>ML685773.1:0-83857 GCA_007922175.1 Pelusios castaneus | reverse complement strand
GTGTGGATACCCTAGGTCGACTTTGTAAGTTCCCCCCCTAAGTTGACTTTAAATTTAAGTGTGGACATGCTAAGTCGACTTAACTAAGTCGACTTTAAGTCGACTTAATTAAGTCAACTTAGCTAAAGTCAACTTAAATTTACAAGTGTAGACATAGCCATAAAGTGCTGTAGATTTATTCCTCTGCTTGCCACACAGTAAATGTTCATGCAGATATGCCCTTAGTCTTACCTGCTGAGACTGCAACACAAGGGTAGCAGATTTGAGGATGGTAACTGTTACCTGTCCAATAAGACCACCATCTCATTTAATAAAGAACGTTGAGCCACCACCAGGGGGTAATGACTCAGCTCACTTAGATATGATTCAAGCCAGTGAGCCAGAGCCAAAGGTTCCATTAACACTTAACAATTCACTGAGCCATTCAGGGTTTCAGGAAAAAATAGGAAACCTTCTAAAGACTAACAATCCCACATCTACAGATTCTAGACTGAATACAATTTTGATATATGCATGCAAAATTTACATTCTGCTTTCAGTTTCATTGACTTCACTGGGGATCCATAGGTGAAGATGAGAGAATTGACCCTTTCCAAACAAATGTATTTTAAAGCAAATCGTTTTTAAAATAAGTCTTTCCTTCATTTCTCCAGTGATTTAAAATATCTTGAACACTCAAAATCTAGAACTCATCTCTCAATATATGCGGCAGTTTCTTAATAATTTATTTTAAGATAAAAGCATATTTTAGTTCTCCATATATTTCATTACATATCTGGAATATTAGACAACTAAAATGTTGCCATTTGTCTTCAAACAGAGATAACGTGTCCATGAGAGAGTGGGGAGTGGAGTATGCTAGTAGAAACATAATTAGCAGTTTTATTAATCTTATCAAATAATTTATTTATTACTTGATAATAATGATTTGTGACTTTATCAATAATATGAATGCAATTTTCCTTTTCTTCTCAATGTTATCATGCATGATGATTCTCATTACACTCTTAGATGTGTACTTTTTTATTGTAGTTAATTCTTCTGTTTAATAGTGTTTTTTCTAGACTGTCTTCAAAATTTCTGCATTGATAGCAATGTCTTTTGTTCTTTCATGTCTACAGTACAAAACTGCAACATCATCCAGCATTGTTACAGAATTTCACTTAGTGCTAAGAGTTTGGAGGTTCAGACTTTTAAAGTTGATGTTATTTTTAATACCCGAAATGATTTTTGTTCATTTTCAACATTACATTGATTGATAAAGAATTGACATTAGCAATTAGTGCTTTCTCAGATTTATCTATCCCTCTCTTCTGAAAATTAAAGTCTCCTATTTTTTTGGACTTCAAAACCTTGCACTAGATTACCATGATAATTGCTAAATTAATCATACTTGCCAAGGTTCCATAAAAATATAGTTGTACTTTAGTTTTAGTAGAAAAATGAATAAATTAGTCCCAAAGACATATACTTGAAGAGTGGCTCCCACAGGATTTTTAAGTGGTTTAAAGTTCCATTTTTAAAGGTAACAGCCTTTAAAAATTGCAATTCTTGTTTTATAGTCATAGGTAACCAAGGAAATCAAGCAATTCACTTGATATTTATTTTAGTTAAAGTAAACTACTGACCTCCCTACCTGTTCTATAGACTACTATTAACCTTGTCTGCAAGAGGGTGGTGATTTGAAGAGTTATGATTGTTAATAGCCTTTGAATGCAGCCAGCTCAGGCCACTAACTCCCCAGTGTACAGCATGGCTCAGCCTTTTCCAGATGGGAAAATGATAAGGAGACCAGGAAGATAGCAGGTCATTCCTGGGCAGCTGCCAGAAAATTGCTGCAAAATGAATCATTCAGGTCTGAGGTGCTCTATCCAGCATTTTTCTGTTCTAATTTATCAAGCTGAAGCTTGTTGACATGGAAGAGAATGACGTTGTACAGTGTTCTCTGAGAACTCAGCTCCAAGGTTCAGTGGAACAGAGCTCTAGCTGTAAATAACAAAGAAGATCTGTGGAATATTTTCACTGGCAGCTCCTGCCCTATTGTTTTTTATTTAACTGCTGTTAGCTGAAATCCTGCTTTCAGCATCAATTGTAAAACAAACAAGCAAACAAAAAAAGCCAGTTTTTGAAATTTTACATAGACACAGAAATCTGTTGTTAACTATTATTGAACTGGCCCTTTACTCTGGAGCTATATGTATTTCTTTGTCAAGTATAATTAACTGATTGAATAGACACAAAGTATTGTGGCTAATTTTAGGGAGGTGCAATATGATCAGAACAGCATTACAGTTAGGAAGTTTTACTGTCATAGTCAAGATCTCCCTAGCAAAGGAAAAAAGGGAGAAAGGGCCAAAGGTAGGAAAACTTCATGAATTACCCATTGAAGCTTTTACTTCAATAGTCTTTCATGGAGATTTAACCCTAGCCTCTATAATTATCAGAACCCTTCAAATCTGCCAGAACCTGGGTCCTCTGCACAGAGACCCTGTGCCTCCATATTGTCTGTTGATTCCCACAGCTTGTTACATATACATAAAAATTATGGGATTAGTTTAAGAACCTGATTTCTGGGTTTTGATTTGAGGACTGATGATTTCAAACGTTTCTCTAGGACACAAGGCCCAGAAACTTATATTTTATTTTAGTGAAACCTGAGAATCACAAAATCACATGACTCCTGGAACTTGAGTTTTAAGAAAAACACCAAACAAACATTGTGGGATTTGCAATAAAGCCATGAGAGTTAGCAACACTCTGGAGATCTGGGAGACCAAGGCTGTATTAACTCCTGAATCAATTCTTCATGGTATTGGGAGGAAAGCTGAATATCAGTCCCATCCTTTGCCCGCCCTCCCCTTCCTTGGCACAGATCTTGGAACAGCCCCTACTCAAACAGAACTCTAAGTAGCATCCAGGAAAGGGATGCATTGGATTTCAGAGGTAATTGACTATACCATATTTGCACATAGCTTGGAAAGAGAGAGAGACACACGCACAATAGAAAGGAGAGCCCTTCTGTTTTGGCTCCACTTAGAAATTATAAGGTTAGTTATTGCAATGACTTTTTCAACAAGAAAATCATTAACTCGTATTCAGCAGTTAAATGAAATCTGCGTAGCTAGCTTATAAACTGCATTTTACACCAAAGTCGAGGACATTGGCGTTTCAGTGGTATAGCAAAAGGCAGGTTGATTTTGGGAAATTTCTGCCACTGGAAAGTTGAACTAAATGTTATATCATGTACTAGATAATATATGACACGATCCCTTTTGCTAATAATGCTGTCACGTTTATGTGAGATGAAGATTGTTGTCTCACCCACACAGAGAATAGGATGACATTTTAATTGGAAAATGACAATGTTGGGAACATTTATGAATATTTTATTATCTCTTCCCCTCAAACTTTTTATATTTCCCCCTTTTATTATTGTATTTATTATTTCTTATGAACTGACATTACACTCAATGCTGTACCGAATATAAAAGGACCTCATATTGCAAGGTACATACAAAACTGAGAGCAGATGACATTTCCATCCTGCTCAGATCCCAGGAAACGCACACTGGATGGGTTCCAATCCAAACATTCTCCACTCCTGTGTTTGCCTTTACCAAGAACTTTAATAATAACAACAAACCTATTTCCTTAGCCTAGGTCCTCTTTTAACCCTGGTTGTTTGTGGGTGTTTTTAACATTTCCATCCCTGCTCTAGTTCCCTCTGACTCAGATAAATACATAAATCCTTTTATAGCATTGGAATGGAGTTAACAGACCCACCTTGTTCTCACATTGTCATAGATCTTTGTGAGTAGCCCTTCCTGGCCTTCTACTAGAAATCTGTGAGGGGAATTTAAGCCTCTGTGCTCTAGATCCTCTGGGGTATGTTAAGCTTCTGCAGGCTGAATTGAGTTGAGTCACTGCCCCAATCTTGGGTCTGTAGGCACACTCTCAGGTGCAACCCTTCTGTCTGTCACCCCTTAGTGTTGGAACCTGCTGTCTGGTCACCAAGCTCCTCACCTCCCACAAGCACAGTGTTGTGCCTTCAGATACCACAATATTTAAACAAGCCCCTCTCCCAGAATTCCACCTCAAAGGTGTAACACTACGGGTTTACAGTTTAAGTTCTCTCATGGGCACACTCTAGTTGTGAAGAAGTCAACTCACACACACTTTACACCGTCTAACAACTTTTTACATTTTTGAGGGAAAGCAGTTCATTTCTTTTTTGCACTATTTATTTAGTAAGTTTTAACAAGTTCACAAATCCTTCTCATGTGAATATGATAAACAAAACAATCATTACAATAGTTAATCACATCGTTCTACCTAACAAGGTAAGCATCATTACAATATCTATTTTGTTTCTATTGATTTTATTGCATTAAGGGAAAGCTCTATATACACTTATTTAACAGACCGGGTATGTCTAATAAAAAAATATTGGCCCAATGTGCTGGATACTGATTAAAAGGTAACCAAATAGCTAAATATATATCTGTCCTCTGTCTATTTTTCTTGGTATGTAACTGTTGGGCTAAGTTTCCCATTACCACGATTGCATATTTTTAACCATTTTTTAATGATTGGATTATTTTTTCTTTTTCCAATGGGATGTTACCAATAGCTGAAAAGCATTAACAGGTGAGAGATTAATCTTCATTTCCTTTTGTATGACTATTTCCATTAGGAAGCTAGAGGATTACCAAAGGATCATTTGGTAATAAATATCCAATAATTTGTGATACTTGGTTATGGATTGGATTCCAGTACTCACTAATTATGAAACACATCCACCATATATGCATAAAATCTCCTCTTTTATCACAGTTTTCCAATATTTATCCCCATCCAGTCTCTCTCTCTATAATTTTTAAGCTGAATGGTGTGAGATCCCATTAAAACAGTACCTTAAAGAACTTTTTTTATTGTGCTACAGATGGAGGTGGTTGGTCCTCTTTTCCAGATCAAACCCTATTCCCCTGAGATAATTTGTCTATCCACATGCTTTTCACAGCAAGTCATATATCTACCCTTTTTTGTTAGGAAAGCTGTCTGCAAAGACTAGTAAAAGTTAATTATATTTTTTTGTTTTCAACCATTTCTTCTATTAAAGTTAGCTTTCTGTTATAAAACAGGTTTTAATGAAAGCTAAGAAATAATATTTGACTTGAAAGTACTGGTACCATGAAAGAGTGGGTGAGTTTTAAAAGTTTTGATCATTACATCAGCTAGAAATGTTTCTGAACTGAATAGCTGGTCAACTCTATGTATTCCATGGCCAACCCACTCTTTGAAATTCTCTGGTTAATGATTTTGGTTAAGATCTGGATTATTGCCAATGGGTATCCTTGGTCAGGAAAAAGAACTGGTCTTATCTCCTAGTTCTATCTGAAGGCCATAAAATAGTCTTTGATAAAGGGTGTGTTTACATTTCATTAATCCATTGTAGCCTAGTGATGTTCACACAGCAGTGATTTTCTTGCCCAATAAAGACCCAGTGTTTGACTTGGTTAGAACACCCTCTATCTACTACACCTTTATGATGGCTGGCTTGACAGTCAGAGAATATTTGGAACAGCTAGTTCATCCTGTTTAAGAGTCTGTACAAACTACCTGCTTTTATTATTGGTCTTTCTTATTTAATATAAATTCTAACAGACATCCTTTCTATTCCTGCTAGGGCTGTATCAGGGACAATCACAGAAAAATAATTGATATAAGAATGATATCCTTGGCAGAATACCCATTTTCACTGTGGCTGTTCTTCCCAACCAAAAAAGTGCATATTTCCTCTGGCAGTCCAGGTCTTTTGTTGTTTGCTGAAATAGTGGTTTGAGATCTGAATTCCCAGATATCTTCTAGAATTTGTTGCTCATTTGTACCCAGATATTTTCTAAAAGAATGACTTTTCAGTCTGTCAAATTTTTAGCTAATGTTTCAGATTTGACATTTTTTTTTCAGATGCTTTCCCACAGTCCTGGATTTCTTTAGAAACTTATTCTAGGGGAATATTTGATTCAGATAAAAATAATATTATATCATCTGTATATAATGTCATTTTCTGATGTGTTCCTGAAAGTTTTATTCCTGTTATGAATCCATTGTTCCTTGGCAGTGCAAAAAATAAAAGAGACATCCCTACATAGTTTTTATGTTTAATTCGAAAAAGGGGAGATTTAATTCCATTAACTCACTCAGCTATTTTTGGGCTGAGGTAAAGATCAGTTATGCATTTAAGGAAT
Source organism: Pelusios castaneus (assembly GCA_007922175.1). Classification (NCBI taxonomy): domain Eukaryota; kingdom Metazoa; phylum Chordata; order Testudines; family Pelomedusidae; genus Pelusios; species Pelusios castaneus. The sequence continues at coordinate 77,609 of ML685773.1, read as the reverse complement.
TGGAGGTCAAAGTCCATGTGGGACAGGACTGAAACAGGAAGTTCTACTCTGTTTTATCAAAGGCTTTCTGTAAATACAGTGAAAACAAGAGAAATGGTTCTGGGTTGTTTTTTTTTTTTTTTTTGATCTGGCATTATAGATGATTCCATGTATTGTCCACATATTGTCTGACATTTGTCTATTTTAAGGAATCCATTTCGATCTGGATTTATATAAGATGAGAATATAGACTGCAATGAGAATATAGCCTGCAGGTGGCTAGCTAAATCTTTGATATGATTCAGTAGAGATATGGGCCTATAGCAACAGCTTTTTTAGGGAAAACAACCACAGTAGCTTCTTTCAAAGTTTGTGGAAGTTTCTCCCCTAACAGAATGGAATTGACAGTACCTCCCTGACAGTATCTATTTAAGTACCACTTTCTTAAATAACTTGTAAAATTCAACTGGGAAGCCATTGGGACCTGGAGTTTATCACTTTTCATACTGGCTATAGCTTCAAGGATTTCTTTTTCTGTTATTACTTAACCTAAAGTTTCTTCATCAAGTTTGCCTATCTTTGGCAAACCTGCTCCTCCTAGATATTTTTTAATAGCTTCAGAACTTAGAGGGATAGACCTTTTTAAAATAAGCAGCTAAAGTAGCATATATTTCATTACAGTGTGCAACTGTCTTTTGCTGATTGTTCTTAATTAGTGGAGTAATATGTTGCTCTTGAATCCCTTTAAGCTTTCGATTCAATGGCCTATCACTTTTGATATTTTTAATAAAGTATCTGTTTTGTATATCTAAGAGCTTTTTTAGTGTCCTCTGTCAACGTATTCAACTTCTCTCTAATATTAGTTAATTGTTGATGTGTTTTTTCTGAAGCTGTGTTTTCTTGAATGTTATCTTGTTACCTGTTTAGTTCCTATTCTATTTCTATTTTTTCTTAAATTCTTTCTTGTTTCAGCTGAAAGGCTATAATAATCCACTGACCTCTAAATACTATTTTACTTGTCTTCCAAAGATGTGACATGCTGCACCCCAAGTATACCCTTATGGGTGATCTGTGTATCATTCATTTTCACCTTTACAATGTAACAGTGTATTGCCCCATGCATAGTATGTCGCTTAAAGTGTTTTTGGAATGCTCGCATGACATACTGAACATTATTGGTATGGTGGTATGTTTCTTACAATATCAAACGTATCTACAGATATGAAACTCTCCCCCAATGTGTCTTAGGCTATGTCTACACTTGTAATTTTAAGTCAACTTTAGCTAAGTCAACTTAGCATGTCTAGACTTAAATTTAAAGTCGACTTAGGGGGGAACTTACAAAGTCGACCTACAGCGTCCACACTGGATGTCTAGGTCAACATCTAAGGGCTAGTGGGACCTTGGGCAGGTCCACGGTGGCAGGGGGGGCACCCCTTGCCCATTGCCAGGGGGCTCAGCCTTTGCCCCATTGTACCAGGGTACAATGGGGCAAAGGCGGACAGGGACCCTGGCAGGGCATAGGGGTAGGGTGGGCAGGGCTCTGCCCTGCCCTTTGGAGGTCCCCCCCCCCAAGCAGGGAGGGCAGTGAGGAAGTCCTGGAGTAGCCCTAAGTCTAATTAGGGCTACTCCAGGTCTACACTGGCTTAAGCGACTTGAAAAAGTCGACTTAAACCTAAAGTCAAACTAAAAGTAGGTTTAATAAAGTTGACTTAATTTTAATTAAATCGACTTAAGGAAACTGTAGTGTAGGCGCAGAGTAAATTAAGTCGATTTAAGCAAGCTTAAGTCGACTTAATTGACAAGTGTAGACGCATCCATAGATGGCTCAAATAGATGCAGACACACCCAGCAGAAAGACAACAGAGTCCTGTGGCACTTTTAAAGACTAACAGATTTATTTATCGCATGAGCTTTCATGGGAGAAAATCCCACTTCGTCAGACGCTTTGAAGATGGGAAACTTACAGAATGGGAGGAAATTAAATGCAGGGGAGTGTATGACATAGGATCAGGTCAGGCCATAACAGCAAATCAAAACAGGTGTTAGGATTCAAACACTGGGGAACAGCACATAGAGGAAGATGAGGTCAAATCACCTGTTGTAATGAAAGAAAAATCCATAGTCCCTGTTTAACCCCAAGACAACTGAGTCAAATTTGCATATAAGTTCGAGTTCTGCAGTTTCTCTTTGAAGCTGTGATTTGTTATTCATCTGTTTCAACACAGCTATTAACAAGTCGTCAAGGGAGTGAGCAGGGAGATTGAAGTGTTCCCCTATTGGTTTTGTAGTGTTGCAATTTCTGATGTCAGATTTGTGTCCATTTATTCTTTGGCGCAGAGACTGTCCTGTTTGTCCAATATATAAGGCAGAGGGGCATTTCCGGCACATGATGACATATATCACATTGGTGGATGAGCAGGTGAACGAGCCCTTGATGGAGTAGGTGGCTAACAATGATGAATAACAAATCACAGCTTCAAAGAGAAACTGCAGAACTCGAACTTATATGCAAATTTGACTCAGTTGTCTTGGGGTTAAACAGGGACTATGGATTTTTCTTTCATTACAACAGGTGATTTGACCTCATCTTCCTCTATGTGCTGTTCCCCAGTGTTTGAATCCTAACAACTATTTTGATTTGCTGTTACAGCCTGACCTGATCCTATGTCATACACTCCCCTGCATTTAATTTCCTCCCATTCTGTAAGTTTCCCATCTTCAAAGCGTCTGACGAAGTGGGATTTTCTCCCATGAAAGCTCATGCGATAAATAAATCTGTTAGTCTTTAAAAGTGCCACAGGACTCTGTTGTCTTTCTACAATAGACTAACACGGCTATCCCTTTGGAATTTGACACCCAGCAGAGGCATGCATACAGGAACAATGAATTGGCCAAAGCACCTGTGAGCTCTTTGGCTCAAGTGGAAGGAATCACATCAATTACCAGACATGGACAATCACCTGACCCCAGGAGGTGTCAAGGATACTTGTTAAAAGAAAGAGGCACCCTTGTCTAAGGACTCTCCCTTGGAATCTTGCTCCCAAGCAATATCAAGGACTGGCACATACCCACAGGGAAGGGGAGTCTGGCGGAAAGACATACTGCAGCTGCCTTGTATGGTAAGCTGAATGCAGACTGGAACAGACTATGCTAGTCTTAGCATAGAGCAAGAGTTATCTTTTATTTGATTGTGGCCAACTCCTTAACTTAATTATCTTTGGATTTATTTTATTCTGATTTATAATCACTTAAAATCCTGCTGTAGTCAATAAACGTATTTGTTTGTTTTTATCTAAAGCAATGCATGTGGACTGAGTGTGTGCTGAGACCTCACTTGAAGCAGCAGAGCTGGTTCATATCAATTTCTTTGATAAATTGATGGACAAATGTAAATGAGCTTGCAGCGTGCAGCACTGAACCAGCAAGATGGTAGTTCCCAGGGTTGCATCTGGAACTGGGGGGTGTTTGCTAGCGGTCTATTCTGTGAGTGGCTGGTCGGAATGCTCCTCTAATGGATGAGGGACTGATTACATGCAGGAGACTGTTGTGTGAACCCTTACTCTTGGGTCAGTTCACGCACAAAGCGCGGTAAGGCAGGGCCCAGGAGTGGAGACTTGGTGTGACACAGCTGCACACCAGTCCAGATTGCAGGAGGGGAATGTCACAGCCTCAGTTTATGTTGCCTGTGTAATTTAATTGGAAGTATTGAACAATGTCCTCTTTAATTGCTGCAACCCAATCTTTGTTTTGGAGAAGCAAAAAGTTCATTTTTCAGTAAAGTGATATTTGTGACGCAACCCAGTTATCAAATATTACTTCCACTGGTGCATGATCTGAACATGTAATGTTGCCAATTTCTGCAGATTTTGCCTGCTTCATTACGGATTTATTAGAGATTAACTTTAAATCAATTTTAGTATATATAACTGATGAGGATGTGAATACAATGTGTAATCTCTTTCCCCTGAGTGCAATTCTCTCCAGCAATCTAAAAGATTGACTCTTTGGCATAGAAACATCAATACTGTACCTGCTTCCATGACGCCCATGTCTTTTTCTAGCAGATCTGTCCCAGGAAGCAGTTGAAGTCACTCCAAGTATAATTTCCCCTTTTCAAGGTGTTGAATTTTTTTTAAGAAGTCATTTAAATAGTTGGAGGAGGCGTTGCTTGTGTTCGGAGCATACACTGACCCCCTGTTTATTAAAAACCCAGCAATCATGCTCATCAACAATATAAATTGTCCCTCTTATCCTTAAATTGATCTTTAAACAGAAAAGGTACGTGTTTAGCAAATATGATGCCAACTCGTCTTTTTTTAGTTGAAGCAAAATATGAAACCAGTTATCTTTCATGTCCATAATTTGCTCGTCCTGAAAATGAGTTTCTTGAAGTATAATAATCTGATACCATTAGGCCTTTGACATTCAAATATGTTATATAAAAGGAAAAGACATTGAGAATAAACATTCAGCTTATTGAAAAACTTAAAATTGTTGCTATTCTTTAGCTGTTGGATTTTTTTGTATTGATTGTGTTGTCACTGTCTCTCTTGTTTCTAATTATGTTGCATTCACTATTGTGTTCCTGACTATGGCTTGGTTTCTGTTGTGAACTTTCATATCTACTTCTTGTATTCATTTCCCTTGCCTCCCCAGTTCCCTCCCCTCTTCTGCATTAACCTTACTCTAAGTCCACTAATGAAATACCAACATAAGATGTAAACAGCCCCCAAACTACTGTGCACTGCTGAAACCTTAACCACCCTGTATTCTTCTTACAAGCACTTGGGCTGCTTCTCTTCCAGTCCGACAGAGGTACATTCTCCATCTATGTGATCTTCTTTCCCTCGCTTGTAGAGACAGATTGCCATCTGATCATTTGAGTTATAGGGAGTGTAACATGGAAAGAACCTGGTCATCTGAAGACAGGATCGAATCTGGGACCTCGCTGAAGCTTAGTGTATGAATCTCTACTGTATGAGCTAAAAGCCATGAGGCCCTTAGCTAACACTGTAGCAGACTCATTGATCTGTAGCTGGCTAGCTATCACCAGAGTGGGACAGAGCATCACATCAAGCTGGCATGAGTTGCAGGAGGGTTTACTGACTCCTAAAGGCTCTTCCCTTCTATTTTCTCTGATCTCCTCCAATTTTGAACCCCCCCGCTCTCGCATTCTGTCTTCTTATTGTTCTTTATTTCCTCTACATTTTAAAATACTGAACACAGTTATTACTGATCACCCCAATTAAAGTAAACTTCATACTGTTTTCTTTATAACATTAATTCAGTTATCACTCAGGTCTCTGTTCCTGGTGACTCTCAAGAAGTCCCTTCTTATTAGTCTTTGAATTACTAGTCAGGCATCTGAAGTCTTTTGTTCAGCTTCACTTCTGCTATTGACAGTATGGTCTCTTGAGTAGTGGTTCTGAAACAGGGGTACATGTACAGCTGGGCGGTATGCAGAGTTCTTCCAGGAGGTATATCAACTCATCTAGATATTTGCCTAGTTTTACAAAAGGCTGTATTAAAAAGCACTAGCAAAGTCAGTACAAACTAAAATTTCAAACCAATGACTCATTTATACCACTTTAAATATGATACACTGAAATGTACGTACAATATTTATATTCCAATTGATTTATTTTATAATAAAATGGTAAAAATGAGAGAGTGAGCAATTTTTCAGTATTAGTGTGCTGTGACACTTTTGTATTTTTATGTCTGATTTTACAAGCAAATAGTTTTTAAGTGAAATGAAACTTGTGATTTGCAAGACAATCCAGACTCCTGAGAGTGGAACAGTAGTCTGGAAAGGTTGACAGCCACTGTTCTAGTGTCATTTGTCTTTTCTTTTCCTGACTTCTTTTTCCTGGGTTTCACCATTTGCTAGGAGCTTTTCTGCAATTTCCTGGTATTATTACCTCTGGGGAGCTTTTTTGTATGTCTGAGATTTGGATTTCATCCCAAGTGATTAAAGTGTATTTTCCCCCTGTCTACAGTTTCTTAGTGTATAACGCTAATTTTGGAAGCTGAATGAGAGCTTAAATGGGAATCCCCCTCTTTGGTGGATTCTGCCTTCCCAAGCACTGCTATAATTTCCCTCAGCTGTCTTCTCTTTTTTTAACATTGGCACAGACTGGTCATGGAAAATTTGTGGCTTGTGACCTTTGACCATGAGCTGTGAATGCTCTCTGTCTTTTTTTCTAATTAAATTTTTCTGCTGATAATCATGAAACTTATCAATTAGGTTGCTTGGTTTATTATTATGAGGTCCTGGTCAGGGACCAGAACTGTGTATGCTCTTTCCACTTTTACCTCTTTCAGAAAGCTCAGGTGTAACAACTGCACAATTAAAGTTTTTACATTGGGTTTCCCCTTTCAGCATTTTCAGGCAATCCCTTCATTATGATGTTTTTTTCCTATATCATCCCATTTAAGCTGCTTCTCTCTCTTTGCTCTGTTTGTGCCATGTGGCCCTGAAACTCTGTTTCTCTCTCACTTACTTCTCCAGGGCCATTCTCTAATACTGTGACTCTCTCTTCCAACTCAGCAACTTCTTCTTTACTGCAAAACAGTCGGTCATCAGATCATCTCTCATGGCCTTAAACTCAGAAATCATCTCCAGAATGTCTGCTTTGGTAGCCATTTGATTTCCATCATTTTGGCATTTCTGTCTGATTTGGGTGACATTCATTTGGAACCTGAAAGATTTCTCCATGTGGAGAGCCAGAAACATTTTCAAGTTTTCTTGGCTAAACCATCCTCTGAAACTCTGTGTCTGTTTTATGGGAATTTAGTAGCTTGGGGGGGGGGTGTTCAGTGGAGGCAGATTGCTTCTGAGCGCAGACTTTAGGCAGTCATGTTATTCTGGCCCCCTGGTCCCCTCACTTTATGCCCTTTTATAGTTAATCATGTAACGCACAGGAGAGTGGAGATCATATAAAATAATAAACAAAAAACACATGTCCCTGCCTCAGTTTTCTCATCACTTTAGATCATTCCTTGGGCTGGGGTCCAAGACCCTTGGGTTGGCTCGGGTGGGCTGTTAGGGTTCAGGAAAGCAGCAGGGCACCCCTGGCCCATGCTGAGTGACCTCTCCCAGCTGAAGCCTCTCACCCAGCTTCTATGACCTTGCTCTCTCATATCCCAAGCTTCCTCTTCTTGTGAAGCCCTGATCCCTTGTGTACTTAACACCCCCCCCCCCCGGTCACCTGTCCCATTTTATTCCTGGTAAGTTCCCATTGCTCTTAATTCCCCCTGCCCCCTTCAGAGAAGTAATTCATTTAATGTATTCATTTAACAGGTGTGTTTCCCTAAAAAATATTTACTTATGGAGCAGCTGATGCCTCTAGGAAGAAGCATTCCAGTAGAGGCAGCTCTGTTTATGTCCCACACATGTGCTGTACTTTTCTTTGTTCATTCATCATATTTCCATAAGAATGGGATCTTAGTTTAACAATTTATCTGTCTTCAGTGCTTTATCCCTAGTGGAAATCTTATACCCCTGGGACATTATAGTGTTAACTGAGGAAACATTTATGATGGTGCATACAGAGTTTTGTCTAGGGATGGACGACACTTTCCTATCAAAGCCCAAAACAGGCATAGCTAGCTTGATTTTGAGTTTTGATGGAAAAATAAAGCTGTGTAACAGAAATACTCTTCTTCCCCATGAATTCTTTAGGAGATGGTTCTGATCTCAATTACACTTGTATAAATCAGCAGTAGTACCACTCAAGTCATTGACTAAGTCTTCAGCCGGTATAAATCAGCATATCTCCATGGAGATATGCCAATATACACCAGGTGAGAATCTGGACTATTATTTTACGTACATTTTCAGAATACTAAAAATGTGGTAGGGCCTTCACAAAAACAAATACAAACAGAGCACCTTTCCCAAAGGCATACAAAGTTAGCACAACATCTGAGAGCTATTAAAATACAACATGGGGGGGGGGGGGAAAGAGGGAAGGAGAAGGCTGACTTTTGTTTTCATTATTATGAATTTCTTCATCCATACTTTTTTGTGGCTTTATGGCAGATGTTATGTCGCAGGAAAATAGAAAGCCAGAGCCTCATCAGGATTAGCATGGCTCCATTGACAGCACTGGAACTTAACCAGTTTGTGCTAGCTCAAGTTCTTGTCTAATGTGTTTTTTAAAAAATTGAAGTAGCGTCTCTATCTCTTCCTTATGTTCCATATTTAAGGGTGAGTATGCAAGATCAATTAATTCCCTCTCAATTTCCAACATCTGCTAATACAGCCACAGACTAAGGAAACCTTATTACAATATCTATCTAATTGCAATATCTATCTACTGCACTGTTTAAAAAAACTAATAACATTGACACAGTAAGTGATTTATTTTTAATGTATAAAAATGCATCTGTTATAATTGTCTGTGCTTGCACACACAATCAGCAGAAATGAACTGAATTATCTAGTGTGTCTTCTCCATCTTTTGATCCTATGATGCAATTTTTTAAGACCAACGGATTTCAAATAACAATGTTTATCAATACTCTTCTCCCTGATACTTTCCCCAAAATCAAACAAACATAATACAAATGGGTAGTACAGTATGCCTTTAAGGTCAAAGGGCTTGAGCATCATCAGACCAAAAGGAAAGCAAATGGCAGAATTAAAAGACCTCTACTGAAAATGTCCTGTCCTCAGTGCTTGGACATGCACATCTTGGGAGCGTAAATTGTAATACAAAAAGAATAAGCTTTGACACTTTCAGATTGAAGTTTTTCTGCACTTTCTATTCTGCGAAAGAAACAAGGAGTCTGGTGGCACTTTTAAAGACTAACAAACTTATTGCATGAGCTTTCGTGGGAGAAAAATCCCACTTTGTCAGGTTTCACTATTTTGTCTTTCCATCACACTTCAGGACTAAAACAAATTTTGATCTACCAGAGTTTTCTACAGAGCAGAAATTCCAATTTTCAGTCAGTTCTAGCAGAAACCACGCCCTATGACAACAAATCAGCAACAGAGAGTGAGAGACAAGTTGGGGGTGGGAGGAGGGGAAGAAAGGGAAAATACAGAGCACATTGCAGTAGACAATCTCAGTGAAGTGGGAGCTAGATGAATGTGCATGAAGCCAGTCTAATTATCTGAGAGTGAAAGGTCATCAAAATCAATTTGCAGCATTATGTACAAAGGTCATTATCAGACTTAGATTTTCTATGCCCATTTAAAACACAATAAAAATAAAGAGGTTGTTTTAATAACTATGATTAGTAGAGAAAAAAGCATATCATTGAGCCATCTGTTTAAACATTTGTGCTACCTTAGATTTTATTCAAAACATTACAAATAATGAGAGGTGGTGTTTTAGGAGGGCTGTGCTTTGTTTTGTTTTTTTAATCCTGAAATGTTCTCTATTGATTTTCAGGATTTATAACACTGACAGAACTGAAAACACCTCTTTAAAATAATAGCTCTTTGAATAAATAGTGCAATATTTATAATTTGTTTCTTTTTTATTAATGACTAATTCATTATTATTTTTGTTACCATTTTATGGAAAGAGAGAGACTAGAATTCATCATTCTGTTCTGTTATCTGTAGTTAAGTTGCTTATTCCTTGACAGATGCCTTGAGCTGACCTGATGTGTTATAACACCCCCAAGTTGAAGCCACCCCACTGCAAGCAAATGTACATACGTATAGCCAACCAGAAACACCTAAGCCAAAAAGGGGTTGCCCCTACCACAAAAATGTGGGGGAGGGGCTGTCTAGTAGAGAAAAACATAACCGCATTCTTCTTGTGATATTTCCTCTGACATAAGAATTCAGAGGCAGGCTTCCAGGTAATCACATGCAGGCTGCTAGCTTTGGAACAACTTATAAGGAAGGGTCTCCTATCTGGAAGGGCTTCACACAAAAGGTAACGTAGCCTGAGGCTTCATTAGCTTTTGAATGCATTCTCCATTCAATTTGCCAAACATATGCCTTACATATGGACCCTAGAGAGAGCCTTCTAGGGAGGTCCCGTGAAGGGATGCCATTTCAAGTGTGAGAAGGACCCCCTCTGCACATGGACGTTTGAGAAAGTCTGGGCCCTGGTTTGATTTTGAGATTATATGGACTGTAGTTTATTTGACTTTGTCCTTCTCCCTCCTGTTTTATCAATGCTCTCTTCACTTAATAACAGGTACCAAAAAGAAACTGAGCAAAGATATTCAGATAATATAAAGGCTTTTTCTTCTATAACCTACAGTCTTGAGAGGTAATAATTGTATATTAATTTTAACAGTTATAAGCATCAGTGCTTAAATATTAAGCAACAGACTCCTTGAATCTTTTTTCCTATGTTCCATATACCCACAATAATTCAAAGATTTACTGTTAGATTTTCATATGCAACTCCCAAACCTGGTATCAGAAATTGTACTAATTATTGCATTTGTTATTTTATTTATTATTATTCTTTTTACAGTTGTGCTCACTGTAGCAATTTGAATTCCCCTAATAAAGTCAGCAGATCTTCTCATGTTGATATGGGAAGCACCCCAAAATATTTTGTCTGTGCCATGCCTCAGAGTCTTCCTGTGTCAATGAGATTTGAGTGGTATTCATTTGAACATAAAAATACTCAGGTTTTTTATTTTGCAATTTGCTAATAATGAAACAGACTGAGAGGATGATTCATTGAATGCATTTGGAATAATTGTAAAGGGCAGGGCAAACACTGAATGATACTTTTCATATATCATCTACAAATTAATGTTTGTTTCTGATGTTCTCTGTATGCATTTTTTTGGTATTAAAGTGTTGTAGAATCCTCTGGGGTGAAATAACCTTTTTTTTACAACTGCATTGTAACTGCACAATGGGGGACAGATTTTTTTTCCCATTGCTTATAATGAGAATTGGATAGCACCCCACAATGACGACTGCATTTTTTACATTGTGATGCATTAAAATTATCGAGATTTTATTCTACTTCACTAAAAGAAGAGTTTCATTATGCTCCTGATTCAGTTCCCAAGGTAGCCATTGATTTCAATGGGGAGGACCCTATACATTTATTTTGCCTTAACTATTTGGATTTCTATAATAAAAAGGGTCTCTTATCCAAAATTAAACAACACTTTACCACTAATAGCTAACGGAATGAAAACAGCTGCAAAATACATAACTTCTATCGAGCCCACAGAATCAAACCCCTCAAGGCATCTTTGCAACAACCCACACAAATTGATACACCATGTAGTGTTCCTGGAAGGATAGTAGACAAGAGTTTTTGAAACCATGGCACATTGTTTATTCTAGAACTGAGGGCCCCTCAGAGTTGGGTGTAAATGAACAGAGTCCTTACCCTTACACAGCCTACACATACTTTGGGTTTGTGCCCTAATTCTTTTCCAGGTGTGGGTATTTTAACTGGCAGTACACAATACAACATAAACCTCATTTTAAGCTTTCTCCACCAAACAAGCCTGTTCCTAGTGCTCTTATGGGATCTTTCTGACCTACACCTTCACTTCCTTATTCCCAAAGAGTCACTTCCACCTCCTTTATATGCAGAATGAGAGTTAAACTACAATCAATATTTCCATGCAGAGTTCCAGCACCTGCTTACAGGATGAGTCAAGAAAAACCCTACCATTTAATTTACACTGAGTTCATTGTAAGGCACATTCAGTGTATTCTTTTATCGTGTACAGGGGCAATTAAATATTTGTTTTGTTCCTTTTTACTCTGTGTTTACATCTAACAGAAAACTTTGATAGAAAAATTACTTCAAATTCAAATGTGAAAACACATGCATTAGAAAAAATAAATCATATACACAAACAATTAATCTTCTGACTGGAATGGGCCCAAATATGCTGCTCTTCTGTAGCATTACTGGGCTGGTCCACATTGCAGGGGGATTTCATCAGACCCAGGCAAACCACCACCTCCAGTGTACTCCAGACAGGTATGTGTTTGCTATGTGGAGCCAGCATGGTCAGCTGGACAGTTGCTATGTCAGCACTCCATGATGAGCAAACAGAAAGAAGAAGTTCAAAAATTCACAGGGCTTTAAAAGAGGATGGGCATGCCCTTTGTATCTGGCTACCAGGCAGCAAAGTTCAAAATGCTGACAAGAGGAATCATGGTGGGGCATCATGGGATACCTCCTAGAGGCTCTTCGGCTGATGTAAACAATGCAGTGTTTACACTGTCACGCTTAGGTCGATGTGAGCAACACAGTGTCTACACTCACACTAACTACATCAACCTAAGTCTCTAAGCAGTCGTAAATGTAGTAGGGCAGTGTAGCAGGCAAGTTAAAGTGACAGCAGAAACTCTGTAGTGTAGACACCTTGCTAGTTCGAGATAAGATGCCTTACATTAACTGAACTCTATACTGTAGATCAGGGCTAGAAGTCTTCTTGGGAACTCATCAATGTGAATAAGTTGTTCACAGTTAAGCCCTTAATTATTTTTACAAGCTACCACCTCTCTGTTAGCCCCAACCTGTGAGGGACTCAATGGCTCATTTGAGATGTTCCCCACTGATCCCGAGGAGGCTCTAACTGCCAGGCAAAACAGGACCCCCTGAAGCAAGATCTAAGAAAGTAAACCATCACTTATTTACAGCTGAGCTTACCAGAATACTAACTATTCCTTAATTAATTAAAACAAAACAAAACCACATTCACAGAAGTTATGAAGGTCATGAAGTTAAGCAGTTGAAAGACAGGAAATACCAAAGTTTGCTCAGTCAAACTTAATTTGCCCCCCTTGTGTGCATGCTTTACAATACAGTCTTTCATTACAAGATCATGTTATTTCTCACAAAATACAATGATATAAAAATTAGATGTCCTAGCCCGCCTCACCACTTCTCCTTCCTTATATCTCCTGTTTAAAACATGTTTCTCCATTCTACAGGGAATAAATTCTGTCTATTAAAGCTGATTTTTACTAGCTGTAGCTAGTGTTATATCTCCTTAGACATCTTATCAGGCTGCCAACAGTCCAGTGTTTTTCTTGCCTGTGATATAATCTTTGATTCTAGTCAGATCCCATCACGGTTAACACCAGTTCTAACCAAAACAAAGCATTCTGCAAATATTATCTTCAGATATTTACATTTGTCTTCCTGTTTGAAGAGAAGCTAGGAATGCCAGAGTCCTTCCTTGCAACAGCAGGACTTGCAAAAAGGTTAATTTAAGTGACTTGCTAAGCTTTCAGCTAAGGTCATTGTGTCACTTCCTGTATCCTGTTTTCTAGTCACATTCAAGCTTCCTATCAATTGTTGACAAGAAGTTTGCTGATGAACATACCCTGGGAGGAACATAAACCAATTTGTGGAGCAAATAAGAAGGTTATGAAAGCCATGTCATGAACTGTGATTTTCCACTGTGTCACAAGCATCTTAATTTTCAGTTAGCTTCATTGCAAACTAAAAAGAGTTAATAATAGTCATATTCTTTGAATTTCCAGTCTCCCATTCTACTAGGTTTCAGTGGACTAGTTCAATAAAAGGATAAAGGAACACTATTCACTAGAAAACAGTTATTTAGGTACAATAATTTGTACTTTATGTCATATTATAATAGTAAGTGTAAATTTTCCTTTGAACCATATTTTATTAACGTTTTTTTTTTCCACAGAGTTACATCAAAAGAGTCTATAAATAAGTGATGTGCTCTGCCTGCCAGCTCTTACATGCATACCAATTACCTCTATTGGTTTCAGGACACGTAGTCAGTACTTTAAACAACCCAGATAATATTGCAAACTGAAATATTCAACATCTCCATCTTGCTATGCTGTCAGCATGCAGAGAACGATTATAATTGGTAATCAGTTTCACTGCTGGTAAATTGAGTGGCATGATGCATTTTATATCCATGCTTATGCCAAACTCAATTAACATTCTAACACAGTGTGTTTCAAAGACACAGACCTAATCTGAAGGAATAATGCATTTTTTATGTTAGAAATTCTTATATTCCATGACAGAACTTGAAGCACAAATACATTTATTAATACAATAACAGTCTGTTTTTGTTTCCAGAAGAACATATACCTTTAGTTTCAAATACCCATTGTAAGTGATGCACATTAATGATATGAGCATACAGAGACATTCAAAAACACAAAATGATTCCCCCCCCCCAAAATGGTGTGCATTATGAACACCTTCGAACTGAAAAGAAGTTAATTCAATTTTTTTTAAAAGAAAAAAGAAAAAATCTAAATTAAACTATTGAAGCAGGCAGTTGTTATTTTTTGATGTATTTAATAGCAATTCACAAATATCACAGTGTTTGACAAATTCAGCACAAAATGAATAATAAAGTAAAATTACAAATAATAAAAAAAGAACACTATGTAACGCATTGGAGCAAATCCTAAAGCTGATAAAAGGAGATGAAACTGCAGCGGCAGCACTGAAATATCACATAAGATTAGAGTTGAAAGCAGGTCTGTCCTTGTGGGGGAGAGCGGAGTGACCGTCCTGGGTCCGCACTGCTATGACCAAGCTGCCATACTGCCCAGCACACCCCACCCACTGCCTTCTGGTGGTGCAGCCAACTCGGGTGGGGTGGGGTGGGGAAGCAGGGCCCGGCCTCTGGGCTGGATTGTCTAGCCCCCAGGATGGAGCAGCTGGCTCAGGGGTGTAGCAGCTGGCCCAGGGGAAGGATGAGAGAGTGCGGCCCGGCTTCTGTGCCAGCCAGCCCCACTCTCCCAGCGCAAGAGGGCAGGGTCCCCCAGAGGCTGAATGGCCCTGCCCACGCCCCCCAGGACAGCATTCGTTGTAAGGGACCTGAGGAGGTTATCTAGTCCAACCCACTGCTCAAAGCAGGATCGATCCCAACTAAATCCCAGCCAGGGCTTTGTCAAGTCACACCTTAAAAACTTTAAGGACAGAGATTCCATCACCTCGCTAGGTAGCCATTCCAGTGCTTCACCACCTTCATAGTAAAAAAAAAAAGTTTTTCCTAATATCCAACCTAAACCTTCCCCACTGCAACTGAGACCATTACTCCTTGTTCTGTCATCTGCCACAACTGAGAACAGCTTAGCTCCATCCTCTTTGGAACCCCCATCAGTTAGTTGAAAGTTGCTATCAAATCCCTCCTCATTCATCAATTTTGCAGACTAAACAAGCCCAGTCCCTCTGTCTCTCCTCTTAAGTCATGTGTCCCAGTCCCTCTTGTTGCCCTCTGCTGGATTCTGCAATTTATCCATACCTGTCCTGCAGTAGGGGGCCCAGAATTGGACACAATACTCCAGTTATGGCCTCATCAGTGCCTAATAGAGAGGGTTCCCTCAATCAGCTGGCAATGCTCCTACTAATGTAGCCCAATTTGCTGTTAGCTTTCTTGGCAATAAATGTACACTGTTGACTCATATCCAGCTTCTTGTCCACTATAATCCCCAGGTCCTTTTCTGCAGAATTGCAGTTTAGCTAGTCAGATACCAGTGCATGAGACTCTTCCATTCTAAGTGCAGGACTCCTCACTTGTCCTAGCTGAATCTCATCAGATTTCTTATGGCCTAATCTTCCTACTTGTCAAGGCCACTGTGTATTCTATCCCAACCCTCCATATCTACCATTCTCTCCAGCTTAGTGTTATCCATGAACTTGCTAAGGGTGCAATCCATCCTATCATCCAGATAATGAACATGTTGAAAAAAAAATGGTCTCAAAACTGACCCCTGGGGCACTTTCCTTGTTACTGGCTGCCAACTAGACATCAAGCCACTCACTACCTATTGAGTCCAATGATCTAGCCAACTTTCTATCCACCTTATAGTCCATTCATCCAACCTATACTTGTTTCACTTACTGGCAAGAATACTATGGGAGATTGTACCAAAAGCTTTGCAATAGTGAAGATATATCACATCCATTGCTTTCCTCACATCCACAGAGCCTTTCATCTCATCATAGTTGACAATCAGGTTGGTCATGCAGGATTTGTCCTTGGTGAATCCATACTTGCTGCTCCTGATCATCTTCCTGTCCTCCAACTGCTTCAAAATAGATTTTTAAAGCGCCTCTAGAATGATTTTTCTGGGGTTTGAGGTGAGGCTGATAGCTCTGTAGTTCCCCGGATCCTCCTCCTTCCCTTTTTTAAAGAGGGGCACTATATTTTCCTTTTTCCAATTGTCTGGGCCCTCCCCTCATCACCATAGGTTTTCAAAGATAATGGGAAATGGCTCCGCAATCACATCAGCCAAATCTCTCAGCACCCTCAAATGCATTGCATTGCATTTGGCCCCATCAACTTGTGCCTTTCCAGCTTTTCCTGGAACCTGTTCTTTCACCACTGAGAGCTGCTCACTTTCTCCCTGTACTGTGCAGTCAGTGCAGCAGTGTGGGAGCTGACCTTGACTGTAAAGACAGAGGTAAAATAACATTAAGTACTTCAGCTTTTTCCACATCATCTTTCATTAGGTTGCCTCCTCATTCAATACGGGGCCCACACTCCCTGACTACCTTCTTGTTGCTAACATACTTGTAGAAACCTTTTGGTTATCCTTCACATCCATAACTAGCTGCAACTCCAACTGTGTTTTGGCCTGCCTGATTCACTCCCGAATGCTCAAGCACTATATTTGTACTCCTTCTTAGGCACCTGAAATAGATGAAATATGATTCTGAATAAAGTATGAAACACTTGGAGGAAAATAGAGTGATCAGGAACAGTCAGCATGGATTCACCAAGGGCAAATCATGTCTGACCAGCCTGATTGCCTTCTATGATAAGATGACTAGATTTGTGGATGTGGGAATAGCCATTGACGTGATATACCTCAACTTTACCAAAGCCTTTGATACGGTTTCCCACAGGATACTTGTCAGCAGGTTAAGGAAGTATGGGTTCGATGAATGGACCCTAAGGTGGATAGAAAACAGGCTAGATCATCAGGCTCAGTGGATAGGAATCAATGTCTCAATGTCTAGTTGGCAACCAATGAGTGGAGTGCCCCGGGGGTCAGTCCTGGGGCTGATTCTGCTCAACATCTTCATTAATGATCTGGATGATTGGATAGACTGCATGCTCAGTAAGTTCGCGGATGACACCAAGGTGGGGGGAATGATGGACACGCTGGAGGGCAGGGACAGGATTCAGGGAGACCTAGACAAATTAGAGCATTGGGCCAAAAGAAATCTCATGAGGTTCAACTAGGACGAGTGCAAAATCCTGCACTTAGGATGGAAAAATCCCATGTACTGCTACAGGCTGGGGACTGATCGGCTAGGTAGCAGCACAGTAGAAAAGGACCTGGGGGTTATGGTGGACGGGAAGCTGGATATGAGTCAACAATGTGCTCTTGTTGCCAAAAAGACCAATGGTATATTGGCCTGCATCAGTAGGAGTGTTGCCAGCAGATCAAGGGATGTGATTATTCCCCTCTGTTCGGCACTGGTGAGGCCACATCTGGAATACTGTGTCCAGTTTTGGGCTCCCCACTACAGAAAGGATTTTGACAAATTAGAAAAAGTCCTGCGGAGGGCAACGAAAATGATTGGGGGCTAGGGCACATGACTTACGAGGAGAGACTGAAGGAATTAGGCTTATTTAATCTGCAGAAGAGAAGACTGAGGGGAGGATTTGATAGCAACCTTCAACTACTTGAAGGGGTGCTCCAAAGAGGAGGGAGCTAGGCTGTTCTCAGTAGTAACAGAGGACCGAACAAGGAGCAATGGTTTCAAGTTGCAGCTGGGGAGCTCGAGGTTAGATATTAGGAAAAACTTTCTCACTTGGAGGGTGGTGAAGCATTGGAATGGGTTACCTAGGGAGGTGGTGGAATCTCCATCTTTGAAAACATTTGAGGCTCAGTTAAACGAAACCCTGGCTGAGATGATTTAGTGGGAGTGGTCCTTCTTTTATCAGGGGGTTGGACTAGATGACCTCATGAGGTCCCTTCCAACCCTAATATTCTATGATTCTGCCAAATAAATTCAATCCTCACTCCACTCTAACTCTTTTGCAGGGTCTTTGGTACTCCTGGAGTCCTTAACATCAGCTTGAATAATGGAGTAGCCACGTAGCACAAGATATATAAGTTGAGACAGGTACAAGGACTGTAGAAGTCTAGCTGACACAGACCATACTTCTTCTTGTTCAGTAGTGTCCCACCCACTGCGGTTTCCTGGAGCATCATGAAGATGGCCAGTACTTGCTAATCTGGATGCTCTGTTGGAGGTGACAGCATTTCCATAACACACCTTCTCTGCATGTGCACTGTTTTATGCACTTACTTCTCTTAGTTGTCATATGCACTTACTTCTCTTAGTTGTCATGTGTCTATATGGCACAGCAGCATTTGGCCTAGAGCTATGTGATAAAGGAACACCCAAATGAGCTAGTTTGCTTCATTTTTGCAGAAGATTTTTTTTAGCACATCAAAAACCATCTGATGATGTTACTCCTCTAGAAAAAGAAAAACCTTCAGTTGTATGGTTCAGCCAGGACATGCGATGACATTGACCTCTGTTCTTATTCTCTGTTGAGACAGATGCATGACCTTATTTTCTCCCATGAAAGCTCATGCATTAAATAAATTTTTTAGTCTTTAAAAGTGCCACAGGACTCCTTGTTTGTTTTGCTGAACTAGACTAATATTGCTACCCCTCTGGAACACGACCTTCTTAGTGATAGATGAGACTTCAAAAGTTTTGGAGTTCAGTTCAATTTCAAATAAAGCATCCAGAAGTTTAGATGTTAAACCATACATTATTTGAACTATTTGAATCTCTCAGGTCTGCAAATTGGCCTGGAAGTCTCAAAGAAACAACGATTTATGACATTTCTGGTTGAATGGAATCCTCTTAAGGAGCATTTTTTTTCTCCCTCTCCAACCCTTGTATGCCAGATGTAAGCAGCTCAATTTATTATAAGACCGTTAGAAGAAAAACCCTTCCCTAAGTTGTAGGACAGATGCTCAGTTCTTTAAACTTGCTACCTTCAGTGTGGTGCACCCACAGTAGTGTCCTCAGAATTTGCACTATCCTTCTTTAAACAAGGATAACACCTTTGTGGATCAGCCAGCTTCACTGGCAAACCATCACTCACAGGAAGCCTCCATATACCTGAGTTTACCTACACACCTGGTATGAACGGGCTCCTCATATCTGACCACTCCTAAGCTAGCCCAGGAGTATTATGTTAGTTCCATAGTGGCCTGAGCTCCCACATGTATAAGAGATGGCAAGATTTGCCTTTCAGTGATGTGTTTCCTCACAAAAGCAGAAGTTCAACCTGGTAAAGGATTCAATACATCACCTTTGGTATCCTATTTTGTGATCTTTTTCAAGTTTCCTATCAATCATTGATATGGATCTTACTAATGATCATGCCCCTTTTACCCTGGAAGTCAGGGCCAGATTATCAAAGGGGCTTTAGGGGATTAAGCCCTGGGGCCCCGGCAAAAAGAGGGCCCTGGGCTCCAGCCCCTAAAACCCCTTTGATGATTCAGAGACCCCACTCACTGCTGGCAGGGCAGGAGTGCAGAGCGGAGTGGGTTGAGGGTGGGGGGAGGCCTCTGCTCTCCTCCCTGCCCTTGGGCTGGCTGGTCTGCCCCTAGAGACTGGGTGGGCCTGATCCTGCTCGCTCCATCTGGGGGTGAGGCCAGCAGGTGTGCACTGGCTGGAGCGGGGACAGGGCAGGACTGCTGTGAGGCCCAGGCCCTCCCCAGCAATGGGGGAGGGGGGAATGAGGGCCTGGCCCCTACGATGGGGCACCCAGGCTGGGGGCCCCATGGTGGGGGGCAGCCCTGGGCCCTGGGTTGGTTAATCCAGCCCTGATGGAAGCAGTGACAAAGGCCTCTTTTTTCATCAAGCCATCAGAAGGAAGTACAGGATAGGACTCTAGAAAGTCATGTCTTCTTGCAGTTGTGGTAAAACATGCTCCTGATGGAAGCAGAAAGATTTGAAACCATACTGCCTCCTATCCCCACCCCACAGAATGGTTGCAAATTCTTCTCTCTTCCTCCCTCTCATTCTTCCCTCAAAGTTCTATGCTCTCTCTCCCATGTTGTTCTATGTATACAAAGCCTTGTGGCAAGATAATTTCTAGGTATCATTTTTATTTTTACAAAATGTAGCTAACCATCTTGCCTCATTGACCATGAGGGTCAGGTTCCTGCTCTGGAGGTATGCTTGCATAATATTGTCAGCTGGATGCTTTAGAACTATTTTGTCTTTAAGTCTTGGAATACAGACACCATAGGGAGAGATTGTTATGAAGATATTTCATATTTCTTTGTATCCCTTCTGGTTTAATGGACTTGGGAGATTGCAAGTAAAGTTGGGCAAACAATTCAAACTAGTAGTTTCTTCCATTGATTGAGCCTTTTTCCCCATTTGAAAATTATTCCTCACAAACTAAAATTTTCATGAATTTGTTTTGCTCTCTAGAATTGTTTGACAAGCAAATTTCAGTTTATGAATTGCTCTCAGTTTGTTCACTACAACTATTCATTTGATATTCACAATTTGGTTTCACAGCTGGGAAAACAGGTACTTAAGTCACATGTTATTTCTGGTGTTCCCAGATTGGATGGCCTCTTTTCTATCAACATTTTTTTCTGAACAGAATTACTTTTTTGATATTTAAATGAATCTTGGTTGCATTTTCAGAATTGATTTACACATCCGTAAGGGAAAGATTTAATACTGTTTATTCTCTTTGAATAAGTCCGTTATATCATGAGCAGTTCCTCTGAAATCTATGGAATGTAAGGTACTACTAAACCATGTGATAGCATTACTAACCCCATATCTTAAATAATTCTTGCTTAGCACAGCCGTTGGTAAGGTTAATAATCTTATGTCAAATCTGGCTACTCTATTTCTGTGAAAAGCAATGTGTTTAACAAAGGAAGAATACATTTTTAAGTAGTGCCATTTACACAGGCTGCACTCTTTTTTTATCACATGACTAAGTTGCAACAGTGGTACATATGCAGTGCAACCAGAAGGTTGATTACCGCTAACATGAAAACTGGAATAACTGTATTGAAATTAAATCTATTTCGTTTGTACAATTATCAATGACAGAAGCACCTGGGTGAAGCTAATGGCAGGATATTTTAGAAATAAAATTATGATAATTATGAAGCTGTAGCTTCTCTGACATCATATACATTAGTCTTTGAAATGAAATGAAACTTTTTTATAATAGCATAAGAAATTTGCAGTCTTATCCATTTTCCTCATCTTTCATTTCCTTTATGCTTCTATCACTGCCTGCATTCTCAGAAAATAATAGTTCTTATTAAAACAATGGAAAAGAAAGCCCCCTAATACTATCTATGTGTCTTTGATGTTCCAATGATTTATTATTTGCACTTCCATTTCAGATTTCTGATCTATTCTTTCAGTTTCATGATATCTGGCTTTTCAGTGGGTGCACTATAGTCCTGATCTCCTGTAAACAGAGTGTTGCCATGAAAGAAAAATATGTTCACTTTCCATAGATATTCCTATAACAGTGTTTCACTGCTACAAATATTTGTAGAAACCAAATTTCAAATATGAATTTGGAAATATTTCTGGGAAAAGGACATTCAATTCACAGATTTGAAAACTTGCTCCAAACACAGTTGCACGTTCATCCACTCAAAACAGAAACAATACCATCACCAATACCACAGGACTTCTCTGAAGATTCACAATTAAGCCACGCAACACAAATATTTAGCATTGATGTCATATACTCATAATCAGTTTTATTCCCTAAATTAAAAAAAATATTTTTTTAAATTTAACCATGCATGCATGTTAAATAAAAAAAATAGATTTTTTAATTTAGGAAATAAATACTTTTGCCCCATTTGACCCAAAGCTTATGCCCTGGAGATGTTCCATTTGTATACAGAAATTGATAGAATATGGTATTTTCTTGTTTATTTACATCTAATGTTTAGTCCTATTCCTCCAAATGCAGGAGAACCAAAAACAAAAGGAGCAGATTCTTAATTTACAGTCCAAGAGCCTCTCTAGCCATCAATCATCAAAAATCATCATCAAAGCCAAAAATAATCTATCTAGCTTTTTTCAACATCATGCTGTGAGAGACCAGGACATGTACTGTCAAGCTTAGTAGTTAGAGCAGTCATCAGTTAGGCCAAGAATATAAGCCTATAGTCAAAGCTAGAGTCAGAAATTGGAGCTGAGTTACACAGAACAAGACAGGGCAGGGTCCAAGCCCGGCATTACTGAAGCCATGGGCAAATGTTTTGAGCAGCAGTGATGCTGGAGTTAAGCGCCAGTCTGCTGACTCTTCCAGGTGATTAGCTAATCAGGTGATTAGCTAATCAGGAAGCCTTCTACAGCTGTGCTGGTTAGGCTGCTTGGAGACTGGCTCTCCTGCAGGCCCTGCTTCTAGACTTACATGTGCATAAAGGTGCCTATTGGACATTCTTGTTTTCTGCCTCTCTCTTTCTCGTCTCGTCTGTACTCAGCCAAAAGCTGAGCACCTTTCGTCTTAGATGGGGATTTATGCCTACAGTTACGTTAATTGAACACTGAGTTCACACTTATCGATCTCAATGGGGTTTTAATAAACCTATTACAAGGATTCACCAACTTATAACAATACGAATAACAAATATATTTGAGGAAATACCAGTTTGCTTACAGAAACCACATATGACAGGCTGATTTCATTTTCCATATTACCTATTGCATCTTCCTCTTAACTGGCCTCTCTGTTACCCACATCAACCCCTCTCCAATCATCTTCCTGGCCCACTGATCTGATCATGTCACTTCACTCTTTACATCCTTCTTTTGACTCTGCTTTCTCCATCCCAACACGTTCAAGATACAGTACTCCCTTCAAGGCACATCACAGCTATGTTTATCCGGTTTTATCCACCGGAGCATCCTATTGCATTATGCTTTATCCCTCACCTCCTCCACTCTGCTAAACAAGGTGGCTTTGCCCATCTACCTGTCCATGTCTCTTACAACTGTCTTCATGACCTCTATATGTGGGCTGCCCTCTCTGAACTGGTCCAGAAAGTCACTAACCTATTTCAAATCTCTGTACAAGATTGACTGCTTTGTACAAGCAATTAGCCAGCTGACCAAGGCTAAGCTGAAGAGCAAGCTCATGCAGTGGATGCATTTTTTAAATTTATGTTATGGATGTATAGTATGTAATACATATGATGCATATAATTACATGTATTTTGTTTGTATTTGTCTTCCATCCTTGTTGTCTCAGATTGTAAATCTTTATAAGCAGGACCATGTCTTCCTATGTTTATAGATCAAGTTTTATGGATCCAATCCTAATTTTGGTTTCTGGGCATCACGATAATAGAAATAATAAATACTATTAAATAATTGCATTAGATAATTAGATAAGAATTGCATTTGCTGTAAAGTATTTGCTCAATTCTAGTTAAATTAAAGAATTGAAATAATGCCAATTAGACTTTTTTTTGTTTCAGACAGGGTGATATCCATTCCTCCACAAAAATGATGAGCTTTGTCCAGAACACTTCTGCTTGGGGAAGAGGAGTAGACACTCTCTGATATCTAGGTCAGCTGTAGGGTTGCAGTGCAGCCAGTACATGGGCCCTGCTTCAGCCAGTTATTGAACCACACTCCTCATTCAAACTGTGAGATTCATTGTCTATCGTATGGAATCAGAGTGACTGGCAATTGTCTATGAATTTATTCTTACAATACCCCTGTGAGGTACGGATATAGCTACTCACAGGTGGGTCACAGAAAGTTGTAGAGAAACTACACAACTCGCTGAAGGTCATACAGGAAAGTATATGGCAGAATGGGAAAATGAACCCAGGTCTCCCAAGTTAGCCCCTGGACTATCCTTCTTCTATTCCTCTCCTGGGTGTGGATTCCATATCTTTTTCTCATGCCTATTTCCCAAAACTCCAGAACACAATGGCCTATTTAGACTGAGCACATCTTGAAAAAAAAAAAAAAAGAGGAAAGAAAAAAGATCCTCTCACATGAATGGCATTAACTCTGGTTTATCATCCCCTATCAGTACAGACCCACAAGGCACATATGGCCAAAAATGGAGGCACCCAAAATTAGTGACCACTTTGGAAAATGCTGACTTTGATTTTTGCTTCTCTTAATTATTTTCAGGCTAACTCTTTAGCTTCACCGGGAGGTCAAACATTTGTTTTTAAGTTTGGATTTACAAGCAGAAAAGTCATCTTAAAGACAGACTTGCCTGGTTGCATTGGAAATGTGCAATCTCCATTATGAGTGTTAGAGTCAAACTAGCATAAGAAATGGTCTTTCACTGTGTTTGGGTTTTTTTCCCAAAAAAATTACCTATGTAAGAATATTCAGCAGCCAGCAACATTGTCTTGAATGGACAAGCACACTGAAAGAGTACTAACAAAGCTCACTTAATTAGCTTTGAGCAGAGGCATTGACTAAAAACACTTCTGAAGCATGGCTGCCAAAATGTGAATGGGGAGTTTGGTAGTCATTACAACCAGGTAGTGGCATCTTGGGGACTACAAAACTTTGCTGAACACTGGGAAGTCAGTTATATCAGCCTACGAAGCACTTAATGTCCTGTCACACACATCTGTGTTTACTACCATCAGATACTCCCAGATGTTCATATTACCTATGTTTGATGGTCATTCTGGGACCATCATGATGCTGAGAAGCAAGTTATTAGAGAAGTATAATTCCTCACTGACTGTCTTTAAGAGTACAATACTGGAGTGATATAAGCAAGGGATTGTATACTAACAATTATAAAAAGAAAAATAATTTGGTAACCTTAATAAATACTCTTTAGATATCCTCTCTCTCTCCTCTAATTTTCATAAATACAGTGGTATTTTAAAATGTGAATTTTAACACTCATGAAAGTGAGGCACTCATCAAATTGCCTTTAGCTATGCAGAGTGCAGGTACTGTTTAGGGTTCAAAACACAACTCTTCTAGTTAATAAACTTCAATCCTGGCTTGCAATACCTCAATTATCTCAGTTCTGGTTCTCTCCTGAACTGACACTGCTAACAGTGTTAAATTGTACAATGTTTTTGTCATTTTGGCAAATCCAGTGAAACCCACCAAACATGTTTTCAAGAGTTTTGAAATGCTTCCTTCCACAAACTGAGATTATAAATACTCACAAATTCTTTATCCATTATTACCAGCCAAAAGCTACTATACTATACACACTACAAACATGTACATAAGGAGTCTTGTTGAACACAACAGGAATACTTGTGTGTAAAGTTACTCACAGGTTTGTGTGTCTGCAGGATCAGGATATAAAAATGTACTTAACTTTTCACATAGTATCTGGTCAGTGATTCACATACTTCTGAATTGCTTGCTCATTATTCAATGAACTTCCAGATGAATATATTTACCAAATGTTGGCTAAAAGAAAATTAAAAATATTGTGTTCAAATGGGTAATATTATTTTACAAACTGTAAAACACTGGGTTTCTAGGTATTTGACTTAATTGTTTATAAAAAGCATCCAAACATACCAAGATTCAAAGGGCAGAAGAGAGCGGTGATCATCTTATCAGACCTCCTGTATACTTCCTAGAGTGTATCTTTGAGAAAAACATCCAACCTTGACTTAAAAATTGCCAGTGATGGAGATTCTACCATGATCCTCAGTAAATAGTTCTAAGGGTTAATTACTCTTGCTGCTAAGAGACTTTTAGAAAGTTCCTATGAGAGTTTTTGTATTTATTTAAGTACTTGAAAAGGGTATCTCTGCAATACCGATAGTCTATTACCAGCGGCTTCTGTGAGTACCACCAAATGTCTGTTTGTCTAGGGCAGCTATAGGGTGAAGCACGCAGCTTGTGCTGCACAGTGGTACCACGCAGGGTCTGTCTAAATCTTGGCCTAGATTAAACAGTTACCAAATGGTTTGCTGACTACACTGTAATCTCTTCCACAAAATCTTCCACACTGATTTGGATATCTTACAGCCAGGAGCTTCTGCAGGAATTTATTGAGATGTTAGCATGTTGTTTGGGTCAAAAAGCAGTTAATACTCATCAAAGAATAAAGGAACTAGGCCAAATAAGTGTGGATCATCAAAATAAGTTATCACCTCAGATGAACAGACAAAGGTAATTTTTAAAATCACAATGATGAATTAAACCAATTACAGACACACCTGAAAGCAATGTGGCTACCTGTCTCCTAAACTACATTTCCCATAATACCAGTGGTTTGTGGTCAAAGGTTGAAGCCTCTTCCTGGCTTTAAAAGTATTGTAATAGCTATTGTTACTAGTGCATCTACTGGCCTTATGGTAGTGCAAGATGTTTCCCACACAAGCAGCTTCACCATCATGTCAGCATAGCAAGGTACCTTTCTAACAGCTGATATGTTGTTTCTGTTAAATTCTAGTTCTAGTTTATAATCAGGAATACTCTATTGTAAAAATCAAAACCTTCAATTCTAATTGTCAAGTTAGGTGAAATAGAGCATCAGAATAACAAAAACACTAAATGTTACAGCCTCTACTCTGCCTTCTTTACAATTTAGTACCTAATAGCTCAGCCCTGCAACTGTTGTTTGTGGAGGTTAACATGCTGAGTTTAATTTTTCTCTCATACCAGAATAAATCCAGAGCAACTCCACTGAAATCAGAGCAGTTACACCTCTGCAAAAAAATGTGAATCAAATATTGATTTTAATGGGATTATTCATATGAATAAGAGCTACCACTAAAAGAAAAAATTTAAAGGATTGGGTCCTACAATTTAAGGATCCATTTTTGCTGACATAGATGTCATAGTCTGCTATGGTTCAGCTGAATATTTTAATGCAAACCTCACTGGATACCTGCAAGGTGATGCCTTGACCATTATTGCACTGGATGGGATATTCATTAGTCTATTGCTAAAATGGCTTCCTGATTTGATTGTCTTTCTGCTATTACCAAAAACACAAACCTGAAGTTGAATATAAATGAGCTAATTCAACTTACTATCTGTCAATATGTGATAGAATCTATACTGCTTGAATCAATTATTTTCTTTGTTTTTAAAAAAGATTATGAAGGGTTATTAGTCAATTTTGCTTTCCTTTTTTGTCTGTGGCCTTATTTTTCTTTACAGATGTTTCTTTGGGTTTTGTTGGAGCTGGTATGTTTTCCTTTGTTTTATATAACGTACATACCTTGTGGACACACTGAAGAAGTTGTTAATATGTGTGATTTTGATAGATTGTTTATTTTGATATCTTGCGGAAGTTACAAATGTAAACATAGTTTTTTCAGAATGGGCTTTTGGGCAAAATGGTGATGACTGAATAGTGACAATTGGCTTCTGATTTGACAACTGTTGAAATAATATATGTTTATCATCTATTCATTTCAATAAGATAAAACTACAAAATGAGAATAATGGAATTGTTTAGGATTCAGTTAAGGACTATCTCTGTAATATATGGGTATTTTTGTGTGTATACATAGCTATGCCATATGAAGATACTGGCTAAAGTTTCCAAAAGCACCTACAGCCTCAGTCCTGCAAACATTTCACATATGCTTAACTTTACTCCTGTGAGTACTTCCATTAATTTCTATGAAATTAGTCACAAGAGGAAAGATAATACACACTGTCATTCTAAGTAGATTTGCAGCCCATTTACAAAGTTTCATTATCACAATTTTACAAATGGGGAAACTAAGGCACGAAAAAAATGATTTGCCAAAGATGACCCAGCAGGCTAATGGAAGAACTGGGACTAGAAATGAGGAATCATGAGTGTCAGCCCAGTGCTCTATCCCCCTAGTCCATACTGCCTCTACTTATTATGCGTAACATTTGTGTGCAGGATCAGTGTTTTAATGATTTAGGAGCCTCAATCTTTCAATCATTTAAGTGCTGTTGAAAATTGTGCCCACTGCTACTCAAGGAGGCCTCTAGCCCCATTCATTCCAGTGGTTTGCCTACACAGGTCTGACTGCAGCTTTGGTGTGTGTTATGCTACTTCAGAGAGAAGTGGTTTTATGGCAGATAAGAAAAAGCCTTCCCTTCACAAGATTTTATTTAAAATGTTTCTAACTGGCCCAGGTCTTGTCAAGTATGTTTTATAAATCTTGAATCAATTTACAACAGAGACTGCACATGTCTTCTGGTTAATTTTGAATTGAAACTGTGTTGAGAACAGAAAACTGGGGGGGTGGGGGGGAGTCTGGAAAAGAGGACTAAAGGGGGACATTATAGCAGTTTTCAAGTACATGAAAGGTTGTTACAAGGAGAAGGGAGAAAATTGTTCTCTTTAATCTCTGAGGATAAGACAAGAAGGACAAGAAGCAATGGATTTAAACTGCAGCAAGGGTGTTTTAGGTTGGCCATTAAGAAAACCTTCCTAGCTGTTGGAGTAGTTAAGCACTGGAATTAATTGCCTAGGGAGGTAGTGGAATTTCCATCATTTTTAAGAGCAGGGTTTGACAAACACCTGTTTGGAATGGTCTAGGTAATCATTCGGCCTACGTTGAGTGCAAGGAACAGAATTAGAAGACCTTTCAAGGTCTCTTTGGGTCCTACAATTCTATAAGACTATAAATGCTGCTATTAAGAAATAAATCTTTT
The DNA here is from genome assembly GCA_007922175.1 of Pelusios castaneus. Taxonomy (NCBI): domain Eukaryota; kingdom Metazoa; phylum Chordata; order Testudines; family Pelomedusidae; genus Pelusios; species Pelusios castaneus. Next base: position 49,065 of record ML685773.1, on the reverse strand, counting down.
CCACTGATCACGTGATGCTATGGTTCTGTTCAGTGAATTTACTAACATTTAGAGTTGAACAGCAGACTCTCATTTCACAGACTAGCTCCATAATTTCATGCACCTACCATAAAAACAAGCAAATTGACACCCTGCCAGGAGTAGCCAGAGGAGATCTTAGAAGAGAGTTCATAATGATACTGTTGCCATATTGCATGCCTGTAAATAATTCATTAAGTCAACCACCCTTTTGTTTTAAGCAAACATGAGCAGATGCCTTTTTAAATTGGATGCAGACAACAGTTTTCAGCAAAACATTATTGTAATATGACACTTCAAGAGTAACATTTTTGTCTTACTGATTTTTCTGTAGTTGTATTGACTCTGATAGTTCTCAGTGATTACTGATGTTAACCATCGAGTCTTTCTCATTGGTTCCCCTCTTTTCATTATTTTCATTCTTTTGTGTGGGTGCTAAATTTCATAGTGAACTGTAGCAATGCAGAAGCTAAAAAAAAAAAATGCTAAGCAATTAAGTAAACTAAGATGACTTTCATGATTATGAAATCTTAAAATTATTTGTAGAACATGAAACCTGCTGTTCGTTCATTTTTTAGCTCTGTTTCTGAAATCTTTCTGCTTTGTTGTTATGAAAATGTGTATAAGAATAGCCAACTAATTAATGGACTTGAAACCATAAGTGTTGCAGGGGACGGAGGAAAAGGTTAAGGTAGTGTTTGCACAACTGATAATGCCTTAGTATTCAGTTCATAAAGTCACATCACACCTTTCAAACTACCATGATTATAAAGTATGGAGGGGTATAAAATACGTCTTTATCTCTAACCTTGTTTATAATCGTCTCCCTCCCACAAAGACCTAAATGGTAAAACATCATTTCTTAATCCTACCTGTTGTTTCTACTTTGAATTTTACAACCCCCTTTTTTACATCAACACATTCCTGCTTATACATTCATACAATATCAGTTTTCCTTACAAATTCTGATTCTAAGCATGTACTGAAAATTTATACACACAAAAAGAGATGCTGTGTGTAGCAGAAATTAGACTAGAACCTAATGAAATGTGGTTTTCTTTAATACATGTGTATTTATATACTAAATCTTCAAAAAAAAATCCTAAATCCTTAATGTGAAATATTCTATAATATAAATTTCATTCAATTTTGATTAGTAAATAGAATCCACATTACGTTTTTACTGACATAATTTTACTATGAAAGCTTCCTGTCCTTCAGTGTCTGCTTTAAAGGTAAATGCCAAACAGATGTTGAGTATTATTAACCAGTAAATAAAATGGAATGTAGAAGCATGTTTTATTGGTTCAGCTAATGTTTCAGCAGGGTTATAGTCTTTTTATACATTTTATAAGACTTTATGACCTATAAACTACAAATCCTTTTGCGTGTGGATTACACAACTTGGGTTCTGTAATTAAGTACTTGAACGTGTTTTTAAAAAATAATTGTATTAGATATATTGGGACTGATTCACCACGTCCTTATTTCAGTTTTATGCCAGGCCAGCTGACATAAAGCACAGGTGAATCAGGGTCATTTTTTCTGTGTGTCTTATGTATAAAATTTCCTTTTCTTTATTGTAGTCTGGCTTTAAGAACGGAAAGGGAAGACTTTTTTTATATTTCCTTTTAGAACTGAAAGAATATATTATTTCATTCTTCAAAGAAACTCAAATATTATGGACAAAGCAGCAGAAATGTAACATGCATAAAATATGCAACATATAATTAACAGAGTCATAGTTTCTAATGTCAAAAGGGATCATGGACATCTAATCTGACCTCCTACATAACACCAGCCATACAGCCTCACCTGATAACTTCCACATCAACCCTCAATGAACACACCAACCTAAACATCAATAAAAATGATGCAGAACTTTTACTCTAAATTGGGTGGCCTATAAGCATCGGCAGCATAGGGTAGACGTGAAATACTGTGTTAGGTCCTGATCCTGCAAACACTTAGGCATAAGCTTAATTTAGAAATATGAATGATCACACTGATAATAAGTTTACTCACATATGGAAAGTTACCGTAAATGTTTGAAGTTCCAAGGGTTTAGTTATAATTGAAAAGCAGATTAAGAGTAAAAAGTAGTGCTAATTTTTCAGTTTAGTTGTATAAATGGTGTAAATCTGCCTCAGTCTATAAAATTCTGCAGACAAGAATGGTCTACTTTTTGGTGTTAAAATAAAAATGTCAGTTATGGGTTACCCTGGGGTGCCACTTGGACTGTAGGACCACTGAGCCCTCTTTCTCACCGACTTGGATTCCCGCTAGCAGTGGGATGCTGTGTCAAGCCAGAAACCTCTGACAGGCACCGCATCTACATAGACATCCTCAGGCAGGGACATACCCAATTGGGTTACATGGATGCTTTTCCCAACTACATGTGAACTAACCATAGAGAAGCTCCAGCAAATTCCCTCCAGCACCCCAGATTTTTCTTCTAGGGGTTGAGTTGGAGGTGTGGGGGAGAGGCCAATTGATGTTGTCACTTCCCCCTTTTTATAGTTTCTTCCAGTGTGCTGAAAATACCCTTTGCTATGTTATGGGGTACACCCCCATTGATCAAGCAGTGTCCATAATCTACTTGTTCTCTCTGTGAAGTCTTATTGTATAGACTTTCTGAGATAGTGAATTCTTTTCTTGATGGGTGTTGGTGAACCTTTAAAGCTGTCTGGCTACTTCATTGTTCTACCTGAAAGGCTGGCTCTGGGTGTTTCCACCCTCACAACTTGTTTCAGTAACACACACGGAACAAAACCTGATAATTTCACATACACTGATAGCACATGTAATCCAACAGTATATTAACGTTCAAGAGCTCAAACTGAAATGTTACCTTACAAGGCATACTTTGTACAATACATATCACAGTCATGACACTGGTGAATATGGCTATTCCAGGGTGCTGCTTTGAGGTACAGAGTGCCAAATCTCCCAATAATTTTCTCCACTATAATAGGTAAATCAGGGCTTGATGCTGACCAGCTTGAATTGATAGCATTTTTAATTATTCCATTTTTTTTCAAGTTCCTCTTACTTTTAAGCTTGGCTATAATAAATGGTTTAATTTTTTCCCGTCAGAGCTTGAAATTGTGTCACTTATGTCAGATGTATGATATGCTGATTTTCTGAGTGCATGAAGAATATGTACTGAAATCTCTTTCAGAAAGATTTACAGTATTAACCTCAGGCTATTTTAAGTCACAGTCAGTCTCTGTGAAAACAGAACAGAGATTACAAAGATTTTTTTCCCTGTGATTGCAAACCAATATTTTGAATGCAAACTGTTTGAAGAAAATAATTCAGTATGTTCATACTTTGAAAATTCTTCCAAGGTTATGACTTTCTTCTTTCTCCACTCCTTCTCCCCTTATGCTTGAACATTATATGAGTTAGAAAGATTGTTACTTTGTGTCATCCAGAACTGAAAAAATGACTTGAGGTAAAACTGATTCAACTGAGAATCATTCAATTTCAACTAGATTGCACTTTGTATAAACTAGTTGATAGTCCTAAAAGGTCATCTAAGCATGTCTATAGTTACAAACAATTATGGGATTATATTTTAAAAGATCCCTTTACCATTCTTAGACCCCAGTTTTATAAATACTTTTGCTCATGTGTAAGCACTGAAGTCATGATATGATATACTCACATGCTTAAAGTTAAGCATGGTGTAAGGTTTTTGCAGTATTAGAGCCTAAAACTACAAGCTTCAAACATACTAAGTATAGCATCAATACCAGATGTATGGCCTGAAAACCTGACCTCTCTGAAACTGTTGGTGAAACTCCCATGTGCTTTCAGTGGGACTACTATTTTATCCTAGATGTTCAAAATAATCTTCAAAATGTAAAACAATTCAACAATTGTTCCTTTCTTCATATATTGTTATGAATTAAACAGTGAGACCATGTCCCTGGGGGGGGGGGGGGCCAAAACCTTCCTACAGTACAAGGATTAATGAGGTGATGAACTACACCGTAGTAGACTGTAGGTGCCCCCAAAGCCATTCCTCAACTTCTTTGGGAGATGCCTTCTCCTAATCTGCTTCCAATTCTGGTTTAACAAGGAATTGGACTTCCGTATAAATGGTTACTTATACTGTGCACCTACAAAACTCAACAAAATGAATTTTACAACCTACTCACAAGGTCCTTGGCCTGCTGAGAGGAAGATGCCAAAAGACCAGCTTTTCCTATAAGCCTTCTTCTTTGGAGCACAGAATTAATACTGCACTCTTCTGTCCAACCAGTCAGCTACAGAGATTCCTTTCTTGCTTCCTCGAGCCCACAAGGAGGCTGATTGTTCATGAGCAGGGAAAAACACAATGGTGCAGTCTTTAAAGGGGCCACGGGTTTTCTTTCTCTGTCTGCCCTAGAGGCTGCAGAGAAGGGCCATTCTTTTGCCAGTGGTGGTGATTTTCTTACCTCACTTCATGCTAAATTTACTTCTTTCCTGAGGCTATGGATACACTGATTGCCTTCTGTAATGAGATGACTGGCTCTGTGGATGTGGGGTAAACAGTGGACCTGATATACCATGACTTTAGCAAAGCTTTTGATAGAGCCTCGCACAGTATTCCTGCCAGCAAATTAAAATAGTATGGGTTGGATGGATGGACTATAAAGTGGATAGAAAGCTGGCTAAGTTATCAGGCTCAACGGGTAGTTCAATGGCTAGATGTCTAGTGGTAGCTGGTAGTAAGCAGAGTGCTCCGGGGATCAGTTCTGGGGCTGGTTTTGTTCAATATCTTCATTAATGATCTGGAGGATGGAGTGGATTGCACCCTCATCAAGTTTTCAGTTTACACTTAGCTGTGAGAAGTGGTAGATATGCTAGAGGATAAAGTACAGGATACAGAGTGATCTAGACAAATGGTAGGATCAGGCCAAGATAAATCTGATGAGGTTCAGTAAGGACAAGTGCTACACTTAGGACTAAAGAATCTCAGGCACTGCTACAGAATGGGGACCAGCTGACTAAGCAGCAGTTCTGCAAAAAAGGACCTGGGGGATACAGTGGAAAAGAAGCTGGGTATGAGTCAACAGTGTGCCCTTGTTGCCAAGAAGGCTAATGGAATATTGGGCTGGGTTAGTAGGAACATTGCCAGCAGATCAAGTGAAGTGATTAATCATCTCTATTCAGCACTGCTGAGGCCATGTTTGGAGTATTGTGTTCAGTTTTGAGCCCCCCACTACAAGATGGATGTGCAAAAATTGGAGAGATGTCAGAGAGGACAATGAAAATTATTAGGAAGGTGGAGCACATGATTTATGAGGAGCAACTGAGAGAATTAGACTTGTTTAGTCTGCAGAAGAAAAGAGTGGGGAGGGGGGAGATTTGATAATGGCCTTCAACTACCTGAAGAGGGGTTCCAGGGAAGATGGAGCTAGGCTGCTTTCAGTGGTGGCAGATGACAGAAAAGGAGCAATGGTCTCAAGTTGCAGAGGGGAGATCCAGGTTGGATAGTATGAAAATCTTTTTCTCTAGGAGGGTGGTGAAGCACCGGAATGGGTAACCTAGGGAAATGGTGGAATCTCCATCCTTAGAGGTTATTAAAGCCTGGGGTCTTGACAAAGCCCTGGCTGGGATGATTTAGTTGGGGTTGATCCTGCTTTGAGTACAGGGTTGGACTAGATGACCACCTAAGGTCCCTTTCACCCTAAATATCTGAGACACTACAGCTTCAATTAACAAGTTGTTGCTTTGGGATGTGAATTAACCAGCCCCCTAAGCAATATAACTTATGCTGACTTAAGTACGAGCATGGACAGTGCTATGTTGGTGGGAGAGCTTCTCCTGCAGACATAACTAACACCACTTAAGGCGACTGAAATAATTAAACTAACAGGAGCGCTATTGTCCATCAGCTTAGAACAGCTACACAGAAAGTTTACAGCAGTACAGCTACCTCAATGCAGCTGTGCCACTGTAAGGTCCCTAGTATAGACATAGACTAAGACAGGCAACCCTTACTCCTAGGCCTGCTGCATCCCAAACTTATCAGAACATCTGGTAAGCAGGTTGTCCAACACTGACCAGAAGAACCAGTGCTAATTTCTCTGAAGCATGGTTTATCTCAATATGACCCTTTCAAACACTTCATTATTATGAAGCTGTTGTTTAGCTTCCTGGAGGCTGTTACCACCTGCAATTTCCATAGCTTATAAAAATGACAAGTGATCTGCCTTTCTGTGGGCCATACTATCTTAGATAATAGTCATATTTTTGCACAGTTTGTGACAAGCTGACAGCTCTCTGGAGGCTTAGTTCATTGTGAGCCAAATTCAACAAATCTTGTATTTACCAAATATTTTTTGACCTAGGTATTTTTAATTACTTATTAAATAAACTTCCCATATTGTTGGATGCAAATGTGAAGACTTCATACAAAATTTTGAAAGACCTAAAAGCCACTAGGGCTTGGCAAAACATTTGACTCATCTGTCTATAGGAGTTTTGATAATCCATTGTGCATATTTAGTTGACTCACGCTCTCATTGAATGAAACACTCTATAACCAGAAAGACTTCTAAATGACTGATTTTGGCAACATTCAGGAGTAAACTCCATAAACTCAAGACAATGGGCGCAGTATTGAGGAGCACATGCCAAAGGGAATATTTTTTAATAACGTGCATAGTGACTCTTTCCACTCATCATAGTAACTAATGATGTGACTCTTTCTAGTTGCTACTGATGTCCCATCTGTCCAATCATTTTGCTGCTTAAATCATTCTTCATTAGCTTTCTGAACAGTTCTCATGGACAGTAGATAGAGTTTTGCCTTTCTTGTAGGATTTTATTACTGCTTGAAGGACAAGAAAATGTTTTTGACATTTGTGTTGTATTTCTGCACAACTGTATTGTATTATAGCTGATTTTCCAACAGGGAAGCACTCTCACTAAGCATATGGAGAACAGAGTCAGCATTAACAGCTCTTTCATGTAACTTCTTTTCCATTTCACTGGCCATATGGTTTTCTGGTGCTGAAATATCTACAAAGAGAATGGTGGATCTTCTTAACCTGTGCTTTATTTAATCTCTCATCTCACAAATGGACTGTGTGGAAAAGGAAAAATTGTTATTTTGGCAACTACTTTGCAGTATCTTAGTTGTTCTGAACTGGTATTTGTTTTCTGCAAACAGCTTGGAGCTTGTATCTAGCACAGAATCTATCAAAATGTGTCTACTCTTTTCTCTCATCACCTTCACAGAACTGTGTCTGAGTCACAATATTGGATACTTTTTCTCAGGACTATAGACATGGGAGTTATTCTGCTGTTGTGGCATTCATCCATGATGGAGAAAACATGAAACCCAACTGACTTCGACTTGATGAACCTGATTCTCCAATGCAGTACAGCTACATTGTTCTGCGCAGCTGACATTAGGTGTGGCCATAAAACAAGCACAGAGGTTTTAGTTCAGCCATGATCTGCTGATGGTGTTGGGCAGGGTGTCAAATGTGCAGCATCTGAACCTCTTCCACCCGGCTCATAACTGCATTCCATTCTTATCCTAACAGAGAGAGAGAGAAAGAGAGTGGTCCCGGATACCCAGCGTTCTGCAATGCTGTGTCAGGTTTCACAACGTCACGGAGCTCTGGGTATGCGAGACTACGCTCCATGATACCCCACTTTATCCCTAAAAGAGAGTGGTGTTGCGGAATGCAGTTCTGCATACACAGCATTTCGCAATGCCGCGAGTGTGCCATAGTATTTTGATTTATGGTATGTATGGCCCACTTGAAGTACATTTAAGTCAAATCTGGCCCGCCATAGCAAATGAGTTTGACACCTCTGGTGTAGAGACTCTTATAAAACACCCTGGTCTAGTAAGAATAAAGGATACAGATTATAGAAAACTGGCACATCTTGGGCATATCTTAGCTACACCAGCCTTTTGCCATAGTTTCAGGCCTTTGAGGCAATTTGCAGGGAGGGTAAGTTAAAGAAGTGCTCAGACAACTCTAATTGGGTGCTTGGGGGCCAGTTTGGGCAGAGGTTGCATTAGTGTTTAGCTAGTGCAAAGGGAAAACTTAACTAATCTTTGTGCACACACACTTTATTAGCACAATGCACAGGTCTGCTACACCACAGACTCTGGCCCTGTGGTTCTCTACCATAGTTAGGGTATGCTGCACCCCCTCAAAACTTTTTTTCTCAGTTTACCATGTACACAAAGCCTTCCGGTCTTTATCTTGAAAAACATTCCAAACATTAAGAATGTAATTTCTCTGTGATATTTGCTTTGTCACATATTCTGGCAGATGTTTGAACTCCTTTCATCGATGTCATTTGATCTAAATTTCATTTTTTGCAGCGCTGTGTGTTTGAATAAAGGATGGTGTCACAAGTTTCTCACCAGTTGCTTCAAATAAAAATTTTACATCTGGGTCCTAGATGCTGCCCTTTGTGTGTTCTCAGTCTTCAAAGCAAAACCAAGCTACACCCAAACAAGACATTGGGGAAGGAGGCTTATTCCATTCTCTATAAGGAAGAGAACTACATCACTCTGTTAGAGAATAGACAGACTGACATGAGTGCAACAGAAACTTGAACATCATAGCCCTTTAAACTCTAATTTTCTCAGCAAAATTTGAGTGCTCATAACATATTGGTTATACCATAAACATTGCTGTAGATGTAGACAAATTCTCCTTTATCTTCTGCTTCTCCTATATATTTATAATACTCTCATTTGAATCCAACTCTTTTATTTGAAGAAATACTGACTAAAATTAACTACCTGTTGTCCGTTCTGTTACAAGGTAGTAGAGAAATACGGAATTAACTTTTGGAAGTCAGGTCAAAAAATGTCTGAGAATCGCTACAAAAATTCTTATCCTGTCACAGGGATAAACTAGGCACTGATTAGGAGGTGACTTGTTTAGAGTATTTGGGTGACAAATATTTAATAATGAGATCTTAAGTTTAATAGAAAAGGTATAAAGTGGAAGCTAAACAAATTGAGAATGAAAATAAAGTGTAAATCTTCGATTGTTGAGTGTAATTAACCATTAATAATTAACAGTTTACCTAGCACCATAGTAGATTCTCCCAGTGATAATTTTTATATCAAGACTGGATGTTTTTCTACAAGATATGCTTTCTAGGAATTATTTTGGGGAAGTGTTCTATGCCTGTATGACTAGATGATCAGAATGGTCTGTTCTGGCCTTGTAATCTATGAACTATGAAATGGATAAGAACAATTTACCCTTGACATAATTAGGGACAAAAAGATAGACCCATGTGTCCTTACAGAAGGTCTCCCAGTTCATTGCTGTGTATGTCCTACAATATTTACAATAGTCTATATTTTTCCTGATGACTCAGTGGTGTGTGTCACCTTATAGTCTGTTAGCATTTCTCCTTTTATGGTTTTTTTGTGCATAAAGTCTCACCTTCTTTAAATATCTCTAGAGCTACAACTTTAAAAAACAAACAAAAAAAACCCAAACCCAAAATATATAACAGATGCACAAGTGTACCTTGAGAATGAGTATCTTTATGGACATACTGTCATCAGACTTCCATAAGCACACTTTTGCTGTCTCATTCATCATGCACATGTGGTAGTTGGCAACACGCTTGATCTCACTGAGGTAAATTCCTGTTGTAAGTTTAAATTGGCCTGGTACATTTTTTTTCCTTTCATATTAGTTTTCTATTACAGTCTTTGAAACTTCAGTTATGTATTTCTTTTAAATGATCTCAGAAACATCTTTATGCCCTACTTTAATCCCTACGGATGTACCAGTCTAAATTTGAATATAGTAACAAAGAATTACACTGTACCTGGATCAAGTGTGCCTTGATGGCAATGGTTTTTTAAACAAACAAACAGCATTCAAAAATAAGTTTGATGTTCCAGCATGGAAATGCACAGGAAAGAACAGCCCAATATCTATGAGCAATTTATTAGCATGAAATTATGCATCCCCCTATTGCATATCTAAAAGTCAGATAACTCTGTGAGTAAAGGGCTAATTAAGCAAGAATAAGAGCAGCCAGCCTGGACTGGAGTGTATTAGCAGAACTGTTTGGATAAACTTGCACAGCATGTGCCCACCATGACTAGCTATGGTGTATGACTGCTGTTTGCAGTCGGACATTTTTTGCTAAAATTTTGCGTGATCTGGTTTAGATCTGGAAATGTAGAGCATGCAACTTTGCAGAATGCTGTCAACATTATAAATACAATATCACTTAACCCTATTCAAAGCAGGTTTACACACCTGGGTGCTTCAGTGCTGTAGGGCACTCATGATTTCTCATTGCTACTATCATTGGAGCTGAATCAAGGGAAACTTTAGCAAAGGCTTTCTGATTTGGACTAGGCTTTAAGGGATAACACTGCACAATATAATTGCTAACACTTTTGCTCTGCCCATTCAGTGTAAAATGCCATGGGGAAAAAAATTATTTTTCTTAGGTTAAAACTAAACTTTCTAAAGGCAAAAGCACCACCAAAAAACAAACAAAAACCCCAACAACAACAACAAAGACCCTGTGTGGCAGATGTCAAAGTTCACAAATGTTCACATTGTAGGAAATTGTATTAATGATCATCTCAGCAAGAGAATAAAATCTTGAGCAGAAGCGGAATGAATATTTTAGACAAAGTTCTCTTTAACTTGAAGACTAACCTGGTTTTGATGATTGTGACAGATGGCAATTTTCTGCAATATATTTGGAAGACTGAGTTAATTTTAAGTACATTTGAGCTCCACTGTATAAAATGAATGGTTTATGTATTGCATTGTATACAATTACTGTAACCTATTAAAATTATATGTATGAGATTGTACGTAACCTCTTAAGAAGAAAGCTGTGACTGATGCGAGACATGGGGGGGGAGTCAAAAGACTATACTGAATTTGCCAAGCAAAAATGCACTCTTGGGACAAAAAGCTTTAAGTGGTTTTCTAGGCATATCTAGGGGTAGGTGAATACAAATATCCCACCGTCAGTTATGCAAAAACCCAGGCATTTCAAGCTATGACCTGGAGCAAGAATTGTCTGATAATCACCTGTTACATGAAACCAAGCTAAAAGCCCAAACTATATGAAGGAAAAAACTGAACTATTCTTGGTGGTACTGAATCTGAGACAGATAAGAACTTGTGATTGCTAGGGAAAATCCACTCATTTGAAGAATTGATCCCTACCAGAGGCCAAGATTGAAGTTGGGGTGATCCCTGGTATGCTTTTTAGGATGCATAGGTTCTTAACATTTTCTTTATGTCTGTAATCCTTTCATCTTAAAAATAAATGTATTTACTTAAAGAGCTTTGTGGTAACTTGTATCTGCTGGCAATTAGACTGTTTATAGACTCTGAAGATAAAGCGAAGCACAGGACTGTTTAAGTAATCCGGCTTGTTGGGTATATCACAGTGTAGACAGGGAACCATGCAGCCTGGAAAAAACCCTAGTTAGGAGGGAGAAAGATGTGGGTATCTACCCAAGAAAGGTGATGGCATAGGAACAAGAAACACATAGGGGGTTCCATCAAGAGACCATGGAAAGGGATTACAGGTGCATTTGTCTTGAATTGGGTGCATCTACACTAGTAAATTAGGTCGACTTAAGCAGGTGTAAGTTGACTTAATTTACTCTGCATCCACAGTGGTGTTTCCTTAAGTCGACTTAAGCTGCTGCTTAAGTTGACTTAAGGAAATTTAAAGACAACTTTATAAAACCTACTATAAAGTCAACTTTAATGCTTAAATTGAATTCTTAAGTTGACTTAAGCAGTGTGGATGCCCTAAGTCGACTTAGTCGACTTAGGGCAAGGGGGAAGGGAGGCCCTGCTCCCTCCTAGCCGGGACCCGAGCGGTCCTGGCCGAAGGGACCCCCGCGCTCCCTGCTAGCTGGGACCGAGCGGTCCCGGCAAGAAGGGAGCCGCCGCTTCCTTCTTGCTGGGACCCGCGGGGGTCCAGCTAGAAGGGAGCGTGGGCTCCTTTCTGTCGGGACCCCAGAAGTCTGGGCCAGAACGGAGGGGGCCTCCCCAAACAGCTGGAGCACCGGCAATTGTTAGCACAGTGCGGTCCCAGCCAGGAGTGAGCCGCAGGGCTCCATTCTGGCCCGGACCTCTGGAGTCCCGGCAGAAAGGAGCCCACGCTCCCTTCTAGCCGGACCCCCATGGGTCCCAGGAAGAAGGAAATGGAGGCTTCCATTTTGCCGGGACCAGCGGGGGATCCCAGGCAGAGGAGAGCCGCCGGCTTTCTTCTCCCTGGGACCACTCGGTCCCTGCTAGAAGGGCTCCCTTCTGCCCGGGACCTGAGCAGTCCCGACTAGAAGGGAGCTGAGCGGTCCGGGTCAGAAGGGAGCTCTACGCTCCCTTCTCCCCCGGACTGCTCCGGGGCTTGCTGCCTTGGGGAAAGCCAGCCTCCCTGGACCTAACTAGTCGACTTAGAGTGTCTAATATAGACTCTCTAAGTCGAGTTAAAAAGGGCCACTTTAAGTCGACTTAGGAGTCCTGTGTGAACTCTCTAAGTCGACTTAATAAGGTCGACTTAAAGTCAACTTATTAAAGTCGACTTACTTAAGTCGACCTAAATCCCTAAGTGTAGACCTAGCCAATTGTGACTACACTTAAGGTCTATATTTTTAAAAACTGGGGTTCCATTTTGTGCTCATAAATTTCAAGAGAAAGAAGAGAGAAATAAAGGGGCAAGGAGAAATAATCATTCACAGAGAAATCCAGGAAGAGATTTTAAGTAGCAAAATACGTACAAAAATTCCAGTAGTTTTTGTGTGCACAAAGCATTCCAGCTGAAAAATTTACCTCTAAATAAAACTAGTCAGTCTTCAAAATTCACAATTTCAGGGACTTTTTTGTTGAAAGTTCAATAAAATGGATGATTTTAAAAATGAAAATTAGCTTGAACATTATGTCCCTTCTTTCTTACCAATACTATCTCATAATTTACTAGTTAATCAAATAAATGTTTTTAAGGCATTTGTATCTTGCATCTTTTAGAACAATAGCACATGAATCCTACCTGAACGAAACTACCAGCAGTGTAGCACTGGCAGAAACTGAACAAAAACAATCAACTCATGTCAATGAGTACTCCAGTCAAAACTGCCTTCATAACAGTTCAATCTGTCTCTTACATGTCCTTTTTTGTATCCAGTAATCTTTTTGCTGCACAAATGCTAGTATTTGAAGATGCAGGCTATCAATCACGGCAGATATATAAGATTTTTAAATGGAAAATTAATTTTTGTACAGAGCAGGACATAATCTTCAGTGCTGTAGCCCCTTCAAAGGGGAGGTGAAGCTATAATAGAAGCCGTCAAACTTACATGAATCACTTAATCATGTTTATATATAACTTGCATATTAAAAAGCAATATCTGATGTCAATGGCTCAGATATAAAAATATCTTAATAGTCAGTAACTGACTAATGAATACTGCAGTAATAACAGTTTAATTTGAAGAGTTCTGACAGCTGGTTGCCTTGATGAGAGCTGTTACCAAGGAGCCCCAGCCCCATGCTGAGAACATCCACAGCATGCTGATTTATAGCAGCAGTGCAGAACTGTTTAATGTCAGCACCTCTCAGCTAAAGTAATAATAAACAGGAATGTTATGGTTTATTTTTCTGTATGAATTGTTCAGGCTCTGTATGGTAAGCACCAACTCAATAGGGGATAATAGCTGCCATTCCCCAGGGAGTTGTAACTGAGGTTTAGGCATTTTTATTGGCAAGGTTAGTGTATCAAAATGAATCCAGAAGAAGTTGTTTTTCTTCTCTCTCTCTTCTCTCTCTCTCTCATCCCATTCTGGTTAGAAAATATAATTCTTATAGTTAAAGCTGGCTTTAAGTTCTCACTACAAACATCTCCTTGTAGAAGTTTAACTGTGAGTTGTGAAATATACTACATACACACCTTTATGATTTTTGCCATTGGTGTCTAAAACCACTGGACTGTGACTTTAAAACATTCACTCATCATTGACTTAAAATCAAACCATTGCTGAATATATACCAGAAACTTCATATCAAGAAACTGTTTTGAAGAGGTAAAGGTAAAGAAATATTTGTGAATGGCTTAGTTTTGAATATTGTGTCTTTGCTCTTATCCAAACTTGTAGTACTTCTAAAAACAAACCTCTAGACTCCATTTTAGTTCAAATCAGACATCTTAGGCATTTAGGATTGCAGAGACTGGTTATGAGACACTATATGATGCAAATAGATACGAACAATTTCTTCATAAAAGCATTAAGGTTTTGGTGTTTCAGGTGGCATTTTACATTTTAAATGTATACTGCGTTTGATTACATTATCAGCAGGCAAAAACATTAGCTAGAATCTCTCATATTTTGTTACATTTTGTCTAAAAATTAAAACTATAGATTAGTAACAGGCCAATGCACAAATGAATTTAAAATCTTGTGTTGTTTGTCAAAACTGACATCTCATACCTGCTGGATTTGGATTAAGCTAGAGACTGTTAGAGTTCAGCCCCAATAACCTGGGTTAGAGACTTTAAAGTGGGATGGGACAGTCTTTCCTTAAACCACTTGTTTTATTTTACTATTGTTTCGCATTTTGTGCTGAACCGCTAACTTCACTGATGTGACAACTTCCAAAGTGGATATTTATGGATCTTTGAGCATACGTCTTTTATCATTCAAATACACATCCATGGGGCAGGAATAGTAAACATCAGTGAAAATCAATGCACATCCTAATACTAAAGCATAGTGGTTACGGCCCCGGCAAAACATTTCTTTGCTGATTACAGCAAGGATACCATCTGTTGGGAAGGATAACTGTGAAGTAAGCACTAAGAACAAGCCCAGCACAATACATGTGATTGTAGAACAGGGAGGAAAAAGGATGTATTAGAAGGAAAGAAATGACTGTTAATGAGTACTGACAAGGAACTATAGAGATGCCCGTATGGTCTGTTAGAATAATTACATTTTTTAAGTATTTGACATAAGGTACAACATATCTTCCAACAAAATTTAGCCTGTCTTTGGAAGGAAGTACCACCTCTTTGTTAGAGGAGTAAGTTGCATACAGATGTTGAAGCTGCTGCTTAAGTCGACTTAAGGAAATTTAAAGTTGACTTAATAAGACCTACTTTTAAGTCGACTTTCATGCTTAAGTTGACTTCTTAAGTCAACTTAAGCAGTGTGGATGCCCTAAGTCAACTTGACTTAGGGCAGGGCAGGGGAAAAAGGGAGCCCCTTCTGCCCAGGAAGCCACTAGCGGCTTGTCCTGGGGAAAGTCACTCCTGCGCGGGATTGGCTCTCTTCATGACTTGCCGCTAGTGGCTCATCATGGCTCCTTTCTGGCTGGGACCTGAGCAATTCTGGCCGAAGGGAGCCCCATGCTCCCTCCTACCTGGGACCGGCAGGAAAGGAGCACGGGGCTCCTTTCTGGCTGGGACCATGCTCCAGCTGCTAGGGGGCCCCCGAGGGCTCCCCAGCAGCTGGAGCACTGGCAATTGCTGGCATGGTGCTCCAGCTGCTGGGGAGCCCACGGGGGCTCCCTAGCAGCTGGAGCGCAGTCACAGTCAGAAAGGAGCTGCAGGGCTCCGTTCTGACCAGGACCACTGGGGTCCTGGGAGAAAGGAGCCCTGCACTCCCCTCTAGCTGGGCCCCCTGTGAGTCCTGGCAAGAAGGAAGCCATGGCTCCCTTTTTCCCGGGGTTAGGGTTAGGGTCAGCACGGGGCTCCCTTCGGCCAGGACTGCTTGGTCCCAGCTAGAAGGGAGTGCGGGGCTCCCTTTTGGCCAGGACCACTTGGTCCCAGCTAGAAGGGAGCCGAGCGGTCCGGGCCAAAAGGGAGGTCTGCGTCCCTTCTCCCCCAGACCACTCCTAGGCTTGCTGCCTCCGGGACAGCCAGCCCCAAGCGGGGCTGGCTGTCCCCAGGACAAGCTCCCCTAGCCTCGGGAACGAGGATTCAACGGAGCCGAGCCTCCCCCTGGACCTAACAAGTCGACTTAGAGAGTCTAGTAGAGACTCTCTAAGTCAACTTAGTAAGGCCAGGTTTAAGTCGACTTAAGTGTCCTGTGTGGACTCTCTAAGTCAAATTAGTAAAGTCGACTTGGTAAAGTCGACCTAAATTTCTCAGTGTAGACATAGCCTCTGATACCAAATCAGAAAAATACTTAAGTCCTTCTTTATTAAGGAGAGCACTTAAGCACATGCTTAATGTTAACCTGTTGAGATTTGATTTGAAAATTTCAACTCTTCTTTCTCTCTGTCTAGGACCTTCTCTGATCCTCCATTATTCTTGTGTCTGAATACAGACCTTTGAGAACCCTTCTCTAATTTTGTGCAAAACAGTGCTCAGACTTTTGATGGGGTTTCTGACTTGTAATGAAAGGAATATTAAATTCATTTAAAGCCCAACCATGCTCCCTATAGGACTCTTGCCACCAGGGCCGTCCCGTGGGGGGAACGGGGCCCAGGGCCAATTGGCCGAAGCGGGGCCCCGCCCCCCAGGGAGCTGGCCCTGGGCTGGGAGGCAGAGGCTGCCGGTGCGGGGAGCCAGCCCAGACCCCGGCCCTGGCCCCGGCAGCCGCCTATTGCAAGGGTGGGAGCTGGCTCCAGCCCTGGAGGCCGAGGCCGCCTGTGGGAGCGACCTGGCCGTGTGTGGCAGGCTGGCCCAGAGGCCGGGCCCCACGTGCTCCACCCCTGGGCCTGCCTGCTCCGCCCTGGGGGCGGGGAGGGATGGCCCAGGGGCCGGGCATAGCCCTCCCAGCCCGCCCTGCTGCCTTCGGCTCGCTGCCGAAGGCAGTGGGGTGGCTGTGGGAGGAGGGGCTGTGGCGCGCGTGGGCCCCGCACTGCCCCACTGGGAGCGGGACAGTGCGAGGCCAACGTAACCGCGGGGCCCGGGGCAATTGCCCCGTTCGCCCCCCCCCAGGGACGGCCCTGCTTGCCACAAACTTCAATGGGATTAGAATCAGACATAGAAAGAAAATCTGTCCCTTTCTCCACAGCACAGACAGCTCTACTGCTACTGGTTCCTGAGATTGGGGGCAAGATTTGGACAGCATGTATTAGCAGGGGTGCTGGAACAATTTTTATAGTGAGGGTGCTGAGAGCCTTTGAATGAAACTGTAAATCCAGTATATAATGGAAACCACTTCAAGCCAAGGGGTGCTGCTGGATCTCACACAACCATAATTCCAGTACTTATGTGTCTGAGTAGATCCACTTTCCTCTTCTTCTTGTACATGAGCAAACCCTTCCAGCCTTGGAAGAAAGTTCTGCCTGCTGCACGTAACTGGGCTTTAAGCATTATCAAATAGCTTTTGACCTGATGCTATGTCATACACTCCCCTGCATTTAATTTCCTCCCACTCTGTAACTTTCCTATCTTCAAAGCGTCTGACGAAGTGGGATTTTCTCCCACGAAAGCTCATGCAATTAATAAATCTGTTAGTCTTTAAAAGTGCCACAAGACTCTGTTGTCTTTTGTGTACTGTAATTGATAAGCTTATACTATAATACGATATCCTATCTAGTTTATTGTAGTAGTTATGATGTATTCCTTATAGCATTTAAACTATACATTTATTATCTAATCTATACATTACAAAGTCTTATTTTTCTTCTATTTTCTTTAAAATTTGCATTTTATTGCTTTCACACTTTAAAAAAATAAACATTGAAAAAAGCATTTCAATGAATATGTAATTTTTTAAAAGAAACAATAAAATATTTTAAATGGTCATCTTTTATATTAAGGTTCTATTTATAAATTAAAGGGTTAATAAATATTTAACATGTTTTAATAAATGAGTGCTCAGCTAATATTGATTCTTAGAGTCCAGCAAATGGCTTGTAACCATGGCTTATTATCCCCTGCTGATGCACCTAAAATTATCTATAATGCCATATCTGCAATATGGTTATAACTAGTAATTATTTGATAATTCTTTATAAACCATTTATAAATAGAATCCTACTACAAAGTGTGGCCTGTTAAGGTCACAGTTTGATTTCAAGACAGTTATGAAGAGCTCTTTCAGTGATAGGATCACTACATCAGAGACAATTCAGCCAATTACTGTATCATACAATTGACTTTAGCTCATTTTATGTTGCAGCCCCTATTGGCTCAAATGGTGTAAAACTTGTCTTGAGCACTTCTAACATTTTAAAGGTGCCATATTTCACAACCATAAAATATAGCTTTCTGAAGGCAACATGGCCATGAATATAGTATGACCTTTTATCTCTAGCTGACAACAAGCAAAAAAAACAACAAAACTTATAGCTATGATTACCTGCCAGCTATTCTTAAAATGTGAGGAAAAATCCAGGTCAATTTTTAAAGCATTTTTCTCCAATAGTTGCAAAACATGAAACAGATTGTGATTTCAGAAGTAACTCAAATCAATAATCTCACCAGCCAATAAAACCTGTTTGATTCTGTCTTGAAATCAAATTAAATGGATGAAAACAAAAATCTAAGGGGCAACTTCTATTTCTCTATTATGTCCAAACATTCATATTTGCATCAGTATAATAAGGGAATGTAGAGGAAGGAGGTGCCTAAATATTTTGCTCTTGGTGTTTTCCATAATTCTTTAATAAATAGAACTTTCTAAAAATACTTTCTAATGTAGGTCAGAGAGATTTTTCCATATGGCTATCAAAATGCAAAGAAAAATATGTGAACATGCTCCAAATGTGTGCTGAAAACATTTTGGCCAATCTATCTTCAATGAGAATGTCCATGTGAATAATACAGATAGAAGTTTAACAATTGTCACGAAAGCAACAACATAATAAACTAAATGTTGGGAGAGGAAATTAGAGCCTCTTCCTCTCTCTCTCTCTCTCTCACTGTTTTTCTTTGAAGGTCTGAGAAGTCCACCTTGCCCTTGTGGGAACCATGACTCCTAAAGGAATTAGTTGCCTGATTGCCTGATCATGATTGATATACACAAACAGCTAAATCTTCAGTTGCAACTGTCTACCAACCCTTGAATAAGATGCGTATGCTTAGAATCCACTATACAAGTATACTCGTCTCTTTCCATCCCAATAACCTGCACAAGGTAAATTGATTAATGGAAGCCCAAGTCACTGGGCATTTTCCTGAGTCTCAATCACAGGGCTTGGTGCTGAAATAAATTATTTCTAACCATACATAGCAAGGCTATTTTTCAGATATCTTCACACACAGAAAAATTACCACTTTTAAATAAAGATATTTAGAGCCAGGGAGCATAAGGAGCTGTTTAACTGAAGGATGATGTTCACACAAGAACAAATGGGTATAGACTGGCAATGATCCAGTTCAGGCTGGAAATCAGAAGAAGGTTTCAGATTGAGGTTCTGGAACAACCACCCAATAGGAGTTGTGAAGGCAAACAGCTGAATTAGTTTTGAGAAAGATTGCATGAATGGGTCAATTGTAATTCTAAGATATAGGGCTCAGCAGGCCTCAGCTAACTTCTAGTATATGTCTTATGTTCCTAAAAACTTATGCTTCATGGCTTTAGCCAATCATCTGAAGAAGCCAGGAAGGGCTGCTCTCCTCCTACCATATGCTCTGGGTTTTTTGTATGTCTATCATTCCTCTGATGCATCAGATGGAGATGAGACGCTGGACAGTATGGACCAGGGTTCTGAGGTGTCCCCAAGCATTCTCTCTCTCAGGTTCTTGGCTGTTAGGTTCTTGCATTCATAGAGTCTAACTGATCACCCTGTATGAGACTAGAAAGGAGATTTGGGGGCTTTTCAAATAATAAATGGTAATATATTATCTACATAATTAACATATTTGTCAGGAAGAAAGATGTTTCTACCAAATGGCACTTCACTTTTGTTTGAAAGTGATGTTATCTTCCTTATAATCTTGAGGATATATTAAAGTATTTTTGTATAAATGACAAAATATATAACCAGATAGTGCTGTCCCTCAGCTTCTCCTCTCTGCAAGCAGATATCCCCATCAAGTTTATTACAGGCAAAGAAGGAATGTTTGAAACATCTCCTTGTTAAAATTGTCTCAACACAAATGAAAATGAAAACTAATATCTGTCAGTGGGGTGGCCTTGTCCTCAGAGAGCATCTCCATCTTCACTGTCTGCAGCAACTTGTCCAGGAGGTTTTCTGTGATAGTCCATACTACTTCAGAGCAAGGGGATTGGGGAAGATAGAGAAACCAATTTCAGAGCATCACCACCACTTCCTTAATCTGTTTGATTTTATGCTTTCTGGCTCTGGAGGAATGTAAACATCCTCCAGTCCACAGGAGCCTGTAACACTTGGTGTGGCACTTATTCGTATTAGTACTCCCATTTGGAATTACTCATCGAGTAAGGAATGCTTAATGTAAGAAAGAAGCCATGATTGAGTACAGCCTTGTTCCCAATATGAAGAGAAGGAAACTAAAGAAGAAAGTGACTGGGGAAGGGAAGATGTGGATGCTGCAAGGACAAGAGAGGTGGAAATGGGAGTGGCTGAAGGGAATGGAGAGGGAAAACATCGATGTGGTTATAGCACTGAGAGAGATGGGAGCTTGTAGCTTGATTGAAAGAATAGGAATGATGAAGGGGAAGAATGGAGAGTTCATACAGAAAGGGGTATCAGAATGTTTGAAGTTGAGAACAATAGAGCTTGGGGAAAGGAACTGTGGACAGAAAGAACAGATATAGAAATAGGAAGGAAAGATGAGATCTTTAATATTTTTTCAGTGGGAAGAGAGACAAATCAGTATCTTGGCTATGCACAAACTTATTGATTTAATTAAAATTACTGCCCACCCCATGCAAACACTCTTATTTCAGTCTGTGTGGCTTATTTTGGCTAAACCTGCTAACCAATTTAAGCTAAACTACATCAAGTCTAGTGTAAAATGAAATCAGAATGTCCACACCACCTTTTGCACTGGTTGAACTAAATAGGTTCCAAAAAACATTTTATGTTAAAATAAGGCAACTCTCTAAAAGGAAGGAACAGGAAGAAGATAAACTAAAGGAGTCAAAATTAAGCACACAGGAAAAAAAATAAAAAAGGATAAACTAAGAATGCTGATAAGGAAAAAGACAGGAAGAAGAGGAAGTGGACCAAAGATAAAAACTGAGCAATTTAAAGTGTGCCTTTGTGAAGCATACTGTGTGTGTGTGTGCGCGCGCGTGTGAGAGATATTATTCAGTTAGAGTTTAGATCACTATGGTCCCTGTGATTCTCTAGAATATTCCTTTGGAAATATATTGACAGTGTGTTTTCTTTACAATAATAGACAACAGAGTCTTGCGGCACTTTTAAAGACTAACAGATTTATTAATCGCATGAGCTTTCGTGGGAGAAAATCCCACTTCGTCAGACGCTTTGAAGATAGGAAAGTTACAGAGTGGGAGTTCTGGATCTGTGCAAGTTGTTTCATGAAGTTGATGGATTTCCACTTCAAACGGTTGTATTCAGTGCCCTCCATGTAGTCAAATTCCAAAGGGGTAGCCGTGTTAGTCTATTTCTGGATCTGTTAGTCTTTAAAAGTGCCGCAAGACTCTGTTGTCTTTCTACAATAGACTAACACGGCTACCCCTTTGGAATTTTACAATAATAGTTTATGAACCCAAACACAAACTGACAGTAATGAGAAAATCTATTTTTATCTATTCTAAATCTATTTTTACATAAATTACCACATTTAAAATATTCTGGAAGCTGTAAGGGCACTTAATGAACCTTACCGATATTCTTGTTGGAAATGCCTGACTTAGACCCTGATATTCTCTTTCCGCTTTGATAATGATCATCCTTTCATAGTTTAATGTGTTTGTTTCCCTTCATGATACTGTAATTATAACCGTTTATCTTTTTTTCCCCAAGCATCGAGCAAACCCAGTTTGAATTAAAAATGAACAGATATTAGGGTGTTAAACGTAAATATATCTCTAACGCTCTTGCTTGTTGTGCACATAGCAGGGGGAAATGATGATGTAACAGGCATAATTTATAGCTGTGCCTTGATGGGGACAATTCTGTCACCATCTCCAGAACGAATAATGATATCACTGCCACTAGTTATATTAAGAACCTTTTTGTGGTGGCTCTCTTTCAAAGCAGCTTTAATTATAACAATTAGAATTGCATGTAATATCTATTTAAAAAATAAAACTTCAGACAAAGAAGAGGAGAAAGGGAGGTTAAAGTGGTCATGTAGCAGTTAAGCAGGAACAATAACTGATATTCAGTCTAAAACCCCAGTCCTGTGAATATTTACACACTTGCATAACTTTAAACATGTAAGCAGTGCCATTGAAATCATCATACTTAAATTTAAGCATGTCTGTAAATTTGCAGGATGGGGGCCTAACTGACAAGAGTTTATACACAAAGTAATATTTTTACTATCAAACTTTCTGAGCTGGAGAGATCACACTGAAAAATGGGTAGTTGTTTTTCATTTTGTATATAAACAAACATCATTGTATTTATACTGTATAAGGACAGACTATGCAGATAAAAGGAAATGTTACATTTTTTAAAAATTGTTCTTCCAGGAATATACAAATTAAGGTCCCAATTGGTGTGTGAGGCCATAGAATTTATTGGGGATTAAGGCCCTGAAAAGAGAGTGCAATGCAATAGGCTCCCCTGATGGAATTTTGGCTGTCTCTGTCCCTTCTCATAGGATGGGTGCTGCCAGGACAGGTGGGGGTATAAAAACTCTGCGGCACTCCTTCTCTCACTCCTACAAAAGCTCCTGCATGGGTACACTATGATGCTAAGGCTCCACTGGCTGTAAGGGGGCAAGGATGTTCCCACAAACAAGGTGACATTCACCTATGTAAGGTAATGTGGACAGCGTAAATCTTATGGCTATCCTCTCCCCACCGTTTCTCTGTAAACCTATCCTCTGAGTGAGGTTCAAGTGCATCTGCCAATGGGGACTGCATAGGATTATGGAATGGAGGCCTAGAATTCTGTACAGAGACGCTGGTCCTGAGCTTTACTGGTATCTTGAGAGATGCCTGTATCTCAGGCTATCTGTGGGTTTGAAGGACCAACTTCTTTGCCAGCTGTGTAGGAAAGAAAATACATGTCTATGGGTGTGCACACAGATAACTCATCAGCAACTCCAAACAATATGTAATCTCACTGTTTCCAAAGTTCCATCCAGGGCTTTCTCTTTGGAAGTGGCTAATGTTGCTGTCTATTTGTATTCAAGGAAAAATCAATAAACCATTTTTGCTCAGAAACATACTTTCCCCCTATGAACAGGGAAGTACACCTTTGAATTCACTGGTCTTTTTTATTTCTGTTCATTCAGCAGAGTGTATTATTGTGTTAATTCAGGACAGGGACAGTAATCGATAAAAGAATTGGTTTAATAAGATTATGTTTATTAAATTGATTGAAGAACTGTTTGTCCCTATAATCAACTATGAGAATGTCGTTTCTAGAATTAGAAACGGATTAAGATACACTCAGCCAAATTAAATGTTTTCTGTAACAAGTTTTATTTGTAAAGTGTGTGGTGGTGATGTGATTCCGCCCCCGCCTCGCACACTGTGGAGCAACATGCATTGGATCTCATTTACTAAGGATACAATGTCATTGTCCCATTTTAATCTTTCAGCCTGGCATGTGACTGGTCTCTAATAGTGTGGTGGCATGATGCTCTGCCAAGTGACTGAATTGCATCAGGAAACCTGGCACACTTTCCCAGTCCTCCACAGAATAGAGAGTAAGCAAGCACAACACAGAGGTGGCCATTGTCTCTCTTTAGAACCTGTTATGACTAGTTCCAGTCTGAGGAAGTGGGATTTTTTTCCCACAAAAGCTCATGCAATAAATAAATCTGTTAGTCTTTAAAAGTGTCACAGGACTCCGTGTTTGTTCAGACTAGCTCTGTGTGCAAAATATGAGGGGCTAAACTCAGCTCTGTTTATTCTTTTGCTTTAAATTGTCCAATTCTTCTCTGAATCATAACCCGTTTTGAATCATGAAGTTTTCAATTACAACTTAATCTCTGTGCTACTCTGACCTATATGCAAACACTGGGGGTGAACTGAAGCTCTGATATGAAAGCACAGGATATTGACAACCAGACGTTGGGCAATTTATCTGTTCTCATCTAAAAGCTTTAAAAGTGCCTCAGTGATCAGGTGAAGGCAAACAAGTAAGGGGAGAATGAATATTTTTGAAAGGATTATTGAGAGAAGATTTTAATAGCCTTTGCCCTTCATGTGCTGAAAACTCATTTCTCTGGGTTTTCCCCACTTTTGTGCTTTCTTAATTTCAGAATCACCTAAAATCTTTGTTCTCAGCTAAGATACAGGGTGTTACTTAAAACTGAAATATCAGTTGTATCTTTGAGTGAAACACTTATTTCTAGACAGTCCAATGAAAGCCCAATATTTTTGGGGGGGTAGAAAGTTGACAGAAGAAATAATTTAGTGGGATATTCTTACTTAGAATGGATAATCCGAGTTAATGAGCCAAAGCATACAGGCATAGAAAAGGGGTAAAGAAAATCCTAGACAGGTTAGAAAATGTTAAAAGTGGATTTTAGCTGAAAAGTGCCATCTACTATATTGAAAGGGGAAATGCAAACCACAGGTCCATATCTATTGGGATGGATGAACCTGGAATGAAAGAACACAAATCTAGAATTGATGATGGACAGCAAATTAGACGTGCACTTGTTGTATGATTCAGCAGTAACATCATGTTAGGAAATGAGAATACTCCTCATCTAAAGAGCCACAGTGTGACTACACCTGGAATAGTGCATTCAGATCTGGACACTACATTATCAGAAAGATATTGACAAACTAGGTGGCTTTCAGTGAAGAGCAATAAGAATGAGCAAGGGATCAAAGATAACTCTGCATGGCTAGGTTAAATATAGAGCTGTACAGGAAGGGTAAAATTTTTCTGCAGAAAAGCTTGCCAAAAATCTTTTGATTTTCTTTTCAGGAAGACCTAAATGATGGCTTCCTAGCTATCCACCTGAAAGACCCTCGCTCTTGTCAATTTATTTTCTAAAGTGAATTAAATAATAATTTAAAATATAAAGAAATAGAAATACTTGACTCTAGTGTGTCCCTGTAACTGAAACAAATAAAAAAATAACAATTATAGTAAAAATGTAGATGACAGAATTTGAAATGGTGATCAAGGATTTTTATGAAACTAGCAACTATTGTGAGCTATTCTCAGCCAGCAAAGAAGTAGGAGAAATTTGTTCTTAAAAATACTTCCCCACATTTTGAGTACTTGCTTGTTTAAATAAGAAGACTGTCTTAAGGATAATCCTTTAATAAAGACTGTAAAGAATGACCATTAGATTTTTTTTTTAGCAGTAATATAAAGCTAAAGTAACCACTGAATGTCAGCTGAACAATGGCAATAGTAAGGATCTTTTAGATCCTCAAATGTCTCTCATTGATTGTAATGTGTACTTTGCTGCCACATTCAAAGACAGAGGTTGGCCTTTAGACACAAGTCAATTAAAATGTCATGTCTCAGTAAACCCTTAGTAAGTTTGACATTATTACATTGTTTATACATTCCTGGTGCATTTAATTAGAAACAATATAATGAGTCTAAGCTTCCAGATTTAGGTTATTAGTGGCACACGTTATTCATTAATGGGTGTCTTCTATCTTTTTGGGTTACACCTCAAATCTAATATATAGCTTTAGGGGTTTACATGCTCTCCAGAATTCTGAATTTTAAAATGCCAGGGGCTGAGGAATGCTCTGTGCATTTTAATATATCTGAGTATCATCAGCCTCACAAAGTACTCACTATAGTAGAAATCATTAGACATTTCCTAAATGTTAGTGTATGGGTCCCTTTGTCTCCTACACTAATGACAGGGAAGCTGTGGTAATTCAGATATTAATAACTAATGGCTTTTTAAATGACAACGTATTCTAATGAACAAGATTTTAAAGAACTCAGAATCAGCATAAATGCTTCCAAGATACTGTGGAATGCACAACAGTGAAAGTCCAGGGAAATCAAGACTGATGATTTACTGCTGTTACAATTTTATCCACTCATTGCAGGCTCTCCATTTGTCTCCTACCTTATGATGTTCCCTCTCTTACACTCAGTGCTAAGCTATATCTACTTTTAGTACCTCTTTCTCTGCTATAAGACCTCTTTCTTGATTTCTCATATCTAGCTTCCTCCTGTATTCTGATATTAACCTCCAAATAACTTTTTCTATCCTCTTTGAAATGTACTGTAAGCTTCTCTTTTCGCCAAACCCCTTATCCCTTGACCTCAGAACTATATATATGGACCTACTTAGACCAACACTACTATTGCCTATAAATACACTACTGTTCTAGCATTGTTATTCTTTTTACTAGCATTATTGTAAACAATTTTTTCCTTTCCTCTTATTTCAATGCTGCATTGTAGTTTACCCATTGCAATGTGAGCTGAGAGTGAGGTAACGATTAAATTTCTTGCTTCAATACAGTTTTAAGGGATTAAATTTTCTAAGAGTACTCAGGCATCTAAAGTTTTAATTCTATTGGAAAAGCCTTGAGCCTATGATTTCCATGTGGGTTTAAAAATTCCCATAAAATGGTGTTCTCATCTTTAAGGATTTCAGCTTGTTACTTCCTATCAAAGCAAATCCAAGGAGTGAATTTTCTGTTGTTCAAGGAGCTTAGATTGTGTCTTTAAAAAAAAAGAAGGCAATCTGAAACATTTCATTTACTTGTTCCTGTGAAACACACATGAAACATATGCTCATTAGTTACAGGAACTAATTTAAATGATAATGTTTTCAAATGGCCGACATCAAATAAACTTAGGGAGTAAACATCATTGCAACATGGTAAACAAGCTATGAAGTGCAGCTGAGCGTGAAGATGATTATCAAGGGATAGCATTTGTGAGTACAGGGCAAGTAAACCAATCTACTTTCAGATAATAATGTAATTTTCTCATGCAATATGCCAGATTACTTCTCCCTCAGCTCTGCTCTTGCTGCTCTTTACTTCAGTAGCATCATCCACTTGGTTCACTCAATTCCTGAGACACTTCTGGCATGTCCAAAGCCTATCAAACTGTGTGTGTCTGTGTGCATGCTGCTTCTATATTAATGTATTTGGTTACTGTGAGATGTTCACAAATGCTAGCATAGTCATTGATTTGTTTCAACAAACAGAAGCCACTAAAGGGTTTCTAAACCAGAGCACACAAAATTTAATTAATCCTTCTCCTGATGGAAAAGATTATAAATATTGCCACAATACTTAAAATGACTTATTGTATTTTATTTCATTTTGGTTTAATTTTTTTGTTTGTTTGTTTGTTTGTTTGTTTGTTTGTTTTTGCAGCCATGCACTAATGATTAGACAATTAGAGAACTTTTCAATTTATATACATTACTATACATGACACTTTCAATGTCAAGTTTTGAAGCAAAACGTCAACATTTGTAGGGTTCTATCACATGCATTTGTCAGTTTTCTTGAAACGCAAATGTCATTTTGCAGGATGTTAGACTAGAGTATTGACTTGACCCATTTAAAAAAAAAAAAAAACTACTGCTTAAAACTAGCCTTCCATCAGCACAACAGTAATTTGTATTTATGTAGTGCCTTTTGTCTGATGATCTTGAACAGCTGTACAAGACCAGATAATCATTATTACACATAATTTTTGTTGAATCCATTCTCCTGATTTGTAACATGATGCACAGAGAGGTTAATGGACGGATGTACAAAAACTTGCATAGATGCAAATGGCCTATTGTGCCCCAAATGGGGCCCCGTGTATTTTAGGAAGCTCAGACCAGGTTTTTAGTCATGCTGTGCTTAGCCTAAGAAGTCTAAAGTAAAGAGCACTAAGGTCTGAATGCTCAGCTGGGATTTTTCAAATGCCAGTCAAGGCCTCCTCACAATTTTAGCCTGATGGTGCTAGCCAGCTCCTGGAAGGGATGTGATTAGGCCAGCTGATCATTACACTACACACCTGAGAAGCCCCATCCAAACTGATTACTCCTAATATTTAGGAGTATTTAGATGAGAGCAAGATTTTGACATTGATAGAGAAAGGAAGCAATTTTCAAAGGGGTCTTGAGCTAGAGTTTGGTTCAAAATAGAGGGATAGGTGCATTAGATTAGCCAGGTTTCTGGGAGGGAACTGTACCAGCTATTGGTTGCAGAACAATAGTCAGCCATGCTAAGATAGTACATGTTGAGTCAAGGAAGGGGTATGCAAGATTTGCCCTGGTTCAGAGGTGGAGAAGATGCCAAATAACTTCCACTCAGCATGTATGAGCCAAGAAGGACTTTTTTTTTTTAATTACTTGCCAGAGAAAACTTTCCTCTGTTTTCCTCTGATCCCAAATATGACATGTCCCCTCAAATTATAGAGAGCTGTGACTGAGCCTGGACTATTGCTAGGATTGAAGTGTCCAAGATAGAAAGAAGAGCCCTACACTGCTAAAGCCAAGTTTCCAGTTGTGGTATGATGTGAGATATCAGATCTTTAAAAGGCAACATTATTATAGATGGGGAAAGCTATTTACATGCATTTTCATTTAGTCAATTCTAAAACGTAATAGTTTTTAAATCCTCGTCTCTGTATGGGGCCATTACAAAGACTCATGGTGTTAAGGCAAAAGGATGTGAAAAATGGTACCAACAATATTTTGAAAAATGTTCAGGTGTATTTTAGAAACTCTACAGAAAACACAATGGCATGGAGTGGTATGTAGTTTTTGTTGGCACCATTTGGGATGACCTGTATAAGACACTCTTGGAAATATAGCCACTATCCCCATAAAATTTCATATCACACTATTATGTGTATTCTCTGAACAATGTGAATTTAATATATGTTGAACCTTCTCCACACATAAATTCAACCCTTTGTTTTAGAAAGGAAGGCAGATGATGGATTACAAGAAAAATTTAATGCTTGGGATCATGGTTTTTTGGTGATTTCCCCCCCCCCCCTCCAGCTCTATTCGTAGTCTACATGCGCTGATTAGTACTATATAAACACCAAAGCTAGATGGCTTTTGTTTAAACAGCGCCTTGTGTGAGCCAGAATTTACGATGCTTAAATATCAGTGTGCTGAGAAAATAGATAGGATCCTTAATAACAGGCAGCTGGGGATATAAATATTAATGTATGCTTCTTCTTTTTTTAATTCCTTGGGTAATTTCCAGGACACTCATCACATGAGATCAGATCTGACCAGCACAGTTTGAATTAGACTCAAAATCCTACCACAGCTACTTCATAATTTTAAGCAGTTAGTGGTGTTAATGCAAACAAACAGCTACATCTGATAGGAACAATTTGCAGAGAGCAGAGCAAATATCAGCAAGGAAAGGGTCGCTTCTTTTACACCCCCAGTTCCTTTCTGTAAATAATCTATTGCTTCCTCAGCCCTCCAGAAAGGTCTGTTCAACAGTTTTTTGCAAACATTGACTTTTACCTGCTCTACAATACTATGATTGTTCCATCTTGTAAAAAGTCACCAAGATGTAAACTGCAGTTTATGGTATTTATTTAGCTTGTAGTTGTCTAGCATTTATCCCTTTGGGATCACTGGTTATTTTTGTAAATCTCAGGGGATTATTTTTTTTATGTTGAGCCTGCAGGGCTCTTTGTTTGAATTCACTCCTTTCAGACTATGCTTACTCCAACTACAGATTGCATCATTTTAATTTAAACCTTTCTGTTCATGCAACATGTTGAAAGGGTAATGTAGTTTAGACTACACTTGAAAGTAGAAAATGAAAAGATCTTTATACAAAGAAGTAATTTTGCAGAGCCCACACTACTAGTAGAGTGTGCAGTTAATGTTTTATATGCTAACTCTACCACAGAATGATAGGTAGGCAGTGCCTGCCTTGTATTGGCTCAGTGGTAAATGGTTTCACTACATTAGGCAAGATTCCTTTATTCCAGGCTCTGCAAACCAAAGAAAAAGTCAGTCCTCAATCACTATGGAGATTTTTTTTCTTCCTTGTTCTTCATTCACTAGGTGAAAAATAAGTCTGAGAACACACTGTAGTGTAATTGACTCTATGGAGCAGCTGTCATGGGGGGTTGCTATAAGAAATCATCTTAGCCTTCCTTTTAAACTAGCTGAATGTATTAGGTCATTCTTGATATTGACAATTCATACAATAAAATGTCCGTGTTAAGAAAGCAACACTGAGCGTGGGAAATAATTAATACTGGACATGTAAATTGTGTAAATGAGATCAATTTTTAAAGGTGACCTCCAAAGAAGTAAGAAATGAAGTTTGTGACCTTTTTTGTTTTGTTGTTTTTCCTTCTTTGTCATATATAACAGACACCAGAAGTATTGGGGAGCAGAAGGATTTTTAATAGGTTTTTTTTTCTTTTTTAAGCCTGCTTGGTTTTTATTGTAGGAATGGAGAGCTTGTCTTCCCTGGCGTCTACACTTGCAAATTAAGTCGACTTAAGTTTGCTTAAATCAACTTAATTTAATCTGCGTCTACACTACATTTTCCTTAAATTGACCTAAGGAAAATTAAAGTTGACTTTATAAAACCTAGTATAAAGTCGACTTTACTGGCTAAATCGACTTTATTAAGTCGACTTAGCCAGTGTAGATGCAGATTACCCCTAAGTCGACTTTAAGTTGACTTAAAGGGCTCCAGGGCTCCCCCACTGCCCTCCCTGCCAGGGTGGCAGGCACAGCCAGAGCCTGGCATGCCCTCCCCCCTCCACAGGGCAGGATAGAGCCCTGCGCACCCTGCTCCTATGCCCTGCCAGTGTCCCTGTCCTGCTCAGCCCCTATTGTACTCAGCTACAATGGGGCAAATGCTAAGCCCCCTGGCACTTGGCAAGGGGTACCCCCCACCACCACCACCATGGACCAGTCCCAGGTCCACCTAGCCCCTAGAAGTTGACTTAGGCATGCAGTGTGGATGCTCTAAGTCGATTTGGCAGGATCCCCTTTAAGTCGACTTAATTTTTCAGTGTAGACATGCTAAGTCGACTTATTTGGCCAAGTGTAGATATAGCCTAATGACTAGGAAATAAGTGCACAGAAAAGCTTTAAAAAATGGCAGCCTGGCAAGAGAGAAGAGTGAAAGCTGAATAACTGAGAGAAAGAAAAGTCAATAGCCTAGGGTGCGTCTACACTAGTAAATTAAGTAAGCAGGCTTAAGTCAACTTAATTTACTCTGCGTCCACACTGGCATTTCCTTACGTCGACTTAAGCTTCTGCTTAAGTTGACTTAAGGAAATTTAAAGTCGACTTTATTAAACCTAGTTTAAAGTCGACTTTAAGTTGACTTCTTAAGTTGACTTAAGCAGTGTGGATGCCCTAAGTCGACTTAGGGCAGGGGGAAAAGCGAGCCCCTGCTCCCTTCTCCCCAGGAAGCTGCTAGCGGCTTGTCCTGGCTCCCTTCTCCCCAGAACCGCTCCCTTCTCCCCAGAGGCTTCCTGGCAGCTGAAGTGCCACTGTGCCGGCCATTGCAGGCACTCCAGCTGCTGGGCAGCTCCGTGAGGCTTCCCGGCAGCTGGAGCGCTGCCGTGCCAGCCATTCCCCTTCTCCCCCGAACGGCTCAAGCTTCCTGCCTCCAGGAGAGCGAGCCACATGCGGGGCTGGCTCTACCGAGGAAAGCCCTCCTAGCCTGGGGAGCTGAGGCTCCAAAGGAGCCTCGCCTCCCCCTAGACCTAACTAGTCAACTTAGAGAGTCTAGTATAGACTCTCTAAGTCGACTTAGTACGGCCAAGATTAAGTTGACTTAAGAGTCCTGTGTGGACTCTCTAAGTCAACTTAATAAGGTCGACTTAAAATCAACTTATTAAAGTTGACTTGGTAAAGTCAACCTAAATCCCTAAATGTAGACATAGCCTTCGTGTCTAGGACACTACGAAGTCTCTGTTCCAATTTAGAGCACGGATTTGGGCCTCCCACACCTCTTCCTGTATATACAAGGTTATTTGCTATTCTTGGGGAGGGTGGATCATGATTTGTTGCAAAAAAAATTCAAAAGACCTTGGTTTTCTTCCTCATGGGGCTGAAAAAAAAAGAAGTTGAAACTTCCACATATTTTGTGAAATAGGGTTTTTCATTTCTGGTCTGTCCTGGGTTAAGAATACTTTTCAGAAACATGCAAGACATCTTTCAGGAAAGCATGGGAAGATGTGAGTTGTTGCTATTGTTCTAGAGGTGTATAGGATATATAGCTTAAAATTCGGGTGTGCATGGCTATCTACTCAACTGCCTAAGTGGTGCCTCACTATTTACACTGCTATTTATACCTGTGCTAGTTGGGCGTAGATGTCTGTAGTATACTTGCCACTATAAGTATTGCCCTATAGGGTGGCAGTTACTGAATTTTTGTACTTGATACAGCCAGAGTACAGTGAAACAATGTAAGGTAGATGGGGACCTAATATATTCATTTTAAACTCTGGT
This sequence comes from Pelusios castaneus, assembly GCA_007922175.1. Taxonomy (NCBI): domain Eukaryota; kingdom Metazoa; phylum Chordata; order Testudines; family Pelomedusidae; genus Pelusios; species Pelusios castaneus. The sequence goes on along the minus strand of ML685773.1, from coordinate 16,629 downwards.
TTTAATCACCAGTAACTCCACAAACCTGAAGTTAACTTGTCCTTGTCTTCACTGATGTGTCTGCTGAGATCAGCATAATCTTTCTGCAGTGTTGTGCTGTGACATAGTAAAAATTTTGTAGTAAAGACATGCTCTTAGAAGTTACGGCTATGCTGTTTCATTAATGCTGTGCTATCTAGTCCCCAAACTGGAAAAGGATGGGGGGGAGTTGTGCATAAAGCTTGGTTAAATTGTCTCTGATTACATCACAGTTGTATTTTTTCCTAAGCAATCTCAATATCTTTCAAATTTTGTCTAATTTTGTTTTAAATTTACAAAAATATTGTTCCTGGGACATATTTTAAACTTTTTTTTAAATGTTTCCATTCGCACAGCTCTCTATCATAGTGCACCTGGTGACAAAATAGTGCTATTTGTCTAATAGCCGGATTCAACTCTATATCCTTCTTATGACAACATCTCCTTAAAATATTCTGGCATTAGTAAAATGGCACCAGGATGCCATGGTTAGGGCTGTAAAGAGAGTGGAATATCATTGAAAGTCTCATTCTGACCAGTCTCACCTCCTAATTTACACTATTTTAGGACTCTTATTTGAGGTGGAAGATCACTGTGTAACCTTCAGATTACTGCTGAGTGATTTCTTCAGAAAAGGAATTACCAATGCATTAAATTTGAATTAGCTCTGAGAAATCATGCAGATGTATGCGCTGAACATTATAGCAATACTGTCTCCAAGGCACAGCAGAATTGCTTTTATGCAATTTTAAAGAATCACTTGAGCAACCCTTAAATTGCACACATGATGAAGCTGAGCCAGCATCTTTACTTAAATACACATGTGCATGAACACGCACAGGCACACACCAGAGCAAATACCGCACTGACAGTTATCTTTCAGGGAAACCTGATCACAAATTGACTGCAGCTGAGTGGGCCATTTAGGCTCAGATCCACTATACTGGCACACATATGGCAGCCGTGTCATTTAGACTAATGATTATGAATTATGCAGAGGGTCACGTCCTCTTAGTTACAAGTCATCTCCACAGTTTCCCTCTAGCCTGCCAAGCCAAGTTCCAGATTTTTTCCTTTTGTGCCGCTAAGTAACACATACACTAGATGCTCAAACCTGCATTTATTGACATTTTATCCTCCCTCTCCCCAATATCTCCAAGATGGCAAAACAAATGAACAATTATTTTAAAATGACATTAGGGGATTAGATTAGGAAAAAATTTCCACGTTCTATTAGGCCATTTAGAAGAAATAGTATAATAGGAATCTGTGAAACCATGGAAGTGGGGTTTCTTGCAGATTTTGCCATATATTTTGGACTTTAAGCTTTCATGTAAAATAATAAACTCTTACAACCTTCTGACAGGAAAGGCAACGGTATTTAAAATGTAAACTTGGATCCCGTTGCCTTTTGGAGCCACTAAAACAATAGCATTCTTCTTAATAGGGTATTTCCCTGACTGGCCTCAAATGAAGAATTCTGGAGGGGGACGATACCTTCACCCTCTTGCTGATATTGTAGCAAAAGTCATGCTTGCTACAAGTGTAGAAAGGCCTATTTCCCCTTATTTCCCCCCCCCCCCCCGATTTTGAAACGCACTAATACCTCCCCCTCCCCCCTTATAGCTGAAGATATAATTTATAAAACAAATTTATATCAACATCCTAAGTACAAAGTTAGGAATACAAATCAATGTAACAGTTCACAAACTGAGTCTTTTGTCAGTTAAACAGGTCATCCTAAAGAACCTCAAATCCCCTCTGGTAACATCTGTTTCGGTAGATAAACTTTGCAGTGTGCCTGAAAGTCACTAAATTTGGGCTGGACTGGGTCAATGCAGAGAGTATGTTCAAGAGCTGAGAGCCTCTAGCTCTTATACTTACATTTGAGGATCCTTTTAGCTGGAATAGCCCATCCAATCTCAACTATAAGGAGGGAATAAGAGGACTGAGACTGCCTTTAAGACCACGTGTACCCCAGGGAGCTTTCTTAAAACATGTTAGTGCTGTGAACACCAGTTCAGCTGTTTGTGGACCTATGATGAGCAAGGTTACATGATAGTTTTAAAAATGTTGATAATAGCCAGCAGCCTCCTACAACTTAGATCTTCCATTTGTCTACTGTAGACACGGACTATGTAGAGAGGATCTCAATCATTCAAACTTTCTGATTTATAATTATTTATTTTTTTCTGACAGGGATTTCCAACAGAAGAATACACGGTCCCTTCACACAAGTGCTTTCAATCTAGGAGAGACAGAAAATGGGAAGGAGGTAAAGGATACAATATTTAAGTAGAGGCCAGTCTGGTAACTAAGGATATGTCTTCACTGACAATGGCAAGGTTGATTTATCTGGATTTGCTGAGTGAAAGTGAAGACATGCTCAATTGATCCAAAAATCAATTCAATAAAACCACCTTCAAAAAAAGCATAGCACTGTGTTGATGGGTACGCATTTCCTGTAGGTGAGGCGTAGTGGAGCCGGCACGCAGAACAGGATTTAGGAAGTCAACGTAAATTACCCAAACTACTCTCATCAACTGCCACCAAATTTCCTGGTAATTATAGACCAGTCCTAAGTGAATATAACATTTTAATAAGATTATCACTTTTCTCTTTCGATATCTAACTCAGCCGTAATCAGCCAAATAGTTCCTTGTAGGCATCATCTGGAAATATATCAGAAGTCAATGCAGGTGTCCTCTACTTTGAGTGAAACACAACCAAGAAACTTGGCCCTTTTATTTTGTATTCTGGTTTTTGAATAATCTTCAGGATTAGGCTGAGCAGAGCATGTTGCAGTAAACCACAAAGGTGTAGATAATTTCAGAGAGGTCCAATCCAGGAGAAAAGTTACAATCTTTTGGCTGCTGTGGCTCCTTAACTATCTGAATCCCCCTGGATTATACACATTACTCATAATAATTGGGAAAAAATCCCTGTACCAAATGGACTGATATCTTCTCTAATTTCCTCCAGATGTTCCCATAACTGGTACCATATCCATTTACTTTGGACTAAGCTTCTGATCTGTTGAAAAAGCATGATATCATGTTGATGTGAGTGTAGAAAATGATACACAAGTTCATATTTTGGTTATAAAGTGACAATCATCTTATATAAATGCAGGTAGACTGGTAGAGCATATGATGGGATGGTTATGTGGTGTTAATTAATTTTTAATAAGAATAAGTGAGAGCAAGTTGTACCCAATTTGAGAAGAAAAATTCTTGATCTCAAAAGACTCAGATTTGTTTTTTAATGTTCTATGTGCTCTGACTTTCTCTGATGTTCTGTTTATTTTCCTGCTGTGAGTCATGCTTATCAAGTAAGAAAATCCTGGGATATGATAATTTTATAAGAAATCAGCACTGTGTTAGCACTTTGGATGTAAATTTGAGAACAAACTTTTTTTTTTTTAACAATAAGACCCATTATGAAAAATACAAAATTATTTGCAAACCAGACTAACCCTAACCATTAATTACTGTTTGACATCTATGTATTATCAAAATGTAGGCCCAGTAAAATGCTGTGCTTTCTTTTACGGACATGATGCACAACTTGAAATCTTAAAAGAAAAGAGATCTTGTGTTTGCAGAGAGATGAATTTAGGTGGTCCAAAAAACAAGGAATCCTGTGGCACTTTTAAAGACTAACAAATTTATTTATCGCATGAGCTGTCGTGGGAGAAATCCCACTTTGTCAAATGCTTGAAAATGAAAAGCTTACCATATAGGAGGGGGAAAAAATCTCTCTTCCATCTCCTCCTATGGCTTTGTAGTGTTAGGCCTCAAAATACAAAATATATTTTAAAGTGTTTATTCTGTCTACTGGAAACTCAATCAAAACAGTACTGTTCAGAAATCTGAAATTCATGACTGACTATCCCTCTTCCCCCAAAAAGGCTAGTCTTCCAAGGGAGCGCAAAGGGAAAGAGGGAGTAAAGGAGCCTTCTCTTCTCTTGGACCAGTAGCACTGGGAATGGAGCTAGACTCTCCAAAAGAGAATGAGGCACTGATCAGCAGACCTCAGCTCCCCCTGGTGAAGCACACAGTGTCCTGTTACAGGGTGGTAGACCTCGTACTGTAGGGGATGGTTCTCCAGACCACCTGGAGGAATTTGGGCTTAGTTCGCTGCACCCAGGATTGCTGGGTGACCTCTTTGTGCATCCTTCTCCATCCCGTTCCTGCTATGGTTTAAATTCACAAGGTATCCATAAAAGCTATCAAAGGAGGGTCTTGGAAACACTGCAAACTTGGTGCATCTTGAAGGACAATTCTAAACAGGTGGACAGGACAGCTGGAGCCCAATCCCAGACAGTCAGCAGGTACATAAACCAGCAGGAGAGCAACACCAGACGGTCAGCAGGTGGAGAGGGCAGCGGGAGGGCAGCGTCACTTTGTACTCTGTTTGACATTAATTACACTTGTTGGAATACTGTATACCTTCACAAAAGTCATAAAACTGTTAAATTACAAATGATGTTAATTTAAATTCTAGAACAGCTAGCTTTTTTAAAACAAGTGAAGATGTGGAGTGAAATATAAACAAAAATATCCTTCATCCATATCCATATCTATAAACTAACTGTATTGTTTTACATGTTAAAGAATAAAACGTGATGCATCCTATTTGGGATACATGGTTTATTTTCTCTTATTTAGGGAGGGCATCCAGTCCACCTTTATCTAGATCAACAACTTTTGACCTGAAACACTGTCTGTTTCCATTTGGCTTTGGTAAAGAACTATGCAGGATTTCTCTTACCCTTTCCCCAGTCAATACTCTATATTCTCAACAGGAGACTCATGATTCCATCTTTTTTTATATGATCTGGAGGGTGGAGGTTTTGCAGTCCTTCTAAGTTTTCATTTGTGTACATCATATAGTTTTACCCATTTCTCTAAACCAACAAATTACTTTTATTAAGACCACTTAAAGTTAGCCTTTTCGGAGCTGGTGCTGATTGATAATACATGCAGCAGAGATTTGAGTGTTTGCCTGATTGATACAAAATAGCCCTAATAATTAATTTTTATTTGGCACATCTAAAGCACTTATTCATCCAAGGATTTAAAATGGTTTACAACTAATTAATCCTCAGAACACCCCCAATGTGATAGATAATGGATGAAGAGAGATCACATCAATGTAGCCATATCTAGGATGGATGACAACAGCTGTTTGTCAGTGTTTTAAAAAACTACAGCAGATTTTAGGGTAGATAATGGGAAAAGGCCATATTCAATTAAAACTGTAGGCACCGTTTAAGTGGGTGCTCTGAACAATGAAATTATTCAAGGTGGTGACTGGTCAGGCTCTGAGGGTTAATAGTACCCTAAAGGTACCTTGAAGATGGGTCTACCAACATTTTAGCCTTCCCAAAGAACTTTAGTGGATTCCCCTTAATCAATTCTTTATCCCTGTCTCACCAGATACTTTCATATTCCATGCCCACCTCAGTGCATGAACAGCTCCTAAATGACAAACCTCAACCCACTCTGCCTCATCTGATATGCTATTCTGCCTATGTCCTGTTTGTGTGTGGTATTAAAAACTATTTCAATATTGCAAGCTGTCACTTTAATTTGTGAAGGTTTTCCAAGTCCTGCTTGCAGAAACTGGGGCTTTGGAAGGAAATTATGCAGTTAGTCAGTCTGCAGACAGCCAACTTGGAATAAGGTGGGTTGAGTTGTACCTCTGTTTTAGGAAGCAGCCCAGCCTGCTTCATATGTGTCTGTTTTTTGGGCTCTTGTTGCTTGGGTTCTGAATTCTAAGAAATAAATGAACATGCGATATTCCAGCAAGAATGTTTGTTTTTATAAACTTTTATAAACTTCTCTGTATATGTTTCAAATGTAGTATCACTGACCTTAGAACCCATATCCAAACAGCTCAGTAATGCTTCTTTATTTCCACCATAGTGGGCCGCTACTATAGAAGGGGCCAATGGATTGCTTGTGATTAGTAGCCAGAACCTGAGGTTTATGTGTCATTCAGGACAACAGCAGTATTTTCTAACACAGCTGATCACACTGTTGGTGCATATCAAATAATAAGTGTGGGCCAGCTTGGGCCAATACCCTCTGAAATCAAAGGTGGCTTTCTGTATGTGGCACTAGACATGCAGGAAGCGTTCAGCTCCACAACATTATTGTACCTTTGGACTAGGGAAGGGTTCTTTATGGACCAGACATGTAGATGTGAGAAGGTGCAACAAGGTCTTGGATTGTCTACCTGCCATCCTGTGGAGATGCCATGGTAAAGTCAATATAGCTTGTGGTTTTGTATTGAGGGATTCCTAACGCTTTCAAACTTTAATATGGATGAGACCTTTGATAAATGACTCTTGAAGGCACACTCCTCCTGTTTGACCCCCATTTTGAAAGTTGCAGGTTAACTCTGGCCTTGTTCTGACTCCAATACCATATTTATTTGAAACCCATTTCCAAGATATAATTCCCCCCACCCCCAAGTAAAGTGATGACTAGCTTGTTCAGTTATTTTCTGTTGAAACATTGGCCCTATGTGATAAATTACATCTGCAAAAGATTTGTTTCATATGTCAAGCACATGTTACTTCTAAATCTAATGCTAAAACATGCCTTGTTTAGTCAAAAGTAAGCAGAATGCTGTAATTTATAATCTTGAAGCGCACTGCAGTGAAAAATGAAAGCAGACCATTAAAATTTAATGCCTATTTTGGCTCTGTGTAATGCATCTCTGGCCATGCTTGATGAGGTGTAGTGTTTCTCACACAGTTGTGTGTGCGCAGGAAGTCTGTCTGTTTACCAACATTTGTGGAAACTACCTGGACAAAATTATTTTTGCTGATTAAATCTGCCATCCATCAGGCTGGAAATTATTAGGAGCACAAATACTGAGGGCAGAGTTTCTTTTATTCTCCCTCTCCCCCACTCCACCAACTTGCTTTTAACAAGTGTCTGTTGTTCTTCAAGCTGGCTCCCTGCAGAACAGTTGCTAGCAAATATTCATTGGGGTGTCATCTCTGTTTAAAGTCTCATCCTACACACCTATTCATCTGTGTTAAGTGAACAGCAGCATCAGCTCAAATTAAGCTGGCATGAAAACAGCCACTGTTAATAATTTCTGCTGTGATTCAACTTAGCTTTGGATAACAGGTGAAGATGTTTCATAACTGAAGCAATTACAGATCTGTAAGCTCTTTCCGGCTGCCTGTTTAATCAGAGGAATGGAATACTCCATAGCTCCTGGTGCATGTGGAATGGCTGGGCCCAACCGCCATCAGACCACATTTGTTATCTGCTAGATTGAACAGGCTGCCTGGCAGGGACAGATGCTTAGTGCAGTGATTAGAATGTAAAGCGTTTGGAAAGGCTGAGGGGATTGAAATGAGTGTACTTTATCTAAACTTACTACAAACCTTTCCAGTCAGATAAAATTCTTTTAAACCAACATTCTCTTGATTGGAATAGAAACTTTATACACACACACTGTATCTGTAAAACACACACGCATAGTGTATGTGCAGCTATAAAGCAGAGATTAAATCAACGGAAAAATCATTTTATATAAGAGAAAAATCCTTAGACTGTCAATAAAATTTTTCTTTTCAGATTACAATCAGGTGTGCTGACTTAGTAAACTGCTTAACAGATATTAAAATGCAGGAGAAAAAAGATATAGCAAGATGGGTGGAAATTAATAACAAGCAAAATACAGATGGAGTTTGTGCTTCCATAAGAGAAGTGATACATTAGTTTGATGGATATTTGGTAATTTTTTTTAAATTAAAGAACAATGTATTTCCATCTAATGGGAACTCTACTGTGCTTTTTAAGTGATCTTGCACGTCAACACTACATCGTTCACAATATTAAAAACAGTCATATACTTTTTGTGTGTATTTTCAAATGGTTCATTTTGAGCCAAATATTTTTTCCTTCAGCGCTTAAAAGAAAACTAAGTAACCTAACTGAATTTTTATACATAATGATTTCCAGAAATGTAATTCTTAATGGTTTCTGATGTGCCTAAAGGCATGAATCTTAAACTACTTTATTTAGAAATGGGCTTGGGGAAAACTGAAAAACATGTTGAATGTGGCTTTTTTTTCCTTGTTGCAAATATTGAATTTCTATTATATGTATTAACCTACTTGGAGTATAGTGCTGTAATGTTTGTAATAATCAAAATATAGGAGGTTATATTTTAGAAGCAATTGATTACAGTTGCACAATTTCTGCAAAATGTTCATGGCTTTTCAGAAACAATAGGCACATGTGCTTATTTTTCAAAGCAGGATGTTATTAGCTTTGAAATATTTGTGGTTTCTTTACACAGAAGGTAAAATTGAAGTTGACCTATTTCCAAATTCCATTTTTTCAGAGTGTATATATAGAAAGATTCTTCTTTCAGCTGAGTACATATTTTTGCAATTATTTAACAACATGACAGATAAAAATGGTTGTAGGCTTCAATCCATATTCAAATCCTAATCTGACCAGCAAGTAATTGTTTTATTCAGTTTTGACAATCCTCCACTTATTGTCACCTTAGAATATTCTCTGCAACTAAACTCTGTATATTGTATCTTCCCCTGACAATTACTGCTGTTCCTTATCCTTGAAGCTTTTAAAGCTCTGTGTAACATTAGCCTATCTAGCCTAGTGAAAATGTCTTTACAGATTAGTGTAATGTTAATACTACTGGCTCCCTGCTTTTGACCTGAACTGGAATATATTGCACTGCTGGAACAGATGGAATCAGAGCTTCATTGGGAAACAGAGATTGGTTGGCTGCCTGCCAAAAGCTCAATGCCGGAGGCTGTATGAGCTCCAGCTAGGGAAAGCAGCCTTGAATCTATTCTGTACTCCTGGAGAGAGAGGGAAGTGTCCTAAGTTTGCACTGAATTGAAATATGATTGTTAAGGTTGTTCATCTACACATGTTTACATAGCAATTTAAAAGTAATTGAATTTTTGGTGCACAATGAAGGCATCTTCACTGTGTTTTGCTGAAAGCACTGAGACAAAAGCAAGAATGGAAAAGTTCTGAAGTCCAAGCAGCCTTCTGGATGAGCATTGACAAGTCAATCAGAGTAACACAAATAAAATTCATATAACTTACTGAATTGCAAACCCCTCATTCCCTTTTGCAGCAAAGTGCACAAGTTCCAATAAAAAATATTTTCTTAAAAATCTTTGATTGCATACTACAGCTTTATCACTTCTATAGTTTGAAGAAATATAAAGGGACAAATCATTATAAAACATGTATCCTCTATTACATGATGTTTAATTATGTGAACAGCATTATCATAAGCCACACTGGCTTTCTTTTCATTTCTACTATTAGACCAAAAGGACCTCTAATTTAGTACATATTTAATATTAATCTGTCGCATCCCATTTCTACATTTGTTGCAGTCATATTTTTCCTCTCAAGTACTGCATTTCCGCAGCGGTAAAACATATGCTGTTTTCTGCCTAAGTAAATGGGTAATGTAAGCTGTGATGCGGAGAGTATATTTTTTTATCCTTTCCTTTTCGAGGGTGTAGTTGCAGAAACATATATGTGCTTTTATCTGTGATAAGAACTACCATCTGGTAGCTAAATGTGCACAGCTTATTGCTTGGCGTGCTTATACATATTGTGAAAACACACAGCTTTTGTGTATGTTAAGAATATGTGTAGGCAGTGTCCTAATAAACCCACCTATTAGCTACTTGAATGTGTCAAATGGATGTAAAAGATAACTAATTCTAGACAAGAGGGATTAGGACTGGCACATTGCCAAAACTGTATTTATGCCAATAGTACAATTGTGACCTTTTAATATCATGTTGTTTTCAATCCCTTTCAGCAGATAATTGTTTAAGGGAAAAATGGAACCTCTTTGACAAGGAAAAGGCCTTTGTTACATTCAAGGAGTTGAAGCTTTCATGCTTAGTATACCAATTCACAAAGATGTGTAGTGGATGTGTGTGAGCAGAGAGAGAGAGAGAGAACATATACATTTGAGTTACTTTGACCTTTAATCCAGGAGACCAAGAAGAGAAATGCACTAGGAAGGTTGGTTTGTTGCTGTCTAGAGACTGATAAGCTGTAATAAAGGTTCACTCAGTTGCAATTCATCTAAAGCTTCCACTGCTATCGTCCTCTTTTTATTTTTTTTTCTTTCGATTTTTGTTACCTCAAGTACTTATCTAAATCCCTTTCAGTGCCAGCTTGAATGCACCTTGTATTCTCTCCAGCTGTGACTGGTGCTGTCTGTGTGCTTCAGCATACACTGTTCCCCTTGTTTGACAAGAAGCAGTGCCAACACCTAATTAAGGATAAGCCATGGAGCTCTCTGCTCTATCTTTGTCAACTGCTACCTTCCTAGCTTTCTGCCTAGTTAAATTTTCTATGACATGAGCAATGTTTCACGTTCAGCCTACCTTAGGACCATCCAGTCCCAACCCAAGAACTAAATACAGCATAACTTACAGTAGTTAATTTTACAAGGATGTTTACTGTAGCTAAATCTATGCATTTGTCTATTTATCTCTCGCCTATTTAAATATATACACACATGCAGATATTAATAAACACCCAAACATATATTAAAAAATATTGGTCACTTTTCAAATGACCTTCTTTGTCTGAATTTTCTCAGACTGTTTTCTAGGATGTGGTGGGAGGGATTGGAACATGTTTTTCTTTAGAAAGTACTGTACTTTAAAATATGACAGGAGTCTAATTTATCAGGACAAAATACTTTTGGCTCAGTCTCCTGTTGTGTTCTACTAAACATTCTGTCTCAATTATACAGATGTATTTAGGCCATAGAGCAATGGCAAAAGGGTATGTAACTCTAAAAACTGTAGAAATAAGGTTAAAAAGGTTGATATTTGACTGACAGATAACCAATAAAATGGGCATATCTTAAAAATTGTTTTTGTAGCTACACACACACACTTGTTTTCTCTTGTGTACACATCTAAGTTAAAATATCTCAAATGAAATTCTTATGTATGTTTGTTTTTTTGTATTTACACTGATTTTTTCTATGTATTTCTTATTGCGTCTGGAGTATTCGACGTATTAAATCCAAATTTTCATCTGAGTTAGTTTGATGTAAATCCAGAATAAATACATTGGCGCCTAATGTAGTTATTATGTATGTACAATGATGTAACTGAGAGCAGAGTTTGGCCTTTAATTTGTATTTTTTTTCCACTTGGCTTGAAGTAAAACTAAACTAAAACCAAAATGAACTACCAGCAGAAAATTCAGGAAAAACAATGGGAATATCCTAAAATAACAAAAATCTACTTCTCACTGAAGGCAAGAAATATTCTCAGTGGACTGAAAATTTGAGACCCTTATTATGCTGTCCTTATTGAAGGAGCACCTCTTCCTTGCCCCTCCCTCCCTTCCCCCACTGGCCAAGTGGGAATTTCTCCTAAGTGAGGTCAGTAGCTTCAAGTGCTGAATGTAAGGGCAGCACCGTTGCTACAGGAGTTATATTAAAGCTCTTCCTAGAAATCAGTGGTCAGATAGAAAATGAGCTAGTATGGGAATTTGGAGGGATTTTTTGACCAGGTGTGGTGGTGTCTCATTAAGTCATCTGTTAACTTTGGAAGTTCAGAAGGGATCTCCAGACCCCAGATTAAAATATATGATTACATGCTCACTACTCCTCTGAAGAAGTTTAGATTTAATTGGTAGTGATGTGGCAGTTGTCTCTGGGCTGTTCTAACTTACGTTCCAACTATGACATCTTTTACCTAATGCTCTGACCTCCTTACACCAGAGAGGACATAGGGGAGGGTGGTTTAGATCTGGCCAGCTAGGGGTTTCTTGTGCCTAAGGGGAATCCCCCACACATCAGCTTGTGTAAAATTTGTATGAGTTAAAGAACAAACTCACGCCATTGAAGTGTTTATTCCACTTGATACCTCTGTATTATACCAAGTACATTAAAGTTGAGTGATGCCTGTACTGTTCCATTCTAAACTCGTGCTTTCTGTCACTGAAAGCTTTCATCTACTGTGTTTAAATTAGCCTCTCCCCATATGTAATAGTTAGTGGGGACAAGTTTGGGGAGAAATTGAGTTACCTGTTTCAAGGCAGAGAAGAACGAGAAGAAGATACTTTCCCCGTTATTTAAAAAACAAAACGAAACAAAAAAACAACTTTTTTTTTTTTTTTAAGTAACCCTACAGCCAAAAGAGCTGAGGGGCTAACAAGTCAAAATCTGGCAGAGATATATTTCTATGAGCAGACATGCTCTTGTCTATGCCAAGGAAAATTGGGTTTGATTTGGCTATGTTGGAATGTCATTCTTTGTGCAAGCTCAGTATATTTAACAATAGTAAAATTAACTTCAATTTATTTAAACTCTGGAAGGTAATATGAGTGAATTTCAGGGACTCTGGTCATACATAGAAGTATACAATGTAATTAACATTCAAGAACATTATAAAAGATATATAGTATAAGAAATAATTGTGTGAGCGCACTATAAAATGTTACATTTGTTTATTCAAAAATTGTTTCCAAAACAAACAAGGAGTCCTGTGGCACTTTTAAAGACTAACAGATTTATTATTTATTATTTACCTCATTTATTTAATCCCATGAAAGCTCATATAATAAATAAATTTCTTTAAAGTGTTTGTTTCTTTTGCTAAACTGGACTAACATGGCTACCCCTTTGGAAATTGTTTCCCAAGGAAATCATGCTTGTTTATCTCTGTTACCCTCATTCTAGTTGATAAAACCCTTTACATTTTTTCTTAAGGTGCAATAATTGTTACTAGAAGATATTAGCTGTTTTGCATATATGCACATCTGCTAAAGTATACCAGAGTTACTACAGAAACCAGTTGCTTAAAGCAGGAAGTTGCTGTGTTTGTCCATCTTCTGATATTAGTGAAACCTTCTAAATGGCCTATGACAAAACATAAATATTTTATTCATAAAGGATAACATTTTCAAAGCCAGATTTTCAAAGGCACTTAGGTGCCTAGTGGGATTTTCAAAAGTGCCTAGGCAGATTAGATGCCTAACTTTCAAGTCCTGTTTTCAGAAATAGCTTAAGTCAGAAATAGCTCAATGTCTGGTTGGCAACCAGTAATGAGTGGAGTGCCCCAGGGGTCGGTCCTGGGGCCGGTTCAATTCAACATCTTCATTAATGATCTTGATGATGGAATAGACTGCGTGCTTAGTAAGTTTGCGGATGACACCAAGTTGGGGGGAATGGTAGATACTCTGGAGGACAGGGACAGGATCCAGGGAGACTTGGACAAATTGGAACACTGGGCTGAAAGAAACCTCATGAGGTTCAACAAAGACAAGTGCAAAGTCCTGCACTTAGGACGGAAAAATCCCATGCACTGCTACAGGCAGGGGACCGATCAGCTAAGTAGCAGCACTGTAGAAAAGGACCTGGGAGTTATGGTGGACGGGAAGATGAATATGAGCCAACAGTGTGCCCTTGTTGCCAAAAAGGCCAATGGCATATTAGGCTGCATCAGTAGGAGTATTGCCAGCAGATTGAGGGATGTGATAATTCCCCTCTATTCGACACTGGTCAGGCCGCATCTGGAATACTGTGTCCAGTTTTGGGCTCCCCACTACAGAAAGGATGTGGACAAATTAGAAAGAGTCCAGCGGAGGGCAACAAAAATGATTAGTGGGCTGGGGCACATGACTTATGAGGAGAGACTGAAGGAACTAGGCTTATTTAGTCTACAGAAGAGAAGACTGAGGGGAGATTTGATAGCAACCTTCAACTATTTGAAGGGTTGCTCCAAAGAGGAGGGAGGTAGGCTGTTCTCCAGGGTAACAGAGGACAGAACAAGGAGCAATGGTTTCAAATTACAGCTGGGGAGGTCAAGGTTGGATATTAGGAAAAACTTTCTCACTAGGAGGGTGGTGAAGCATTGGAATGGGCTATCCAGGGAGGTGCTAGAATCTCCATCTTTGGAGATTTTTAAGGCTCAGTTAGACAAAACCCTGGCTGGGGTAATTTAGTGGGAGTGGTCCTGCTTTTTAGCAGGGGGTTGGACTAGATGACCTCGTGAGGTCCCTTCCAACCCTATTATTCTATGATTCTATGACTTAGAGTTCTTGAAAATTTTACCTAGAGAGCTTATAGCTTTTTTCTGAGCTTGGCTCTTTCTCTCCCCCTCCCCCACTTGTCCTTGTCACTAGTTTCCTGTGCCTCAAGGAGGTATTAAAAAATCATTCTATATCTTGAGCTCAAGCCAACAGGATCCACCTGCTCTGGCTGCTAACAGCATAAATTTCTCTATATCTTTATGTAAAGCCTTCGAACTTGATCCCAGAGTGAGCCAGTAGAATAACTTGGCATCAAAATGCAAGGCCTTAGATCCAGATGCACCGTTAGGAGGCGCTAGGATCTGTGAAGCATGGTGTTCTGGAGGTACACCTGAGGATCCATGCTTACAGCATGATTTTGAGAAACCTGGTGGGTAGTGGTAGTGCATTGTCTTGCACAGACGTCTAGCTGTCCAGATGCTTGGTTCAGTCGAATTTTTTTACCCCTGTAACATTGTTTTGTTTCCTCGGATTGCCCTGATTCAAAGCTCTTGACCTAGATTATGCACATTTCACCCTTACTCTACTGTAAATCACTGTTTACTTCAGGGTTCTCTTCCCATTTCTGCCTCTGCCAATACTTTGCCCTGTTAAAAGTAGGCAAGTTGCATGCTCCTTTATGCTACTGGGAAAGAAAGCTTCTCAGACATATAAAGACAGTTCTTTTTAAAAATACTATGTTGTAGTTCAGTATTCATTTAAAAATTACTGATAACTGAAACATAGATATTTGCTGTATTTTATTTGTCTTTTGAGACAATAGAAGGAACTGTTTCTATGAATAATATGGAAGCTAGGAAACTGCACTGTTCATAACAGCAACTGCTTAGTGAATTTCATTTCATAGTGTATCTTTGGGAGCTGGCTTTTGGAGAGGGCAAAGGAGACTGGGGTGAGGCTTCCTTTGTGAAATGGAGAGCTGGGGGAGATTGATTTGGTTAACATTGTATTTTGTTGCTTGGGGTTGTACATGTGAGGATATGGAAAACATGCTGCTGTTTTAGTTCTTAAATTTTAACTAATTACAAAAATGCCTCAAGCCCAGGCTAAGCCTTTCTTTGTTACTTCAAAATAAATAACTGCTGATCAGTCACAAAATATTAATTTGACCATATTATGGCTAATTTGGGATCCAAAGGAGTTCAGCTAAGGCCGATGATCTTATAATGGTTCAAGTAAAGTATGATCCACTTTTTTTTCTCAGCATTTGTATGCTTTAACATTGCTTTTGTATGAGCATGTCAGTACTTAAAGTAGATCCCAGGTTAGTTCCTCAAACTCTTTATAATCAAGGTTAAGTAGACTCTGTATTTAAGTCCATGCACCTTTTTTTTTTTTTAAAGACTAGAGTGTTAACATTCATTCTGTGTTTGTAGCTTAGAGTATAGATTGCTAACTTTGCTTTGGTTAGAAAAACAAAGGCATCGCATTACAGCAACCTGCTCAGGGAGCTGTAGGTTAGTTTTCACCTATTGCAGAATCTGATGTCAGCGTGGTAATTACTAGACACAGTCAATAATTCCTCTCCTCAGTATAATTGCAAATCCAGTACAACCATGACCAGAACTAAATTGCTTCAGAACAATCAATAGAAATCGCTTGATTGCATTCCCCGGTGAATGCATCAAATATAAGGAGGAAAACTGTCCATCCAAGCAAAAGGTCAATTTTTACACATAAAAAATGCAGTGCAAGCATAAGTATTAGTAGGTAGGTTTGTTCTTCCAGATGCCTCTTGGTTTACGATGACTAGGAGTGGGAGGCCTGAATAGAAGAGTGTTTTTAACCCAATAATGAATTATAAAGATTTACTCAGGAAACCAAACCAACCAAGATATTTTGAGGTCCTGATTTTGCAGCCCTTTCTCACTCTTAGTATCACTTACTCATATATGAATGTTTGATTTGTCATTCTGACTTTGGTGCCGTTTGTTTTCCTCCTACTTGAACTTTTGCTTCAAACATTAAAAACAGAGATAAGTAATGCTTCTAAATTGTGCCTATGATTGATTAATAAATATTGGCAAGAAAGATGTTCAGTGTTTGAAATATTTATGCCCCAAATCCATATTTTGACATCTAAATAAGAGGCTTAACTTTGAAAAGAGCAGAGCACCCAGCAACACCCATAAATGCCTCAGAGAACTCCTGGATGAAGTGGGGTGGCCATGATAGGCTCTCCATGGCTCCCTCCTTGCTCCCAGGGCACAGGTCTAGGGAGTCAGAAGATGCCCCAGCTCCCAGGTAACTGAGACAGCCTGGGCAGTGGGGCTCCTCCTCTCACATTCTCCTCCTGCCTCCCCTCCCCACATCCCACACTTCCCTCACAGTGCCCCCTATCTACTCCAGACTCCCTCCCACAGAAACATAATGCCCCTGTCCCTGATTCCCTTGCATCTCCTCATCTCCCCTGCCTCCCTCCTGTCCTACCCCCTTCATCACCTGTCATCTCCTCCAGCCCCTCATATCCCTGTTCGCCCCCTCTCTAATCCCTCTCCAGCCCCCTTGCAGC
>ML685772.1:14794369-14856563 GCA_007922175.1 Pelusios castaneus | reverse complement strand
TATCCCTGTTCGCCCCCTCTCTAATCCCTCTCCAGCCCCCTTGCAGCTTTGGGTCCCAGAGATTGAGGTCTCTGCCCTGCAAAGAAAGGCAGCCAGCAGCAGCTTCCCTGGCCAGGGATGGGGGAAGAATCAAGGCCAGTTCAGCTAGGACTCCAGAGCAGTCTGGAGCCAAACCCCAACCTGCTTTCCCCCCCCAACCCCCGCATCCAAGGGGTATGACCGGGAAGTAATGCTACCTGCAGCAGGGGGGTGGGAAGGTGCCTCTTGCATTCTCTCCAAGTGGTTTCTCCCTGGGAGCAGGACCACCCAGCCAGGGCTGGATTTTTTGGGGGACCCCCTTAACCTGGGGCCCTGGGCTTTAGCCCCACAGCCCCTGCATTAATCCTGCCCTGTATTAGGTACTTTTCGTAGCTGAAGCTCCATAGGTTTCTTCAGTGGGGTTGATCTTTGTGCCTTTGAAAATCTTCAGTATTTGAGAGCATAACTTTAGGGAACTTATTTTTGAACAGTTTGACAATTGTTTCCCTTTCATTTTTGGAACAGCTGAATAGGAACTACTAAATATACAGAAGTATGCTAATATTGTTTCCTTATGACGGGCTTTATCTATGGGTTTTCGAAACTGTGTTTCTGGATACAAAATCTTCTTTAGCATAAAATTGTTAGTTTTCTCACTACTGCAAATTATGCTGCCCACACAATGCAAAGTAAATACACCCACAGAGTTCTGTGGGGTGTGAAACATCAAGTACACTTCTGCTTAGGCTGTGCTGACAGAAAATGTTTTCCTTACAATGTAACTCTATCTTTGGTTTGACATATCTTTTGTTACAGACTTCTGAGCCAAATATTTTCAACAGGTGTCAGATTAAAAAAAAATATTTGCAGATGCATTTGTAATTTTAGAATAGTAGAAAACTGCATTTGCCCCATGAGAATGCATTTGGTATAAATCACTTGGTGGAAAATTCTCTTCCTCAGCACACTTTAAAAAAAAAAAAAAAGACACATTTGCATTGTGGTATAGATTAAAGTACGGCAGTCAAAACGCTGTTAAATAGCTGATGATTTCATCATGTTGGAACTGAATGCGGATGTACAATGCAGCTACGTTAGCACCGAACATTTTCAATTACCATGCTTAATGTTGCTAAGAAGCTAAACTGAATGCTATCTCTGTAGTGCTGCATGAAATAACACAAAGCCACACACTATTCTCCCTTGCTTTCTGATTCTCTTTTCCACTCCGTTCCTCCCCTTCCCCAGGAACGGAAATGTGTGGACTGTTGCCCACACCAGTTTTAAATTGCTCAAGCAATTGTTTCCTGTAGATTAATTTGTAATTCTAAATTTTGAGAAGAATGAAATGTGAGCAGTCCCTCCCTTGGGCCATTTACAGAGCTGGAGTTTTAATATAATCTAAAGCAGAGGTTGAGGACCTGCACATGAGAGAGAGAAAAAGGAAGAGGCGAGTTGGGGGTGGGAAGGAGACAGTGGTATGGCTGCCTGGTTATTTCTACCAGAAGATATTTCTTTGCCAGACACATTCTATTTGTTTCCATTGCCCCACATTTACAGTTGCATGCTGTTTCCTTTCATGTAAAACAAACTCACGTGAACCTAAACGTATGTGTACATTGATGCATACCTGAGACTGTATTTCAGGGAGGCCTATTTTTAACTGGATTCCTTGCATGTAGTTCATGCCAATGGCAATGGATAACTACTTTTAAGGGATAGTATTCAAAAATCAAAATTCTTCTCTATCAGAACCACTTCAATTCCATAATTTTGTGCATATGTGACAGTTGGGGCCAAGTTTTTAAAGATATTTTGGTTCCTAGAGATGCAGGTAGGTGCTTAGCATGATTTTCAAAATTGCCTAGGTATCTACTGGGGTTTTCAATGGTGCCAGGGTCCCTAACTGAGGAAAGCTAGGTGCATATATGCATTTTTTGGAACCGTAATACCTTTAAAATTATGAGTCTTGTTAACTTCTCTTAGACCCAAGCTTCCTTATTTCTCTCCTTTGGTTTTATTTTCCAATATGATTGAATCACCACAGCTTGATCTTTTACTACTACTTCGTTTCAGTCTTCCTCATCAATGAACACATTTTTAAGTTCTCACCAGGTTGGTCAACAGAAAACACAGGAAGGAGAAAAATGAAGCAGTGGAGATAATTAAAACAGTCCAAGGAGGGGTATTAGAAACAGCAATAAGGCCAATTTGGATTTCTATGGAGAGTCACCCAGGAATTTCCTACAGATATATTATGTAATTGTGCAGAGTATGTCATCACCTGTATTCTTAGAGATTTGAGTACAATAATCTGTGAATGGGTTTCATTAAATAAGGGTATAAATCTGTTTCCCCTTTGTCTGGGTTAACCTCCCATTCAGTGGAACCATAGACTCTTCTGCTGAATCTCTCAGCATCAGGACAAATCACATGCTGAGAGAAAGGGGAAGGTGGGAAATCAAATTACCTCATTCCTTCATTTCATCTTGCTGGCGTTGTTATGCTTAGGTCTAATCTCCATAATAGTGGGCAGTGGGTGGGACTCTGAAAGTTGTTGGATTTGGTTTTTGGAGGGGTTTATGCAAACACAGTTCAAGGGGGTGGGGAGAAGAGAGGGATCAAATAGGAAGCAAATATTTGTAATGTTATCCCTGGGATTTCAGCCAAAGTTTCTTTATTTCAGTATTGGCAAGAGCTGGTGTTGATTTCTGTCTGCTTGGTTAATTTGTTTTCATAATAAACTTCAAGGAGTATTGTTAAATAAATGTTTAATACCAAAGGGGTAGCCGTGTTAGTCTATTGTAGAAAGACAACAGAGTCCTGTGGCACTTTTAAAGACTAACAGATTTATTTATCGCATGAGCTTTCGTGGGAGAAAATCCCACTTCGTCAGATTTCCAACCGTTCTGAACCACTCGGGCTGGTGAGCATCTCTTCCCTTCACAAAGGATAGTCACTCCTGCCAAGTTCTCTGCTCAGGCAGTAATCTGAAAGCCTGTGCTATTCTATTGTAAGACATGGAGGGCACAGGATTGAGCAGAAGGGTTTGTGAATAAGAGAGGTTGGCAAAATACTGATCAGGAAGGGCCTCTCCAAGAAAAATCTAGTGCTGACTCCAAAAAGACGGAGTATTGCCACAGCATCCCAAGTGTATTACAACTACCTGCAATCCACACATCACAGTCTGCACAAGAAGACTCAAAATGGCTCATATTAATCACAAGGGGAGTTAAATTGATCCTTAACACACTGAGGTTGCACTTTGAACAGCTCCTGGTGATTCAGCACAATGCTGATTAAGGGACAGGGACTTAGTTAATGAAGGAAAAAGGAGTATGCTTAAAAACCTGGAGTCCCTTTTGTGTACGTTGGGGTCTACTTAAAGTGAATAAGGAAATGTTCATTCCCAGGTACTGGACCTTTGGCAAAAATTGAATTGTCACGATCATGTGACTTCCTGTGAACTTTTTACAAATACCAGATATAACCAGCACTGACTCTGTAAGTGCAAACAGGGTACCAGATTAGACTAATCACTGTTCTGTTCTAGAATGGCAATTCTGATGTTTTTATGTGTAAGTGTTATAATACTTTGCTTGTTTCAATGTTTCCTGCAGAGTTCTCAAAATACTTTGGAAATGTTAACAAGGGAAACAAACAAGAAGTCTGGTGGCACTTTTAAAGACTAACAAATTGATTTATCTCATGAGCTTTTGTGGGAGAAAATGCCTCTTCATCAGATGCTTGAAGATGAGGAATTTACAGAATGGGAGTGAAAAAAACGAAGGGGAGTGCCACCAGACTAAATAAATTTGTCTTTAAAAGTGCCACCAGACTACTACGTTTATGTTGCTCCTATTCTGTAAATTCCCCATCTTCAAGTGTCTGACAAAGTAGGATTTTCTCCCACAAAACCTCATGAGATAAATAAATTTGTTAGTTTTTAAAAATGCCACCTGACTCCTTGTTTGTTTTGCTGAACTCGACTACCCCTTTGGAACTTGTTAACAGGGAAGTGTCTCCTCATCTTTGTGAGGTAGGGAGCTATTTATTTATTTATTTAACAAGCAGATAAACTGAGCCATAGAGCTGTAAAATTTCTTGTCTAAGATCTCCCAACCAGTGACATTGAAGACTTTGACCCAAAGCTCCCACCTTCCATCCTATACTATGGATTGTGGTATTGTGGATTAGGGGAAATTATTTTTTAAGACACAAACAAACAAAAAACCCCAACCACACAAGTCCCAAGGTAAGCTTGTTTAGGTCACGTAGACCCTTTTAAAAAAATCCCAATATAACGGCTCTTTTTAAAGTGATATTTTTTCCTTGATTTGAGGCTATTGTTAAAGCTGCATTTTATTTAATGATGTAATGGAATTAAATTACCTGCAGCAGTTCTAAATTTTGCTGAGAAAACAGAGTGGGGAATATGGTCAGGAGGAAGAGTTAAATGGTTTTGAATGTATGAGCTGAGCTAAAATGATATTGTTGTATTCTGTAACTACTACCTCACCAATGCATTGATGACATGTTTACATTAGGAAAAAGGGTTTATTTTTTAGTTAACACACAATAACTAACACCTGGTAGCACCCTAGTGTGGGCAAGACAGTCATAATTTTAACGTGTTAGCAGCCTATTGGCTCTCTCCTTGTGCTAGCTAACACATGGTAAAAATATAGGGGGGGTTTTCCCGCAGTCTTTTTGGTCTATGCTTGCACTGCGCCTAATAGAGTGGGGTCTTGGTCAATGAATGGGAATACCTAGCGGCTTCTGCAATAGAAATTAAAAATAGCAAAGATAGTTTCAGTGTTATGAAAAGTTCAGCTGCATCCCCAATTTTCAATCAGACACACAATCTTTTTTATTCCTAGAGTTTACCAGGGCAGCATTTCAGGATTGTCCAATTGTTTCTAAAAGGACAGCTCTGATATAATACTCCAGTTCTTCACATGGAATGGCATCCATCTGGTGAACTCAGTGAATTTGGATCCATCACTTGTCATGTTCTCATTTTGCCAGCCAAAAGAATGTTGTAGCAGGAAGCCAATAGACATCCCTAGCAGCCAAATAGTTGAGCATTAGGGACACTCAGTCACCTATAAAGATGTTATATGGAGCCAAAATTTGCAATATTAAATAGTTTTTCTTTGTGTCTTAGTGAGAAAATGTGCATTAGATTTATATTAAAGAGATTATAAAATGAGAGATCTGGAAATTACACTGTAATTGCCTGATGTCTTGAAATACAAAATGACCCAATTCTTCCATGTGGCTCTTGGATTGCCTGCCAGATGTTGCTCAACAGATACAGCACAGTGCTTGAATCTTTGCCACATAACTCACTTAAAAAAAATTAAAAAAAAATCCTGCCTGGGAACTCCCTGCCACCTGACATGAAAAACGCTTCATAGGCTTCTGGTGGTTGAAAGCATTCAACTCCCTCTGCTCAGCATGTTCACTCCATTTTACCTGCCCTATAGACTTGTTTTATTGTTGTGAAACATTTCTGTTGTACAGTTTCAATATAGTTCTTAGCCTGATTTTTTTCAGCTGCACTGGATCTTTGAAAGCTGGCAGGATGAATTGCTTGCTTTCCTGTCCTTAATGTTTATCTCCCTTTAGATCTCACCATCTGCTGTGATTTGGCAGCTCAGGTAAATGAATTTTTTCAGCTTCTTTCGGTTGTCCCATCTCCTGCTGATATTACCTTACCTGCTTCCTCCCTCCCTCTAGATATCATTGGCTTGGATATGATGGCATTTATTGAAGCTAATTAGTATTTCCATGCTGACTGTCATTCTTTAAACGTAGTGAAGGATGCTGGTTGAGAACAGTGCAGAGTCATCTGCAAGGTCAAGATTGTTTTCCTTTTAATGTTTGCCTTTTTTACTCATCCAGTTCATTCCTCTTAACTACTTACCTTTTGATGTATTTCTCATTCTCTGTTCTCTGGGCACAGCAGCAAACTACAAACCATTCTTTCAGGAGCCCAGTTCCAATCTGTGTATGTGTGTTTTATCTCAGCTCAGTCATATGAAGTACCTGGGTCACAGAAATCATAGATGCCAACGCCCTATTAGTAGGACCCTACCAATTTCACAGCTGTGAAAAATATGTCATGGACCACGAAATGAGTCCCTTCCTGTGAAATCTGATTTTCCCCAAGCTGCTGGTGGTGCCCAAATCAGGGGCCCTTTTCTGCTAGTCCCAGCCAGAGTAGGGCACTCCCAGCAGCACAGGATTGACCAGACTCACCTCCGTGCTTCCTTCAGAGCCCAGCTACAACAGACTTATGACACCCTCTCCCCTAAAACCCAATGTTGTGGATCAGAACTCCCATGGTTATAACACCATGAAATTTCAGGTGAAAATATTTGAAATCATGAAACTGACCAATTTTCAAATCCAATGGCTGTAAAATTGACTAAAATGGTCTCTGAATTTAGGAGGCCCCACCTATTAGGACATCATTGTAGTGGTTAGATTTAAAGATGGGCAGTCTCAGCCTTTCTTCTTTAGTCTGGTTCAGGGTGATCCTAACTTTTATGTACTTGGTGCTTTTAGATTGAGTCCCTCAGCCCAACTATCTGCAAAGTCCAGTTTGCCCCTTCACCAACACTCAGGGGATCAAAAGGAAGAAAAGATAAGAGCATTTCATAATCTTTGTCTTTGTTTGTTTGTTTGTTATTAAATATTGGAGACCTGTTTTGTTTTTTTTAAACAGTACGTCCACTTTTGAGGTTATTCTATGGCATATGGAAGAAGGGGGAATTTGTGGCTGTAAATGTTTCACAAAAATGCCTTTCATGTTGTGCCTTGATAATATTCTCTAAGCACTGTATTACTTTTGGTTTGTATTGTGTTTTATTATTATTATTATTATTATTATTATTATTATTATTATTATTTTGACACCTGGCATGAAATCAAACACAATCAGTTTTTGATGTATATCAAGTCATTTTCAATGAGCTATTGAAAGGTGATTGAAGAGCTCTTTCATGAGAGGATTAATTTGAATTAAAAACTCATCTACTGTTCTCTTTTATTGTCTTTCTACAATAGACTAACACGGCTACCCCTTTGGAATTTGTTCTCTTTTATAGTTAGTCAACTGTCCTTGGATACTTCTCTAGGTCAGAGTTGTGTTATAATTTGCCAGTTGTTGCAGTCTGTTCACAATGCCTGTTAGCCAATAGTAATCTCCTTAGGACAGTTGCTTTGTAGCTTACTTGAAATGAGTTGGTAGTTTTAGACCAATTCTGATAGATGTCCACATCATCAACCCATTTGGTATTCTTGTTGGCAGCCTCTGAAGTGAGCCCACGAACTGAATTGGCATTGATCCTAAACTACCCCTTCACCTGTAGAACTCTAAAGGGTGCGTCTACACTTACAAATTAAGTCGACTTAAAGAGGCTTAAGACGACTTAAAATATTCCACGTCTACACTGGGCTTTCCTTAAGTCGACTTAAGCTGCTCCTTAAGTCCAATTAAGGAAAAGTTAGTTTGACTTAATAACACCTCATTTTAATTTGAACTAGCGCTTAAATTGACTTTATTAAGTAGATTTAAGCCAGTGGAGACGCGGCGTAGCGCATAGGTGGACCTTTATAAGTTGACTTAAAACGTTAAGTCGTGTTAATAAGGTCGAAAAGAGGCCATGTCTACACTTGAAAAGTTAAGTCGACTTTTGTTAAGTCGACTCAATAAGGTCCACTTTAAGTCGACTTAAAGTCAACCTTATTAAGTCGACTTCATAAAGTCGACCTAACTTTTAAAGTGTAGACATAGCCCAAGTGCTGATCTTTGACATTAATTTACCCGTCTACTTCATTATACCTGGGTTAAACTATATTGGCAGAGGATTGAAGGCAGGATCTTTCCATTGCTGCTGCTGTCTGTGCTTCATCTGACTAAATGGAGGACTTCAATTTCCTGTATTGACAACCAAGTGTCTTTCACGGGCACTAAATTAATTTAAAGATGAAGTTGTTTGGTTATTTTATACTGACCCCTTGCTTCTTTCCATATTACAAAAGGTGTTTGCTCTCCAATAATTTTTGGCAGTTTATTTTTAACAGTACAGTTCACTAGCTGCTTTCAACAGCCTACTAAAAGCTGGTCATGCATACTGCATAAAGCTAAAGAAGCTCCATAAAGTGTTGTAGGGGAACATGTCGACTGATGACATTACCAATTTTTGGGGGTGATGGTTAGTTTCTAAAAACACTTCACTTTGCCGCAGCTCTGTTTTCCCAGCTACTTCTCCATATTTCTTCGCATTTAAGAATTTTGCAATATGTTGCGGTACATCCCAGAAATTGGAGCTGTAAATGCTTTCATAAGTCATCTTTGGCATAGCTATAAGTCTTTGAACTACTTAACTTCTTTGACTCCTGTTGTGGGGGCTCTGATTTCAGGCTGTTCAATAATCTGATCATTATGATTTTTAAAGTGTTTATTATTTGGTAAACATTTCCTGACTTCAGGCTCATTTATGTCTGTTGGATTCATGAAAGCTTTTATTTCCTCCAGACAAAACAAATGGTTTTGCTTGCTGAGTTATTTAGCAAGCTCCTTTTCAATGCTTCAGCCAATGTAAGATTCTGCTGTCAGGGAATTAGCTGACAAAACAGCAAGATGACACATCCCTGATCCTGCTTAGCATTACCCATGGATCAAAAGGGATAGGTTTTGTGATTCTGGGCCTTGTCTACACTTACAATGCTGCAGTGAATCAATATAGACAGTACCTACACCAACAGTCAAGTTTTTCTGTGGCCATAGGTAATCCACAGAATTAGTCATGTCTTCACAGGGAATTAGGTAGGTTTAAATCCGTTGCTCAAGAGAGTGGATTTTTCACATTCTTGAGCAATATAGTTATACCATCCTAATTTCCTACTATGGCTTCTGCTATTAATCTATAATGCTCTTTACTACGAAGTCCTGGATTGCATTTCAGATTTAAATCTCTAATCTGTCCCAGATACACATAATATATTACTGCACTTACAGTTTTTTCTCTTAATGAAAGAACCATTTAAATCACAGCTTTCTCTCGTGCTTAAATTATTTATCTGTTGCCCCTTATTCTTTGTGTGGGCCAGGCATACAGGGCTCACAATACTGGGGGGTGGGTGGTAGGAAGCAGTATTCATTTAACTTTTGGTTTCTCAGCTCTGGCAGTGTTAACTTCTGTGTGTAGACAAGTCATTATTGTGGCTTATTTCAGTTTAGCTTAAACCTGTTCCTAACTGCTTTCATCTATACCAAAATAAGCCATTCTTAAATCAAAATCAGAGTGTTCATCCAACCTTTGGCATTGTTTTTATTCACGAACTCTGTTTAAAGCTGCACATTTTGTTCAACCAGTGCAAATCTGCATGTAGATAAGCCTTTTGAATCAAAAAGTAATGGGTTGAATAGGAACTATAAATGACTGCTTCTTGGAGCAGTTAGTCTTGGAACCCACAAGGAGAGGCAATTCTTGATTTAGTCCTAAATGGACCACAGGATCTGGTCTCAGAGGTGAATATAGCTGAACTGTTCAGTAATAGGAACCATAATATAATGAAATTTAACACTGGGGGGAGGGGAAATACAAAGGAAGCCCACCACAGCAACACTTAATTTCAGAAAGGGGAACTACTCAAAAGTGAGGAAGCTAGTTAAACAGAAATTAAAAGATACAATCACAAAAGTGAAGTGCCTGCAAGCTTCACGGAAACATTTTAAAAACACCATAATAGACACTCAAATTAATTCTATGCCCCAAATTAAAAAACACAGTAAGAGGACCAAAAAAGTGCCCTTATGACTAAATAACAAAGTAAAAAGTGGGCAGAGGCGAAAAGGCATCATTTAAAAATTGAAAGTTAAATCCTTTTAAGAAAAATGGGAAAAAAACCCCTTTTTAAAGTACATTAGAATCAGGAAGCTTGCAAACAATCAGTGGGGACACTGGATAATCAAGGTGCTAAAATAGCACTCAAGGAAGATAAGGGCATTGTGGATAAGCTAATCAACTCTTAATATCAGCCTTCACTGCAGAGCGCGTGAGGGAGATCCCCAGACCTGAGCCATCCTTTTTAGGTGGCAGATTTGAGGAACTGCCCCACATTGAGGTGTTACTAGATGAGGGTTTTGGAACAAATTGATAAATAAACATTAGTAAGTCACTATTAAGTTATGAAGGAACTCCAATATGAAATTTCAGAACTACTAACTGACATATATCAGTATAACAAACAAGGAGTCCTGTGGCACTTTTAAAGACTAACAAATTTATTTAATCCATGAGCTTTCATGGGAGAAAATCCCACTTCGTCAGATGGAGAACTTACAGAATGGTAGCCACAGGACTCCTTGTTTGTTTTGATGAACTAGACTAACACAGCCCTCTGGAACTGCAGTATGTAACTTACAACTTAAATCTGTTTCTATCTCAGGTGGCTGAAGGATGGATAATGTTACACGGATTCCTTAAAAAGACTCCACACATGTTCCCAGCAATTATAGGCTGATAAACATAACTTCTGTACTAGGCAAATTAGTTGAAACTGTAGTAAAGAACAGAATTTTCAGACTCATATATGAACATGATTCATTGGGGAAGAATCAACACATGTTTCGTAAAGGGAAATGATGCCTCACCAATCTATTCAAATCCTTTGAGGGGGATCAACAAACAAGTAGACCAGGGTGGTCCAGTGGACATACTTTTAGACGGCCTTTTACAAGATCTCTCACCAAAGGCTCTTGTGCAGAGTAAGCAGCCATAGGATAAGAGGGAAAGTGCTCTCATGAAGCAGTCAGTAACTGATAAAAGACAGAAACATAGGAGAGGAGTAAATAGTCAATTTTTGGAATGAAGATTGGTAAATAGTAGTGCCCCACTAGGATCTGTGCTGATCAACATATTCATAAATGATCAAAAGGAAAAGGGGGTAAATGGTGAGATGCAAAATTTGCAGACAATACAAAATATTCCAGCTAGTTAAATACAAAGCAAATTGTGAAGAATTACAAAGAACCAGTGGGTCTTCTAATGAAATTAATAGGCAGCAGGTTTAAAACAAACAAAAGAAAGTTACTTCTTCACACAACACATAGTGAACTTATGGAACTCATTGTCTTGTGAACCATGTCCTATGTCCATAGTGACCTGTGGAACTCAGGGGATTCTGTTAAGGCCAAAATTATAGTGGGGTTCAAAAAAGTAGATAAGCTCATGGACATGGACGGTGTGTCCATCAATTAGCAACTATTAGCTCAGATGGTCAGGGCTGCAATCCCATGCTCTGGGTGTCCCTAGTCTTTGATTGCCAGAAACTTGGAGTGGATAAGAAGGGATGGATCACTCAGTTGTCTGTTCTGTTCATTCCCTTTAAAGCAACCAGCATTGGCCACTGTCAGAAGACCATTGGTCTGTCCCATTATGGACATCTTAATTCTTTTAACCAAGGGTGAAATTCTGGCCTCATTGAAGTTACTGGCAAAACTCCCATTAATTTTTGTTGTGACCAGGATTTCACCCCATATGGGCAGTTCTCACAGATGCATCATAAACCTCCAATTATTGACAGAATTTGATGTTGGACCCATAAATGGAAAATGTTTAGAGAGATGTGCCGCAGAAAGAGAAAGTGGTGGAGAGTGGTAGAGCAGTTCTGTGTAACAAATGAGAGCGAGATTGTGAGAATGTTGTTTGCTCGGGGCACACATCTACTGTCCTAAAACCACCCACAGGAGAGAAAACTATGATCTGAAGCCACTGCTACAGTATGGGGGCTGTGCAGTGGTGACTTCCCCCCCTTCTCCTGTACATTATCTACATGAAGCCATTTACCTAGGCTAGCATTTTATGCCTACCGTAGGGTGGCAGATTGGATTATTCTCTAGGATGAAACATACCAGTTTAGGTTCTTGCAGATTTCTACCATTGGACCAACAGCCAGAGAAGCTTTGACACAAAACTAAGGGTAAATTTCTGTCCTTGTTATATAATCTTCTGGTCTCTTTCTTAACTAGTTCATATTTTCCAATAGTGCTCAGTTTCTTCCTGGTCCTGGTCCATATTTTTGTTAACCTCATCAAATTGGCAAACTTGGAACAACCATGATTTTCCTGTTTTGACCTTTGCTATGCACAATGTTATAATTTTGCCAGCTAATTCATCTGTCAATATTTCCATTTCACACCTTTTATAGGGGTTTATAAATGAGCTATAAAGTTACACACACTGAGCATATGAGGTGTGAGCCAGCAAGATGTTTAATAAATGATGTATATAAATAAAAATAGGTCCATTTTAAAGTTATATATACACACAGTTCTAAAACTGATGATTTTGGTGTATGTTATAGTCCTGTAAGGGAAAGGAAATTTTGGTTGGATTTTTTTATTTTTCAAAATCAAGTGATTAGCCAATTAGTTTCTAATGCAGTCTGAACTAATATCTTTAAACATTATGGGGAATAACCACATTGTTTGATTTAGGAAATTAGCTAATATGGACTTGTGGTAATTTGTCGCAGTGAAAATCAGTCTCATATTAAACCATTTGATAGTAACACCTCTAAG
This sequence comes from Pelusios castaneus, assembly GCA_007922175.1. Lineage (NCBI taxonomy): Eukaryota > Metazoa > Chordata > Testudines > Pelomedusidae > Pelusios > Pelusios castaneus. Next base: position 14,843,947 of record ML685772.1, on the reverse strand, counting down.
AGAGCTGCTATACTGTGTTGGAATTTCCAGTTTCACAACTAGAGCAGTGATAGGTAAAATGGAACAAAATTCACAAATAATCTCTCCACTAGCTTCTATGTGACAGGGGAATTCTGACTTACAAAGCCTTCTTTCAGGGTTTTGCTTGGAGTTTTAGGTCCCTGTAAAATACAAAACTGAATGAAACATGAGCAAACCCTGGTGAAAAACAACAGTGTACTGTGGCACTTGTAAAAACTAACAGATTTATTTATCACATGAGCTTTCGTGGGAGAAAATCCCACTTCATCAGATGTTTTGAAGATAGGAAACTTACAGAATGGGAGGAAATTAAATGCAGGGGAGTGTATGACATAGGATCAGGTCAGACTGTAACAGCAAATCTCCCACGAAAGCTCATGCGATAAATAAATTGGTTAGTCTTTAAAAGTGCCACAGGATGCTGTTGTTTTTCTGCAATAAACTAACACTGCTACCCCTTTGGAACTAAACTCTGCTGAAACTCTCTCAAGATAAGGAACACTTATTAGCATAGTGCAAACTGGCAAAATTTTAATCTTAGACCTGCACGGGGGAGGGGAGAGGCCTTGGGATATTGCTGCATTGTGATCAGAAGAATGATTTTTGCCATGAAGGAAATGCTTAGACAGTTGTAGTACCAGGTAACATTAATAATGGAATACCCTTAAAATTTAGACACTGTTTTTTTTTTTATAAGGCTACACAGAGTTCTTCTTCAGGTCACGGGAAGGAAGCAGGCTGTCTGAGCGAAATAAAAAGAGTTAAAATGAAAGGGTTAACACATATGAGGCAGTCACTTGAAATGAAGTGTGCAATTGGGGTTAGATTGTTATGCATAAAGAGACTGAAGTGGGCAATTAAGTGTAGTAGGCAGTGTGGTATATTAGAAATGGTTGTAATGAGCCATAAAACTGTCTCTGTTAAGTCCATGGTTTTTTGGTTTCTTGCACAGTTACTACTTCTCCTTAACATTTTGTCCCAACTTGCATTTAGCTCTGCTTCCTTCTGCAGACCCAGAGAAACACTCTGTGTAGCTTGAAAGCTTGTACCTTCCACTAATAAGTTGCTCTAGTAAACTATGCTATGTACAATGGGGCAAAGGCTGAGCCCCCGGCACTGGGCAAGGGGTGCCCCTCCTGCCCCCATGGACCTGCCCTAGGCCCCCCTAACTCCTAGAAGTCGACCTAGGTGTCCAGTGTGGACGCTCTAGGTCGACTTCGTAAGTTCCCCCCAAAGTCAACTTAAAATTTAAGACAACAGAGTCCTGTGGCACTTTTAAAGACTAACAGATTTATTTATCGCATGAGCTTTCGTGGGAGAATATCCCACTTCGTCAGATGCTTTGAAGATTTAAAAATGTGAAGATTTGAAAATTTAAGTGTAGACTCACTAAGTCGACTTAACTAAAGTCGACTTAAATTTCCAAGTGTAGACATAGCCTTCCAGAATAGCTATTGCTTGACTGATATACTTAAGGGGTAACGGCCAGGAAGCTGAAGACAATCGTAAATAGAGAAAAATAAATGCTTTTCTTCTCAGAAGTTTGGCCTAATTCTCAAGGTAAAAGTCATACATCCTTGGGCCCCGTGAAACAAAAATTCACTGAAATAACAATACAACAATCTTTCAAAGTGTACGGGTTTTGTTCAAAATATAGGAATATGTATTTCTTGGTTCAGAATTGGCAACCAATCCACTGTCTAACCTAAAGGTGAATACATACAAATGCATAGCAACAGATTCTGAGGAAGACAAAATATAAAATACCAGAACAGTTCTAATTCTAATAACCATATTCTCTTTGTTTTACATGGGAACGAACACTGATTTCCACCTTGTGTTCGGACAACTTTTTGTATACAGAGGCTGTGTGAACACTTTGGAAGTCTGTGTTTGGTTTGGCTTCATCAGTGTAGCATACAGAATAAAAAGCAAAACTTGCATCCGAACTGATTGTGTTTACTCTCTCCCCTCCCTCCCCCATTTGTTTGCTGATTTATTAGGCAGTTTTCTTCTCTTTTATTGGAAGATTTATTATCCCATATACTTTGATACAGTACCAGCACTCCTATTTCTGCATAAAACAAGTGAGCATACAGCAAACACTCAGCATTACACTAGTGTTAAAATGAATCTGTCTCATGAGTGTGGTTTCTCATGTCCACACTAGTGCTCTTACTATTGCTACCACTTGTAGAGAGGTACCAGCGGTGGCTTTACAAGAGTGGGAGATTCCCTAAAAAAAGCTAGCATGCATACAGCTCAAATCATATTTTTCTCAGTGTCCCTATAAGGAATCCAGCTGCTACTGCTGATCTCAAGGGAAAGAATCAAATCCAGACCAAGTAGTGCAGAAGCCTGTATTTCATATGTATCCTTCATTTCCACAGTGATGTATATTCCGACTTTCACTAAGAAGCCAGCTGACTTTTATGGAGAAAAAGAAAAAAAATCTGCTTCTCACGTGCAATCTCTATTCCCCAACGTTAATGTTTTTACTGGTTTCACCAGAATAATTTTGCCTAACTCTTACATTTTATAGGTTTTTATTCAAAACAGATTCCTGAGACAGAATGTGCAACTAAAATGTATTCGGCTAAGTATCAGAATGTGCTCGGCTAAGTATCAGAAAATGGAAACAGTCAGATCTGAGAACACCATTGTATCTGGCAAGATTTAAATGCAATTGAAAATGTTGACAGTTTTTATATACTAGTAGCAAGAGGAAAAAAAGAAACAAAGATAAAATGATGCACAGAATGGGAAAAGTCTGTAGGGATATTGAACCAATTCAGAACAATATGGAAGTAATCAAAAGTCAGTCAACAGACCAAATAAGACTTTATAAAAGAGAAGGACAGATCACAATGGAGCCAGTTTAAAGAGTGCTGGATGATAGTAGAGGCCTTCTGTTTATATAAGAGACTAAAAGATTACAAAACAAGATATGAAATAATTAGTAGTGGTTAAATCTCGAAAGGTTTAGAGTTTTGTTTTCATTTTGGATAAACTGCATACAAAAATGTGGTTGCTTATCTGGATCTTATTCAGACCATCATGAATCTGTCATGAAGACTCATGGAAGAGGCATGTTCGTTAAAGTTCCAGTACTTCCTTCTTCCACTTGGGTCAAAACAGCTTCTCTCGCTATTCTGGCAGACTTGCTGCTTCTCTCTGGAAATGCGTATATATATATTATATATATATATATATATATATATATATATAAAAATGGGGAAAACAAACAAAACCAAGAAAACCACTTACAGATTTCCCTAACGGTACTGATTATTAAATAATGTTAAAGTTTTGAGTGAAAGTTTCAGTAAATTCTCATTTAATCCAAAATGGTTTTGTCCAGTCTTAGAAATAAAGTTAGGAAAAGATGGTTGTGATAACATAAATGTAATGCTGTGAAAGATATAACTCTGTAAGGGTGTAGGCATACCATGAGAAGGAATAAACCTAAAACATCCATTTTATATTATGCTGCTTCTTTGGATACCTTCAGGGAATAGGAATTAGGGTAAACCTAGATAATCGCAAGGCCTAAACCATCAGTTAATATAGTTAATCAGTCATGACGATGGGAATACAGCCAACAGATGTGAACCAAACTGCACCACGTGCTGGGGGGGGGGAAGGCGGGGAATAACAAGGTAACTAAAAGCTATGTCTCTGACTGCATTACAGGTGATGTTTGGAAACTGATATATTTGTAGCAGCTGTCACATCATTGATATGCTAGCAATGCATTTGTCCTGACCCATTCTGGCTCCCTTTTAGCTTGTACTTTGAATGTGCTATTACTCCAAAAACATTAATTTAAACATATCAAAGTAATTTGAACTTTATATATAAAAATTCTACAAAGAATAGGCAGATTTTATTCCTATTTATTTATTTGCAACACTCTCTTAAAATTCTGGCCGAACCTGCAACAACCACCCCACAGCTCCATTGACTAAGGAATAGTTTGTCATTATACGCCTACCGTTTCACTTCCACTGAGGACATAATGTGAAAAAAATGATGTTCTGCTGAAACAGGCATAGCACAACTTCCATTGACTCACTCCACCAGGTTCTAGAGTTTATCTCTAGAACTGGGAATTAAAACTGCCATGTAAAACACGTCACCTTTTGGATAGGGGAATCTACACATTGGGCAAGTGCTTTGAAATGAGTGGACACCATCAGACAAAACACCTTAAACTGTGGGGCAAAGCTACTATCATGTCCTGCACCTATACTTCATTTACTAAATATTTTGTTTATAGCTAATGATAGCAAAAATGTGATATTGCACAGTTTCCCAGTTCCTCACAGGAAGTCAATTGACCTAAAGCTCTCTAATTTAGCCAGTCCATCTAAATCCTGGTGGTGACATGTCTCACTCCAAACTTTACAGTTTTAAAATCAAGAAATTTGGAATATAAAATGCAAAACATCAGTTCCTTAGGCAGAGGTTGACGGATTAAGATAGTAAATATTTCATGAAAAAACCAATTTCCTTGAACATGTTTTTATAGTAAATGTAAGAATAAAGACTCTACTAAAAGGCAAGAGCTGAGATTTTTCCTCTACAATCCCAGTTTGTCCAATACTCCTCCTACAGATACAAAGAGTTATTTTTATTTGTTTTCACATGCTTCTGAAGACAAGGAATTCAGACACCCTGAAAGTCTGACATCCTTGGGATTTGATGGCATTGACCTGAACATAAAATAGATTGAAGAATTAAAACTTAAAATAATATCAAAGGGAGAAAAGATAGAAGATAATTCCTTCTGACTTACATAAATCTATTATCGTTGACATTCATTTCCTCATTTGCAGATTTGTACTCTTTGTTTAGCACTCTCACACGCACACTTTCATGCACTCCACCTAAGTATTATGTAGAAGATGAAACATTTTACTATACAAAAAAAAAAAAAAAGGGTGCCACATCTCACAGGAAACTAATTCTATGTGACTATTTTCAATTTGATTCAATGCTTATTTTAAATGTCAGCTCTTGCTTATACTAACTCCCCTCCCTTATCACTGTATGTTTCTTATTTAAAAACAATCAAAAACACCCAATATACATAAAAAAGGAATAGACAATCTGTCACTGCTGAGAAAGGATCCCATCTTGCAAACACTTACAACATGTGAGTAACTTAACTTATGTGAATATTTCCATTTAATTCAACCGGACTGTGTGACCAAAATAAGATTTATGTAGTGTTTGAGGCCTAAAAAGAAAGGGCCAGATTCTGATACCTTTGCTACCATTGAGTATTACCTTGTTTTTGGAATAATCCTACTGAAATCAATGAGACTAGACCCAGAATAAAATATTACTCAACAGCATGAGAGATATCAGAATCTGTCTCAACAGATTTCCAGATGTTCTATCAATTGCTTAAGACTTCCAAAAGGTAAAAGGAGACCATGCTCACAATAATTTGTCAAATTACATCATGGAAACCATGTTCATCTGAAGCCCTATTTTTATGCTTTGTTTGCTATTTATATGTTTGTTGTTACAGCCTGACCTGATGCTATGTCATACACTCCCCTGCATTTAATTTCCTCCCACTCTGTAACTTTCCTGTCTTCAAAGCGTCTGACGAAGTGGGATTTTCTCCCACGAAAGCTCATGCGATTAATAAATCTGTTAGTCTTTAAAAGTGCCACAAGACTCTTTTGTCTTTCTACAATAGACTAACACGGCTACCCCTTTGGAATTTGACTATATGCTTTGTGTATGTGTACCCACATAATTTGAGAGCTTTTATGAAACTAACAGAATCCAACTTAGAAGAGAAAGCAATAATGCAGTGCCACATAAATCGTTTTGGTTGGGCAAATAATTTCAATGCTAAGCAAGCTGACATTAACATGAAAACACATTAGGACTGACTGATGCTTAATGTAGAAGATTGTATGACTTTCTTCCTTACTTAAATATGATGCCTGAATTAATGTGGAAGGATATCAACTATGTCTCTATTTAAATTAAGAGCAGATAATTATATGCACTTAATTTTGAATATCTGGACCTTTTAAAAAAAATATGCATTATATTATATATCCCCTCCTCTCACAAAAGCTGGTCAGAACATTTTTGTCAAAATTACCAAAATATTCTGTTTTGTTGAAGCTGAAATGTTATATGCAGATGTTTGGATTTCAGCAAAACTTTTCTTTAGGGAGTGAGACTCTGTAATTGGGTTTGTTAGAGTGATGGCCTGAGATGTAGGAGATTATTTGCTTGGCATTTAATCATGAAATCATTCATCTGTCACCTTTGTAGAATTATCAATGTATTTTTTGGGTGTGGGGCCAGATTTTCAGAATGAGATGTTCAATGTCCCTGTATGAAAATGGATATGCAATTGCACATCTACATTTTGTGTGTAAAGTTGTTACATTCACTATCTAAACGACCATTTTCTGTGTGCAATTGCAGTAGGTGGGCATCCAAATACAGGTATGCAGCTGCACACCACATCTTCTATCTGGACTTTGGAACTTTTTCTGATAGTGAAACCTTAGTCTGAATTCCCTCCATACCCACTGAAACCTAGAGTTTTGAAACATTTGCTTTTTTCTTTCTGTTTACTCTAGAATCACGGAAATAAAATACATGCATATTAAATCAAGCTTACAAAAGGACTAGAACAGAAGACTAAAAAATCTTGAACTTCCATTTAACGTACCTTCTACTGTGCAGCAGGATAGGATAGGATTTGGGGAACCTGTTAAAGAGGCCTGCAAAGGGTCTAAAAAAACCCAGAGTTTTGGGGTTGGGTGCAGGTGTGGAAGAATCTGCAGTTAGGCGAATGTAGTACCAGGTTCTAGACTGAGATTATATATTTCTTTTGATGATATAGATTTAACCACAGAGTCTCAGGAACTGTTTCTCAACACACCAAAACACAAAGCCAGAATTGTATGAGACTGTTTCTCCAGACCATGCTTCTTTCATCATGGATATTGCTTCATGTGTACAACAGCACAAATATCCTCTGTGATTCCCACATGTCAGATGATGGGCTGAGACTTAACCTGCCTTTCTGCACAGTACTCTCCCTGTATCCAACTTACTTACAGGTACTCATCTTCAGGGAATGTTCCCTTTTTAATAATCCCCATACTCCTTAAAATGTAGTACTTCCAAGAGTAAAGTTGTAGTAGAATTCGGCAGCTGTTGATAACCATGGTAATATAACAATTATGGAAATACCTCATTTAGTGGCAGGATTGTTAGAAACTATATGCAAGATGATGGCAACTACTGATGGAAAGTTACCTTTTGTAATCAAGCTATCTTGTGTACATCTGGGATTCTCAACATCACCATATTCTGTAGTATAAGTGAACTTCAAGAAGTTCACTTTTATTTATAAGGTCCCGTAGTTCAGATGAAACATATTTGGATCTACTCTAGAAAGAACTTTAGAAACTGTACAAAACAGGCTCTCAGGAGATTCTGGGTACACAAAATCTCTCTTGGAACTAAAAATCACAGAGACGTGTTAAAAGAAATAAGTAAAAGGAATCAATCAGCATTCTCTGCCCCCTTTTCAAATCTCAAGTTTCAGTTCAAGTTTGGTTCAAGATTCATTCTGCTTATTATTTTATCCATTTTAGTGTGTTTTCATACTTGGTTTTGAGGTATGGCCTTTCCCCAAACCAGTTTGAGCCAGATGTGGCAAGATATGTTAGATATCTAAAAAGTATGTCTAACCTTTAATACATACCACACCATCTCACTAGAAAAAACAAGTCTATAATCGAAAGAAAAACCATTATGTAAATTGAAAACAAATTCCTTTGTAAAGACTTTTTATTGCAATTGTACAGAACGCAGAATTTCCTCACTCTACTGCTTTCATCATTGTATACCTATGTATTTACAAAGAGTATGCATTTCGCAGAAGGAAATTAAAAACAATTCTGTGCAGATGGCTGGGCATTATTTATCTGAAGAAGGGTTTAAGTGAAAAATAATGGTTGTGGATTTATGAAATTGCTGAGATAGGAAATATACTGCCGCTGCTGCTGAAAAATTGGCAAAGCCATCCCATTGAGCTTCATGGTAGAATTTCAAAGAGCATACTATCAATTAATGACCTATACTATCACTTTTCAAGCATCCATTTGGGGTAAATCACAGGATTATAGTTAAAATAGTACTGGCTAAACCAAATATAATCCCTCTGAATTTTAGATGTTGCTTAATAACCCTCTCAGTGGGATGAACCTATCATCTGTTAGCTTTTTTTCCTTTGGATACAGTACAAGATCACATAGCTGATGGCACATAGCTACCTTCCTATCAGTAAGTTGCAAACTGGAAGTCACAATAACCTTTTGTAATTGGAAGCCAAAAGTTCTGATGTTTCAGTAGTGGTACTTGTGAGGAAGACATGGGAACTGTGTGTCAAAATACATAAATTAGTTCTAATTAGAAATGGATGAAAATTCAGAGTAGGAATAATTTTTCCCAAAAGTTTCTTGTTTGTTGTATGAAGCAAATGATTCAGATGAAAAGCTACAACACTCAAATTCTGCAGAAACATATAGCAAACTTTGCACAAGATCAGTGTAAAAGAGCTGTGTAGTGGTAGAATCTAGCCCACACTGTGGAAAAAATTCAACCCATGAGAACAAAACTTCAATTCAAGTGAATAGGATTTGCATCTGCTTATGTCATGGCTGAATTTGGTTCATTATAGACTGTCTATCAGTTATGTAATGCAATTAAAAAGATTGGCACATTTATTATATAAACATGGGCTTGCATATTTATGTAAAATAATTATTGTGCTTGCAATTTTAAAATGTTTTCAAAGCACATAGTTCATGTTATGGATTAATGGGTTGAAAGTATTATTTTTTTCAAAACAAGACTATTTTGAGATACAGAGATTCAGAACATAATAAAATTCTATATTTCTGCAAACATCTTAATAAAGGCCTAATACTGTAGGTAGATTAAAATTTGTCTTCTTTTTTAAAAAAAGTATTTCCTGGGCTGAGAACTTAATTTTTTTTTTTTTGGTCACATTTCAGCTCAAGGCAAATTTGAAAAGTTGAATTATAAATCCCAAATATAGGGTTTATAATGGAAACACTAACAGATCTTTATCTTCAGTGGCGCTGGCAGGCACAGTTCTAATAAAAGCAGTAACCACAGGAGAGTGGGGACTATATCTTTGAAAAACTCATCAGCAGTTAAAATGAGCAAAGAGAAGAAGCAGAGGATTTATCCTGTTCCCAACTGTGGTTAAATTTATGGTTTACAGCCATTCTTTAGGTCATTTCTTTAGATATACCCTATGTCATTATAAATATTTAAAAGTAAAATGATTATCAAGATTCATTTATTGTTCTAAATTTTAAATTTTTAAAGATAATATAAAATTGCAGACAAAGATGGAAATAGCATTCTTTTTTCTGTAGAGAAGGTATTAAATAACTATACTGTAGCAATGTACTAACAGTGTTAACAGTACGGTTATCCTATCCTAAAGACTACAGATATTAACACTGAAATCCCCTCTCCACTATTTTAGGAATGCTTAGGGCAGGACAGTCTGCATTAGAAGCATTATATCACAGCTGCACTGTTATAGCACATCTGGCCAAGGTGCTGTATAATGATGGGAGAGCGCTGGTATAGACAGCACTTGTGAAGCTCAGGGGGCTGTCTTTTTCACACCTCTGCATGACGTAAATTAGATCAACTTAAGGGGTAGAGTAGACCTGCCCTTAGAGAGGAAATCAGATTTAATTTGCTTTTAAAATAATTATTTTCCTCTTTGTAAAATTACTACCTAATTTGCTGCAAAAGGATGCATCAGTTTTCACTAATACTGAATGAAATATTTTGGAGGAATAGTTTATTCCCTGAAAAGTTCAGTTTCAATTTACCCAAAACTATTAGCAGATTTTATAGAAATGTATCAAATGGTTTTGGCCATCAAATTCCACCTCCCTTCCAGGACTTAGTCCTTAGTCATTATTCACAAAATATCTGAAGGAGGTACAACTGCGCACTTTACACCTTATGGTCTCTGGCTGATGTGAAAAAAGATTTAAATTTGAGTCTTCCATACTACAGAAAAGTGCTCTAATCTTCTGGGTTATGGGCATCTCTCAATCTCTTCTGTTGAAGCTGTTCTACTATATAAAACACATCAGCAGTCATTGGGCCAAAGAATGAGAATGCATCTATAACCCACTGGTGAAGGTACCCAGCTGGGAGGTAGACTCATGTCCTTGCTCCAGTGATTTACTGTTCAATTTCCCTTCTGCCTGATGTAGAGGAGGGGTTTGAACTTGGATTTCTCACACTGCCGAAAACCAAAACAAAATTTTGTCAACTTCTTTGATTGGCCTACATTTTTCAGAATGTTTGGTTTCAATTTACCCAAACCAACTTTTTTTTCCCTCTCTCAACTTTTTTTGAGCTGCCAGTGAACCAAAATCAGTTATTTGCCCAACTCTAGTTGTAGCAGCCCTCAACCTCTAAAGCCATGAAGGAGTTTCAAGAATTCCACCACATGTTTTTGATCAAGAAACCAGAGCCCTGTAGATATCAATCTTGCACACTTTCTTTTGTGGAGCATTGTACAAAAAAAAAGGTAGAGAAACAAAGCTTCCCAGAAGCTTGGACTTTGATCTCTAGGGGTACATCCACACTGGAGCCTTAGATTGACTTAAGGATGGCTAAGTCTACTTACAGATCGCTGCGTCCATATTGGGCACTTATTAAGTTGACTTAAGCGCTTCCTTAAGTTGACTTAATAACACCATCTCTGAAGGTCGACTTAACGCTTGAGTCAACCTTATTAAATCAATTTAAGCCAGTGTGGACGGGGAGTGCCCTTAAGTCAACCTAATTGGCCTCCAGGCCCCAGTGCAAACTGGGACCGCTACCCACAATGCACCACTCCTCCGTCGACCTAGCACCTGCCAGTGTGGACGCTGGCAATCAACTGGAGTGTTCAGTGTGGACTCTCTAAGTTGACTTAACAAGGTCAACTTTAAGTCAACTTAAAGTCGACCTTGTTAAGGCGTCTTAACAGAGCCTCCAGTGTAAATGTACCCTAGGACAGCACTGTGGAAGTCTGCTGGTACAAGAACACTGGGCTTGATCTGTTGTTGCTAATGGCAAAACTCCTATTGATTTCATTGCGAACAGGACCTATTCAATGAGGATTACATTTACAGATCTTGATGAATTTTGCAGTGTCCACTTAACTTAACTTATGGTGGCCGGGGTGGTGTTCACACAACATTGCCCCAGAGTAGATGGCTTGGGAATCATAGAGTTAGAAAAGGCAGAGACACTAGGGGTATCTGACTCTCAGCTATTCATTGCCAGTGACTCTCACAAACTCCAATATAAACCTAGTACAGCTCCTGAGAAAGGTCAGGCCTGGATCAATAAGATTAAAATTGGTGTTTCTGTTTTTATTAAGATGGGGATTTCAGGTCTAGGCATTTTATCTTTCCCTACAAGAAAGCTTTCTATTAGGCTAAATGTTCGACAGATTGGGTGGCAGTTTCTTTTGATTTAATGTTTCCTATACTATATATTTCCAACCATGTAAATACTGATAATAAATGCTATAAATTTTCTTTGGCTGCATCGTATTTAATAGTATGTTCAGTCAGAGTGTCTCCTTGATGTATATTACATAAAGAAAAGCTGTACAACATGGACAGAGCTATTTTTAGCCCATTAATGGGACAAACAGGAGAGTGTATTAAACAGACGTTAGTGAAATCGTTGCCTCAGCCCAAGACAAGTAAGTCAGATGGTGCTATAGTGGTAAAGCTGTGGGTGCCCCATAGAACTTCAGGCTGTGCCCCAGAGGCAAGTGCTGAATGAGCATGGTATTGATCTGTTATAAAAAGAAATGAGAATTCCAATGAAAAAATATATTGCACCTTTCCAACAATGTGACAATCCACTCAAGCTTTCCTCTCATGATTTATGATGTCACCAGAACTCCTTGATGTATTTATTCCTTGTAACACACCATGTTCCAGTATGTATATATACAGTGTATATTTTCCCCTCAGGGTACCACAAACAGCTAGAGAAAATAAAACAAAGCTTTTATGTCACTGCTTTGCTAATGTCCTGGGAGCTATTCAATCCACCCACATTCTATCAAGATGCCATTATGGAAAGAGTAAGCTTTTTGTAAGACAAGGCAATATAATTCTGAGACTGTTCAAGCAGTGTGAGAGATCATTATAAAAACATCTAATAGACATACCCAGAATCACCACAGAATTTGTCTGTTTGATCTAATTCCACACTGTACAACTGTTGGGAAACAGTGTTATCAATATTTTTTGCGCTGTAAATAGAGAATTGAAAATCAGTTGAGATAATTAAGAGTGCAATCCAAGACTTCACCCAAAATAAGAATCAAGCCCTTTACGAGGCTCAAGAAAGTTTTTGGATCCATCTTTTTTTCATTGGTTTTGGGGTTTGTGCATTTTGTACTTTCCAGTTTTGCTCCCGATCAGAAATATCACGCTAACCGGATACTCCAAGATAACCAGCCCTGTTGTGCAGATCCAAGAGGTTCAGATAAGCCCACAAATTTCAATGCATACCCAAACCACGCACTGCTTACAGATAACAATGATTAATACAGACCATTCATAGGTTGCTATATCAACTTGTTCAGGTTGGGGGCAGTTTCAGATTCAATAGTATAGTACATTTCCTGTTTTGATTTGGAACTCTTGAACTATGCTTTTATAATATCCATGGATGGTTATTGTAATTCTTTTTTTCTAGACCTATTAGCAGTTTGGTTACAGACTTCAGTTTAGATGTTTCTGCTGGAAGGCTCCTTGCTAAAGAGAGTCTAGCCCAGTGGTTCCTAACCTTTTTGGCTCAAGGGCTACAGATATTTTTAAAACCCTGAAGGGTCACCAATCTCTGCCAGCAGGGCCTCGTCCCCCACTGCAGCCAGGCAGAAGGAGTTCAGTGAGGAAGCTGCCAGCAAGGAAACTGCACAAATCCTGTAGCCCTGTGCACTCCACCTGGCAGTGGCTCCCTTCTGCAGCCACGGGGATGGGAGATCAGTGCTCACATCTCTCTGGAAATTAGGTCCAGCATGGGACACCAGCACCTAGGGACCCAAGCAAAGCACTTTGCTGTGGTCCCTGCTGGAGCCAGAGGGAGAGGAGTGCTGATCTCCCAGCCCCTTGGCTGCAGCAAGGAGCCTGCTTTTAGCCACCTTTAGTCTTTTAGCTACCAAACAATGCGCTCCACCTGGGTCCTCAGGCAGCAGCCCCCTTCTGCAGCCAGAAGTCCCTCTAGGCCACAGGTTGGAAACCACTGGTCTAGTCTAATATGTTATTTTGCAACATTTTAAACCCTTTCATGGGCAGGGTTTCTCTTAAATTTTGGATTTAATCTCATGTTTTCCACTGTTCATTTTCGTTATTCTTGGGCCAGGAGTTAGCTGTTGGACTGGTTCATCTGAAATCTTTTGGAGCTGCAGCATTTGCGTATCATAACTTAGACAACAGATATTCTGGGTCATTAATGCTTTTAAAAGTAAATTAGCAGCCTGTATTTTCATGCTTCCTCAGCCTCTGTTCCTCCCATTTTACAATGGCGGCAATGTTGTAAAGCATTGATAGATTCTTTTGAAGCCAAGAACAGTGTTTGTGTAAATTTTCCTCCATACCATCACACACATTTGATTTACAATGTGTTTCAGCTCATTGGAATATTCTGTGCGCACTTACCTTTTGCTCTCTCAATGGCAAGGCTATTATGACATAATTTAAATACACATCAGAATTAACTATCCACTTTAGGCAGGACTAAGGCCTAAGTGCCTCCAGACATCTGAAGCCACAGAAAGTACAAAGCGAATCCTCAGGATTATTAAATTAAATAGGTGATAAAATTCTATAATTATATGTTTTTCAAAATAAAAATATAAAAATAATAGTTACAGATCAATAGGGCTTTTCATCACCAGACTACAACTAGTACTCTTTTAAGGTGGATAAGGCATCAATACTTTTATTTTGCAGCTGAAAAATCAGAGAGGTAGAGAGGTAAGTGATTTTTTTTAAGGTGTTACAGCACTTAAATAGCACCAAGAATGGAATCTTAATTTCCTAATTTGTAATACATTACTCTATCCACTGGACTAACTACTATGCAAGCAAAAGTTATATTTAAATGAGATGAGTACCTTGAATAACAAAGATTGCCCCAATAACTAAACATAAACTCCCATTGAAAGAGTTTGTATTCAGATCCAAACTATGTTGCTCGGGACTCTCTTTAAAATTAATGTATAAGTTTTAGTGAATGGGAACTGACATTTTGGTGGGGAATAAAGGAGAGATGAAAGATAGAGCATAAAGAACACAAGAAAAGACATGAAGAAAATTATACCAAAGATAAACTCCATATTCCTCAGCTGAAGTGGGACTATTTTTTTCTGGATATTTTTAAGCACTAAGGTTTATCAATAGATTCTACAATAGTCATTGATAATCTTCAGAATTCAACAGTTTAAATCTTCAGTTTGAATATTCTTAAAAATGAAGAAATAAATAAAATCTTAAGGACCTGATTCTACAATGGAGTCTGCCACTGCACAGATTTCAGTGGGGCAGATGTCCACCTGTGTGGAGTCTATTGTAGGGGCATCGATCAATGCAGATTATTATAAGTGACGAGAAAAAAAAATAAGGAGCACACACAGTTTCTGAATATTGCACTGTTAGACTATCTGTCAGTGCTATTAAGTGATAGATGGTTCATTGTTTCAGTCCACGCTCTGACCTAGGTCATTCATGGAGAGACAATGTATGCGTGTGATTTTGGAAATTGTCTTTTCATTTCTTTCTTAATTGAAAAGTTCCAAGATCGTGTTTTACATTATTATGTATCTCTAAGGCAATTAGACAAGTAATGTGCTGAAAGTACCCAGCAAACTGTTTTTGATTTGTCTGTGCAATAATCTCCCCATACTGCATTGTCAGCATCAATAATTGACTGAATATTTCTATCCTAGGCAAATTATGAAGCAGTGAATGTTGTAAAGTGCCTTTTCCTATATTAAATATTCCGCAAGAAAGAGAATGGTAATTTGTTTTTTTTAAACAAATTTCATGTGAATCACTCTCCCTAAGACCTTCATGTAGAAGGAAAGGAGAGGAAGGTTCAGCCATCTCTTTGGAACCACCCTCTCCCTGCCTTTTCTGAACTTCCCAGGGGAAGAAAAGGAGATCTGGGCCAGAGGGAGAAGAGAATGTCCGGAGGAGGGTCAGGATAGGAAAATGCCTTCTCTTTGGCCCATGAATCTTAAATAAATAAATAAAAGCATCCCTGCGCTCAACTTTTCCAAGGCGCTCCCTCTTCAAGAGTCTTTAATGAAGCCATGCTATCAGGGAGGAAGACAAAACCAGAGCCAAAGCAGTGGTGCACGCTTCTCCTAGATCCTTAGCGAGCTCCTATGAGTGAGATCTGGCTTTAAAAAAAAAAAAGCAAGGAGCAGAAACAACTCTTCCATGTGCAATAATAATAATAATTAATAATCCACTCTGTGAGTGGATCATCTCTGAATTTCTTCCTCCGAAGACCCCTCACATAGGTTATTCTGCAGTGGAGAATGTTTTCAGTTTTTGCTGAATTGTTCAATTAGTGCCATTGTGTATATTTTATACTGTATTGCCAATTTGAAATATCTACTTTATTTACACAGCAATAAGGCCTGACTTTTCTATAACATTTTCCATCAGTAGATCTCTATGTGCTTTACGAAAAAGATCATAGTGGACTTGGGGTCCGATTCATCTCACTCTTATCTCAGCTTCACATTGATTTCAGTTTTGTCCCAAGGATATTGGTAGAGTGTTTCCAAGTTGAATCAAATTATTATTGTCTGCCCATCTCACTAATATCTCTTTCCGTTCATTGAATTTATTATTTGTCAGCATAAATGTGTGAAGCATCACATAATTAAGTAGGGAGTCTCAACATTAATCCTGATGTTTTAGGAAGGCTGCAGAGCAAGATAAACATTTGGAGCCACATATTTCATTACTTACAGATTTTAAGGCCTGAAGTGACCATTATGATCATCTAGTCTGACTTCATGTTTAATACAGGCCATAGAATTTTTCCCATAACTTCTGTTTGAACTATAGCATATTTTTTTGGAGAAATATCTGGTCTTGATTTAAATACTCTAAGCAATGGAAAAATCCACCACACCACTAGGTAAGTAATTTCAAATTGTTAATTACACTTTCCTTTAAAAGAGGGTTTAAACTCTTCTTCCCCGCTTATATCTGGCACTGGAGAAGCATTGAAACTGCTCTGGGCTTATAATTTGGTATAGGAGCTCTGGTTACCTTCCACATGTGCAGCAAGCCCAGCAATTGGTCACCACTCATTCCATCATGGTTCATTCCTCATCTTTATAACCCCTTATGCATTTAGAGATAGGTATCCCTCGACCCATTGAACTGGTCCACCAAATACTGTCCTTCCCTCAACCAGTAAAGACACCTCAGATCTTCAGGAGCGCTCTTTCAGATTTTCCAAGTCAGAATTAAGGATATCCCATTTCTTTTTAAAATTTAAATATCACTGAACCTCCTTAAAAGTTCTCTTTGCAACTGACTTTATTATTTTCAAGTTTGTACACTGAAATAGTACTAGAGAAATTAAATTGCCTGGACAAGCATGCAGAACAAATCTCTCTCACTCGCTCTTTTTTTTAAAACAAAAAGAATCTAAATAACATGTTTTTCTTCAGCCTTCAGGCATACAAACTATGTACACTTTGTGTGATTGTAATATATGAAATTTACACCTACCTATGGCTATGTCTACACTTGTAAAGTTAAGTCGACTTAACAAGGTTGACTTTGTCAAGTTGTCTTAGAGCGTCTACACTTAACACTCTAGTTGACTGCCTGCGTCCACACAAGCAAGTGCTAGGTCGACGGAGTAGAGCCGCAGCCAGTGAAGATCGGAGAAGGGAGAGCCGCGGCTGGAGAGATGAGTTGCCAGCTCCCCCGAGCCCCAGCTACAGGGGAAACCCCTGTGGATCTGGGGCTCCAGCCGCAGCGAAACCCCCGCTGCGCAGGGTTGCTGGTACCCTGTGTGACAGAGAAGCCCCAGCTGTGGGGGAACTCCGCAGCCCTGGGGCTCCAGCCATGGGGAAACCTGCCCCACTGGGGCTCCAGCCACGCAGGGTTGCCGGCTCCCCACATGGCAGAGGAGCCCCAGCCGCCAGGGAACCCCTTCGGGCCCGGGGCTGCAGCAAAAGGGAAACCCCCGCCCCACCAGGGCTCCAGCCATGTGGGGTTGCTGGCTCCCTGCCCGGCAGAGGAGCCCCAGCCATGGGGAAACCCCCACTGCACCAGGGTTCCCAGCTCTCCACGCAGCAGAGGAGCCCCAGCCACAGGGGAACCCCCACGGCCCCAGGGCTCCAGCCATTGGGAAAGCCCTCAGACCCAGGGCTCCAGCTGCATGGGGTTGCCAGCTTCCCGCCTGGAAGAGGAGCCCCAGCTGCGGGGAAACCCTGTGGCACCAGAGCTGGGGCTCCTCTGCCAGGTGGGGAGCCAGCCACGCTGCGCGGCTGGAGCTGCGGGGGTTCCCCTGTGACTGGGGTTCCACTGCCAGGCGGGGAGCCGGCAAGGTGGACTTAGCACTGCCCACACTGCTTTAAGTTGACTTAAGAAGTTGACTTAAGGCTTAAGTCACCCTTCAGAAGTGGTGTTCTTAAGTCGACTTAAGGAAGTGCTTAAGTGGACTTCATCCCAGTGTGGACTCAACTTTGTGTAGGTTGACTTAAGCATCCTAAAGTTGACCTAAGTTGTCAGTGTAGATGCACCCTATGGCTATGTCTACACTTGTAAATTTAGGTTGACTTTAGCTAAGTCGACTTAGTTAAATCGACTTAGTGCATCTACACCTAAATTTAAAGTCAACTTTGGGGGGAACTTACAAAGTCGACCTACAGCGTCCACACTGGATGCTTAGGTCGACTTCTAGGGGCTAGGGGGACCTAGGGCAAGTCCACGGGGGCAGGGAGGGCACCCCTTGCCCAGTGCCAGGGGTCTCAGCCTTTGCCCCATTGTACATGGGTACAGTGAGGCAAAGGGGGACAGGGACCCTGGCAGGGCATAGGGGCAGGGTGGGCAGGGCTCTGCCCTGCCCTGTGGGGGGGCATGCCAGGCTCCCCCGTGCCCCCCCCCCAGCAGTGAGGGCAGTGGTGGAGTCCTGAAGTAGCCCTAAGTCGAAGTAGGACTACTCCGGGTCTACACTGGCTTAAGTCGACTTGAAAAAGTCAACTTAAGCCTTAGGTCGAATTAAAATGAGGTTTTATAAAGTCGACTTAATTTTCATTAAGTCGACTTTATTTTCCTTAGGTCGACTTAAGCAACTTGCTTAAGTCAACTTAAGGAAACTATAGTGTAGACACAGGGTAAATTAAGTCGACTTAAGCAAGCTTAAGTCGACTTAATTTACAAGTGTAGACGCAGCCCATGAGCTTAGCTGTGAGATTGCATCCTCCAATTACAGCGCAACAAATGGCAATGAAATAGCAATAGCTTTTGAAATCACCCAGAACAGGAATACACAGTTTGTTTTATGTGGTAAAAGCAAGGCCTCCTTTCCCTCATTTAAGCCCATGCAAATTGTATGGCAATAGGAAAATGGATGTTATTTTTTCTGGATGTGACTTATTACAGACAATACATATAGTTACCTTTAGCGACCCAGTTTTTCATCATATACTTTGTAATGAGCTTTACTTGTGGGCCTGATGGTAAAATTACATTTGAAATCAATGGGATTTTTCCTTCACAAGGACTTTAATATTAGCCCTCTTTTATTATTATATCAGTTGTCTTTTTCATGTCCACATATAGCTATAGACTTATTAAATATTATTTTACTTCATACATTCTTCTATAAATTCTTTGTTTTTTAGTTAATGGACCATATGGATTCAATATACTCTAGGTGAGGCCAAAGTCACATTTCACAGTCTTAATGCTAGCTTCGGGTTTGCTATCGTATGGAACAATATTTGAACCTATTGGCCAATCATGAATCTTAGTGTATTTCCCTGAAATGGTATCAAAGTGAAACTTTTGGGCCTGGTATAACAATACTGTAAAAGTCTAGTATTGCTTCTGTTGTTACTATTTGGAGTGAATCTGGCTGTAAATTAAAACCACACAAATGCAGGCCTACACTTGTCCATTTGTGCATAATGTATATCCTGGAAAACAGAGGTATTGCACATCTATAATGATCTCACTGTAAGGTTTCTTTGTTTCTCATGTATTTTTGAAAAAGTAAGAGCGTTGCTGTTTTCGGGGATTATGGAGTTACTAGTGTAGTTCATCGGGAAATTTGTGACTCAACATTTTTTTGTTGGAAAATGCTGTTTTCACAAAATTTGTCAGGATAGGGTTCTGTGGTCCAAGACTGATTTTTCTGATCAAAATGTGGCAAGATGCCCCAGAATAATCAATAGTCCAGTGATTCATATGCCTGCAATGTAATAGTCTCAGGTTCAAGCCCTTGTTCCAGTATATATTTAATTCCTTATACAAAGCGAAACAGCTTCAATTGGCAACCCGGAGAAGCTAACCCTTGAAAAGCTGATAGATTGGCAGTTAGGGCACTCACCTGGGGGAACCACCTGCTAGTCCTTGTTCAGAATCAAACAGGGCACACACCCAGGATGTGAGATCCCATATCAATTCCCAACTTTAACACCAAGGCTGTTGTCAGGTGCATAGTTTTCTTTTTTTCTCAATATAAAATGAGGAAAATTTTGAAACCTGGAAAATTTTTGCATGAAGGGGAAAATCATTGTTCACCCATCTCTAATTATTAATATTTGATTATGAGCTGCTGCTTCATAGCAGGAGACAGCTGATAATTGCATATTGTTTTCTTCATTTTAAAATATTGGCAGAGTAAACATAACTGTGCATTGGCGGTTTTTAAATTCTAAATCAAAATAAAATAAAATAAAAGTATACTTCAAATATATATAAATAACTGCTTTAACAAATATGTTTAAAATATTTGTGTACTCAAATACATAACAGATGTTGCACATAAAAAGAAACCTACATATATAACATGCAGTATACAATACTCTGTAAAGTATTTGTTCTGTTAATCACTGTATTCTCATAATCATGAATACCTAGAATTCTTGAGGACGGTTCCTACTCATAGCCACTCACATTTTTAGTACCAGCCAATCTTTAATAAAATTCCAAATATAGTTCAAACTTATTCAAACTTTAATCAAGTTCCAAATGTAGTTTTGTTGTGATTTCATCCTACTCCAACATCTTTGTTGGTTTGACTTAAATTATCCTCATTTTTCTGAGACCAAACCACAAGCTAACCAGAGCCAGTTTAATAAAAGTCTGCATGTTCTTTTAAAAGTTTCTAGGCAACTTATGGAACACAAACTGAAAGCAAGCCGGAATTTCAAACCACAAATGACTCAAGGGTGAACAGGCTTAGCTTGATCTTCTATTGCTCTAAAACAGCAAAGTCTAAAACAGTTTTTTTCATGTAGTAAAAACTCAAGATAAGATTTTCAAAAGACATTTGGACATTTGAGTCTAATTCACGTTGAAAATCCCTTTTGAAAATGGGACTTATGCTCCTAAATTACTAAAATGCTTTTGAAAACATTACCCTGAACTAATAGACATGGGTGTTGTCATAGTCTGGTATGTAAAAGATGATTAGATACTTGGATCTTCTATTTGAACATCCTCATTAAAGCTGTGTTCAAATTTATAAAACTGTGGAACGACCTTTTTGTTTGTTTATTCCTCACTGCCATAACACACAACTCCATTCAAAGCTCATGCATGATGTATGAGTCTTACTCATAGTCCTAGATTTTTAAAGCCAGAAAGGACCATTACGGGGATCTAATTTTAAATCCTGCATAACCCAAAGTCATGAAACTTGTGCCCTCTTAGCTGTAGTATTATACTGGAAGTTCCTGTTCACCTGGTTACCTACCATTAAACATCAGTCACATGCTCTTGGAAGTAAATAACACTTGTCATTGTATTCTTGTGGGAATTGTAGTGACTCCTATAGAAATTTAGCAAACACTGACATTCTAGCTGCTTATTACTATTGTTTCATTTGTTAGAGCAGCACCTAGTATTCCCAAAGAAGACTGGGGCTCCAATGAGCTAGGTGCTGTATGAATAAAAAGTTTGTGAGACAACATAGTCAATCAAATTGGAGAAGCTTTAAAGGTAGCTCTTAAATTATGTTATCAGAATTGAATTGGTACTTTTGGTAACATTAATTCAGTAGTTCTTTTGAAAGACGATTGAAAACGTGTTTGCCTTGATCAGGCTTCATTAGGTGCTATGCAATGAAATTAATTATCATTAAACTTCAATTACTTTCAGGGACAGAAAATGCCATTTAAAATAGAATGTGTTCCAACCCCATTCTTAAAGATCCACCTCTCAGAATTTAGTGGATAGCTGACTCGCCATGTACAGCTTCTTTATTGAGACGTTTTCCAAGTTCCAAAGAGGTAGCCATGTTAGTCTAGGTCAGCAAAACAAACAGAGTGTGTCTACACTTGTAAATTAAGTTGACTTAAGCTTGCTTAAATCGACTTAATTTACTCTGCGTCTACACTACACTTTCGTTAAGTCAACTTAAGCAGCTGCTTGAGTCGACTTAAGGAAAAATTAAGTCAACTTTGTAAAACCTCATTTTAAGTCAACTTGCTGCTTAAGTCAACTTTAGAAAGTCAACTTTGTTAAGTCAATTTAGCTAAGTCAACTTAAATTAACAAGTGTAGACATAGCCACAAGGAGTCCTGTGGCACTTTTAAAGACTAACAAATTTATTTATGGTGATAACAGCTATATTGCTTGGAGTTGGTCGTAGTTTCATGGCATTTCAATGGCAGTCTCATGATGTACTCCTGACTGCCTCAGTCTACTCCTTATGATCACATGAATCCACCCAATTGCCTCCGATGAAGAAAGACCTGCTTTTTCACTGTTATAGTTGGAAAAATCAAAAGACAAAATATTTTGTCCACGCTGGGCCTCCTGAACAGGAGGGCTCAGTATTCACAAGAGAAGGTATGCACAGCTCTAACTAAAGCATATCACTGAGTGAAATGGCAACCTGTGTATAGTTTTGTATCATTCCAGGCATAAGGACCAGAGCTGAACCAAATGGTGCCTCAGACAAGGAGCATCTTTGGCATCTCTCCTGCACTCCATTTACTAAACTTTTGAATACCTTACTTTCTATTGCATTTGTAGCCCATTTCATTATTTTGATGCACAATTTGCATGTATGATTTAACCCTGTCATGTTAGATGATAAATTTGCACTCTGGAATCTGTAAATCTGTATTTATTCATGCCATATATAAGCAAACAAAAAAAATAGTTTCCGCTAAGCTTATAGAAACTTTTTAATTTTAAGAAGTACTGAAATATAACAACATCAAAAATGTGAACTCTGCACCAAAATTGGGTGGACCAGTATTCACTAGCACTATAGTAGGTGACAGTCATAGAATGTGTGTCACTTAGCAGCTTAATAGTCAGATTTAAACTTTATCTGTGAGGATCTTCCAACCCAATAGTTGATCCTGAGAATAGGACATACTCTGCAGTACTCTGAAGAGAGATACTGAACCTAAAGAAGATGATGCTTTATCTGACACAACAAGTAGAGGGAATGGGAGCCACAAGAAGACAGGGGTTCTATAGATATCTCTGGCATCTCATTAAATAGGTCCTTTGTTAGCCACAATTTACATTCTTCGTCTTGAAACATAAGTATACTTTAACAATAAAACAAGGTTCACAATATTGTAGTTGGGCTTTCACCTCACTTCATTCTTAAATCTCTCTGACTGACCGGTGATGCCCTGTGCCTTATATACCTACAGGTGTATCACTGACCCTGTTCTAGTTGGTTTAAAGAAAATGTAGTTTTCAGAAAATCTGGAAGGTTTCAAGCGATTCTACAAAGGTTCAGAACATTCTAGGAGCTTAGTGAAAAATGAATCCACAGATGGCATGTTTACTTCAAACTTTCTATTTTGTTATTAACCACAAAAACAGCACCCTGAGTCCAGCGTCCCTGCAGGCCACTACCCCAGATGGTTGCTTGTGCTAAGTCCAGCCCTGCAGGTGGTCATGGGGGTCTCTTTTTTTAATTAGAGAACATTTAAATTCCACATGCAAATGTGTATACACCACGGTATGTGTTCATTTGCAAATCAATTTATCAAGGGTGAGCATGAATGCAAACAGCTAGCTAGGCTCCAAACTAGCTAGCTATATACTTGACTTAATGGCACATATGCCTGCAGAAATTGTGCACAAATATTAACATGTAGACTTTTTGACTCTTTTTTTTTTTTTTTTTTTTTTTAAAAAGATTGGCTCAAAATAATCTTTTACTGCCTCCTTCCATTATGAAGATATGCATCCCAAATTAATCCATGGCATTCACTTATCTTTAAAGTAAGGCTATTGCTTTCATCAGTCTGCACTGATTGAGGGAAGGACCTTATTAGCTAGTTGTATAAGAACTTAGTTATATACTTCAGATTTCTGTATTTCTGAATAATATAGCTAGTCATACAAGAACTTAATGGGACTTTTCCCTCAATCAACTCAAATAATAGAACTAAATTTACTTTCACTTTATTTATAAGAGCATTGCCTTCAAAACCCATATTTGCTGTTTTGGAAAAAAAAATCTTACCAATATTCCTATAAACTTTTATAATTAATGGAGTACTCTCCAGCTCAATATACTAAAGCTATTTTAACCTTTCTCACAATCTTTCTTTTCCATATTTTATCCTTTGACTATGCACTTAAAACCAATGGTTCCCAACCTGTGGCCTGCAGGGGCTTTCAAAGTGGCCTGACAAACCCATCCCCTGACTGCAGAAGGATGCTGTTGCCTGAGGACCCAGGTGGAGTGTATTGTGGAGTGGCTAAAAGACTGGGGCAGGCTCCTTACTGCAGCCAAGCGGATGGTAGATCAGTGCTCCTCTGGCTCTAGCAGGGAGCACAGCAAAGTGCTCTGCTTGGGTCCCTAGGTGCTGGTGTCCCTGCTGGAGTCAGAGAAAAGGGGGAGCACTGATCTCCCATCCCTCTGGCTGCAGAAGAGAGCCACAGCCTAAGGACCCAGGTGGCGTGCATGGGGCTATAGGACAGATGCTGCAATCAGGGGGACAGGAGATCCGTGAGGAGGGAGGCAGTCTCCTCACTGAATTCCTGTCTGGCTGCAATGGCGGGGGGAACATGCTGGGTGACTGCTGGCCAAGACTGGTGGCCTTCAGGGTTGTTATAATGATATCTGTGGCCTTCAAGCAGAAAAGATTGGGAATCACTGCTTAAAACCATTTTAAAAGAGTGACATTCACCTGGATTTGCCCAGTAATATATCCAGATGGTGTTCCTTATATGAAAAAGGAGCGTTAGTGGTTCCTCTTTTCCTAAGACAGTTTGAGTACTAAGGAATTGCAAAGGCTATGCACTTATAAGCATAAAGACAATACAACAATGATGTGGTTAGTTAGAAATATAGCTCTGTAGCTTGTTTGGCTATCAATTATTCCATCAATTATTGTACATTGCAATTTTCACTCCTTCTTGTGTGCCAAAATACCAGCCAGAAGCCTAGTATGCGCACATCAGGATGCTAGTAAATTACACTGAGAGCAATCAGATAATGTTGTTAATATGACTCACTTCAATGCTATTTCTTTGCTCCTCCCTTGTATGATTAATTACAACTAAATTGATGTTGCCAGCAATGATTAATTTACAAGTTCAGCTGCAGAGTAAATGAGCTAAGCAAAGCTGAGTTGGCACTGTCACTTGTTTAAAAAGTTCTCACAAAAGATCACACTCCATAGCTCAACCTATTTGTAGTTATTGCATATGCATAAATAGTAGCTAAAGTGAATATTTTCTAAATTAACATTTTATTTATTATTTGTGTGATAGTCGTTTACCCCTAGTTCCATTTAAATCAATGTCTTTACAGTGAAGATGACATTGACCCATTCTGTCAGACCAGTGACTTAGTCAACTTACTTTTTAACTCAGATATTTGAGAAATACAGAAATTTCCAAGTCTTTGATCAGAGAACTGAAAGAAGGCCACATACTTAATGCTAAACTTAAAGTTGCTCATTGAAATAAATACTTAGAATAAGAAATGTATTGGCTTTACTGCGTATTGTCTAATGGAAGAAATCTATAATCCAATAACTACAAATGCCTTGTTTTAGTGTACGTTATTGGACATTGCTATCTATCTTAGGCTATGTCTACACTTGTAATTTTAAGTTGACTTTGTCGACTTCGTTAAGTCGACTTAGTGAGTCTACACTTAAAATTAAAGTCGACTTTGGGGGGAACGTACAAAGTCGACCTAGAGCGTCCACACTGGATGCCTAGGTCGACTTCTAGGGGCTAGGGGGACCTAGGGTAGGTCCACGGGGTCAGGGGGCACCCCTTGCCCAGTGCCAGGGGGCTCAGCCTTTGCTCCATTGTACCTGGGTACAATGGGGCAAAGGGGGACAGGGACCCTGGCAGGGCATAGGGGCAGGGCTCTGCCCTGCCCTGTGGGGGGCATGCCAGGCTCCCCCTGTGCCCCCCCTCCAGCAGGAAGGGCATTGGTGTAGTCCTGGGATAGCCCTAAGTCGACTTAGGGCTACCCCACGTCTACACTGGCTTAAGTCGACTCTAGGGAGTTGACTTAAGTCTTAAGTCGAATTTAAAGGAGGTTTTATAAAGTCGACTTAATTTTCATTAAGTTGACTTTATTTTCCTTAAGTCGACTTGAGGAAATTGTAGTGTAGACACAGGGTAAATTAAGTCAACTTAAGCAAGCTTAAGTCGACTTAATTTCCAAGTGTAGACGTAGCCTTAGGGACTTACTCTTTTTCCCATCACCATAGTATCTGAGCAAAATGTGATTCATGAAGTCATTAGCATGTCTCCCTGTCTAAGGTGAAAATTTTCTTTGGAATGTGGGTAGGTTGGTGGGGTGTGTGTAAATATATATATTGGGAGGTGCCGGTTGGGTAAGGGTATATTAGCTAAAAGGGAGTGTCAATGTTGTGCCATTCTTATGGCAGAAAGCTCACCAAAGAAATTTTTAGGGAGTGTTCTGCATTTTTAGAATACTAGGCAAAGAGTTCACCCCCACATTTTCAGCTCCTGTTTTTGAAAACATAGGCCCAGGTGCATTTACAGCTGCTTTTCATAAAAGGTGCTTTAGTTACATTGTGCATAACTGGTGTCTCAAGATGAATGGCCCCTAAGGTTAAGTGCCAACTCCTGAAACATTTGAAATAATATATAAATAATATCAATTATTATTGATAAAATCTATTTTAAAAATTCTCAATAAATTATAGATTAATTCTCTCAAAAACTCTACACCTTCCTCCCCTTAGGTTTCTAATTTTGGGGCCCAACATAATCTTCCTCAACTTGTTGTTTCAGAATTTAAATATAGTACACTCTGACAGTTTTAGACTCAAGAGGGAGGGATTAGTGCCCATTAACTAAATATATCCTATTATGAACAGTGGTAATAGAGAGGTTCAGGAGTCTGGAGAAAAGGGGAATAACTAAGACTCATGCTTAGCTCAAATGAGAGCCATGTGTTCTGGTCAATTCCCATTCCTTTTAAGCTCCCTTCCCAAATTCTAGGATTAATTTGTATCTTGTAATGTAATAGAATCTAGTGGAGAAGCAGCACCTTAGTGTGCAATTACATTTGCTATTTTTACGTGGCATATACATGGCTGAATAGTTATCTGAACATGCAAAGATCTGATTTATGCACCTAATAATAGTAACAGCACAAGAAAATTTAACCTCTCCAAATTTGATCCCCAGACTCACCAGTGAAGTATTAAAGTAACAGACTATGACATTAGAATTTAGTTATGAAGTATTGTTTTCCTTCTACTGAGCAGTAGCAGAATGCAGGGCATTGTAGGCTGTTTTCTTTCTGCAGGAGAAATCACAGAGTCTGGGTCTTAGGTTACTGTAACTTATTTTATTTTCATTTCATAAGCTAGTTCTTGAAAACAAGAAGTGGGGGTCACCCGTAAAGCACAGGCGAACTCTTTTTTTCAGCAATCTCAGCCCAAACTCTAATGTTTAATTCCCAGGATGAGTATGTCTCAAATTCAAGAGATGAAGGGCAAGAGCAAATATTCTGTACTTTGCAACAACTTCCTTCCAAAGCACTTGCATCATAAAATTAACAGGACAATATTTCTTCAGACTGAACACTGTTTGCATGCTAAGAGAAATAACTGGTAAAGCTAACTGTACACTCTGATGACTTCCATCATAAGAGTATCTTTGTATAACTAGACAATAATGTAAGTGCTATTTTGCAGCCCTACTCATACTGAATAGAAGCTATGCAAGTATTCTTACTGGCTTCAGTGACGCTATTTTTGTGGGTATCTGTTGTGCAATGTGACTCAAGGTTGACAATTGAGCCCTAATTGTTCTTGCAAACAACAAGAAAAATTAAATTGTCTGTTATGAATTTTTCAGTTTTTCTATAATTTAATGTATAGAACTATGAATCTTTACCAAATATCCACTCGTTTATCTGTTACAGGATTGGTTGTTTTATTATTTGGCTTTTTCAATCACCAACACGAACTGTAGCTTTTTAAAAGGCTTGTCAAAATTCAAATATCAGTCTCTCCAACTTCATTATAAGGTCCAGTAGGATGTTATCGTTAATTACCACCAGACTGACCAATAACATACTCACCAACCTTCTTCTTATATGCAAGGCAGTTAACTTCATGTATGTCTACATGCTAGACATAGCTTTTTTATGTTAAACCTGTTTATTTAGCGGAATGCCTGGATTAATTTAATTTTAAGAACAAAACTTAAAATAAACTCACTTGAAAGTCGTCTTATATTGTTTGTCTTACCTAGAAGATATGAGGATATATTTAGTTTAAATCTGATCTTTATGCCACAGCTTAATTATTTTTAATGACCTCGCTGACCTACAGTAACCTCAATGGATCCCTGTGGATAAGTTTTTGTTGCCAAGCAATGCAATTGCTCTTGTAATTCTGTCCTAAAATTCTCCACCCATGAGCCAAATTATGCTCTAATTTTCATCTGAAAAACCCTTTGAAACCTGTAGGGCTGCATAACTTTGACTTATTGAGAGTTTTTTGGACATGGTTAGCAAGTATCACTGGTGTTAACCTTCCAAATTCTTGCCTACATTTTTGGGATGAATGAATACTTTTTATCTTCTGGAGCCAAAGAAGATTTCAGACTGAATTTAATTTCTTCATGACAGAATACATGATCTAACTGAGAGAAAACAGAAGGGATACTGAAGTCCATAGACACGGTCCAAAACTTGGGTCCCTGCTAGCCGTAATAATGTGCATGAATCTAGTAGGTTCCTCATCCTTGTGCATGGTTTATATTATGGAAGTAAAGAACCTCTGTATGAACTCTTTTTTGTAATACTAATCATTGCACTTTCTGATTTGGGGATGCTGTTACTAAAAATAGTCAACTTTTCTATGTTAAACCAGATTAAATTACAAAAACACCATGGAACAGGCTGAGTGAATAGCCAGCTGCATTCAGGAACATCTGGATAATATTAGTACCAGAGATCAAGGAAATGCACATTCCAGCATTATAACATTAATGTATATGAGCAACTTATGTATTTTTATGATAATGTCTCTGTGGCCAGTGTATCCCAAGTGAAACACTGGATCAAGACCTTGTGAAAATTGAGTCTCTTGTGCAAACCCAAAGTAGGATTTGTACGAGGTACCTATGCACCAACTAGGACTTATCTGAACTAGCTCAGAAGTATTGCATGTGGCATCTGTGCTCCCACCCAAAGCTATTAGACAGCTTCAAGAACAGAGCAGAGACAGTGATCATTTCTCACCATGCTCCCTCCCATGTGTGTGAGCCCACTGATCACATCCTTACAACTCTCTCAGAATACACACATCTCCCTCTGATCCCCTACAGTGCCTCTCAGAAAACAGCCAGGAAGAATTTTTCCACCGCTTTCAGGCATCTGTGAAGTTCTCCTGTGCAAGCGCTCTATTTGCATCAGGGCTTTGGCATCTTTGGCATTTTGAGCTTTCTGTACTTGAAGTGACAAGAGCAGGATTTCATGCTAAATGTAGAGGCTAGTCTGGAATGTCGTCTAAGCACAATGCAGAAGCTCAATAAAAGTGACTAAGTTGTGAAAACCTCAGCTGAACAGCAGTGAGAGAGAATCATAGGGTTAGAAGGAACCTCATCAGGTCATCCAGTCCAACCTCCTGCTAAAAACAGAACCATTCCCACTAAATCATCCCAGCCAGGGTATTGTCTAACCGGACCTTAAATATCTTCAAAGAAGGAGATTCCACCACCTCCCTAGGTAACCCATTCCAATGCTTCACCACACTCCTAGTGAGAAAGTTTTTCCTAATATCCAACCTCGACCTCCCCATCTGCAACTTGAAACCATTGCTCCTTGTTCTGTCCTCTGTTACTACTGAGAAAAGTCTAGCTCCCTCCTCTTTGGAGCACTCCTTCAAGTAGTTGAAAGTTGCTATCAAATCCCCCCTCAGTCTTCTCTTCTGCAGACTAAATAAGCCTAGTTCCTTCAGTCTTTCCTCATACATCATGTGCCTCAGCCCCCCTAATCATTTTTGTTGCCCTCCGCTGGACTCTTTCTAATTTGTCCACATCCTTTCTGCAATGGGGAGCCCAAAACTGGACACAGTATTCCAGATGCAACCTCACCAGTGCTGAATAGAGGGGAATAATCACATCCCTCGATCTGCTGGCAATGCTCTTCCTGATGCAGCCTAATATGCCATTGGCCTTTTTGGCAACAAGAGCACACTGTTGACTCATATCCAGCTACCCATCCACCGTGACCCCCAGGTCCTTTTCTACAGTGCTGCTACCTAGCCGATCAGTCCCCAGCCTGTAGTAGTACATGGGATTTTTCTGTCCTAAGTGCAGGACTTTGCCGTTGTCCTTGTTGAACCTCATGAGATTTCTTTTGGCCCAAATGCTCCAATTTGTCTAGGACTCTCTGAATCCCATCCCTGCTCTCCAGTGTGTCTACCATTTCCCCCAGCTTGGTGTCATCTGTGAATTTACTGAGCGTGCAATCTATCCCATCATCCAGATCATTAATGAAGATGTTGCACAGAACCGGCCCCAGGACCAACCCTTGGGGCACTCCACTCGTTACTGATTGCCAACTAGACATCAAGCAATCACATCAGCCAACTCCCTCAGATGCAGTTTCATCTGGCCCCATAGACTTGTGCACATCCAACTTTAAGTAGTCCCTTACCTGACCTTCCATCACCGAAGGCCACTCTCCTTCCTCCATTCTGCATTGCCCAGTGTAGTAGCCTGGGAGCTGACCCTCCCTGTGAAGACTGAAGTAAAAAAAGCATTGAGGACTTCAGCCTTTTCTGCATCATCCACCATAAGGACACCTGCCCCATTCAGTAAGGGACCTACACCATCCCTGATCCTCTTCTTGTTACTGACATACTTGTAGAACCCCTTCCTGTTATCCTTTACATCCCTTGCCAGCTGCAGCTCCAATTGCTCTTTGGCCTTTCTGATTTTATCCCTGCAATCCCAAGCAATATCTTTATATGCCTCCCTAGTCATATGTTCAAGCTTCCAATTCTTGTAAGCTTCCTTTTTATGTTTCAGCTCAATGCATAGTTCTCTGCTAAGCCACGCTGGGCTCCTTCCACATATGCTGTTCTTTCTGCACATCGGAATGGTTTATCACTGATGAATGGAAGTTCTTGGCAAATACTTTCTTCACCAAAAAATGCAGATTTAGTTGACCTGAAGCTGTTCATCAATTTGTCACATTTGCAAATAGCTTCAACTGAACCAAAAAATCAGAATTCTTTGGAAATGTCAAATTGAAATGGTTCATTTTGATATTTCAGAAATGTTTCAGTTTTTTCAGCGTGGAGTCACAAAATGGCCAGAGGAGATGGGGGCAGTTCAACCTTCGTTAATGCTTTTATCCCAATGGTTCAGGCACACTCCTGGGATCTTGGAGACCTAGGTTCAAATCCACCCTCTGGTTGAACTGTAGAAGAATTTTAATCTCCCATGTTTCAAGAGAGCACAGCACACGAGTCACTGGACTATATATTCTGATATGGGTCTTTCTCAATCTCTGCTTTTGTAACTGCTCCACTTCTTTTAGATAGTCATTAGAGCAGCAGATACTTAAACTTGAGTCTCCCACATCCTAAGTGAGAGCCTAATTATCAGGCTAATAGGGTCAGTCTCATTTTTATCTCAGACCAATAACTAATTCCTGTCATTATAAATTACTAGGACTTGCCACTATGAATTTTGATTCTCTTAAAAAAATCATTTTAGAGTCAACCAAAAATAAATTAATTTCCTACTTCTAGTTGGATCTACGTGCGCGCGCACACACACACACACACAGCGCGCTTTGGCCACTAAACTCTTATGTTCCTGAGCTACTTTAATACATTTTTTTTCAGCCAGTATACTCTATATCCATGAGCCGATCAGAGCTTTATCATTTATTAATGTGGGTAGTTCAAAAATCGTATCACTGCACAAATCTGTATGATGATAATGTGTAAACTTCTGTGAATGTTCTATCTAAAACTTCAATATTATGCTGGTTAAAGCCTGACATTGAAGTTATTCATGCAGTTCAAATTGAATAGGTTAAGAATTACCCCATATAATTCAGAAAGCAGTTATCGCTGGAGATTTTGTAACGGAATAAATTCCACATTCATCTA
The DNA here is from genome assembly GCA_007922175.1 of Pelusios castaneus. Taxonomy (NCBI): domain Eukaryota; kingdom Metazoa; phylum Chordata; order Testudines; family Pelomedusidae; genus Pelusios; species Pelusios castaneus. Next base: position 14,811,972 of record ML685772.1, on the reverse strand, counting down.
CTCCATTCAATTCTAGTTTGTATTTTTAATTACTTCACTATTGTTAATAGCAAAAACCAAGTGTAAGGTTTTAGTAGTTGTGATTGTGGGTGGCTGTTTTTCTCCTTGATGTTTCAATCCCCTATTCTTTGACGATAACAAATGATTAAATACAATCACAACAAAACTCTGGTCTTATGCCTCATTTAGTAAACAAGTTGACTTTGTAGTGAGTGTTCAGAAGTTACATGACTTGAAACTCCATACTAGAGAGCCAAGAACATTAGTCTTAATGTTAATCGGGTTTCGTAAGGATAAACAAATTGTGGCATATGTGACATGAAAGAAGGAAACTATTCTGAACTGACATGTTCAAAGAAAGATGAGTAAATCAGGATATTTTTAATTAGTCATGTAACAAAACTGATTTTCATATTAATTTTCAGACCTTATAACAACTTGAAGACTATCCCTTTAATTTTTTCTAGGTTACATTAAATAGGCTTTTTTTCCTTCTCAACAGCTTTTATATCATGCTGTAAATATATGCAGTACCGTACAACATTTTTGTTATCAAACAAATAACAGGTTTCTGTTCCCAAAGGGTTTGAAGCCACTCTTAGAGCTGAAAGACAGTGGAAACAAAAGGAAAAATAACAATAAATACATGGCTGTTACTTATTATAACAAATTAAGTAGTGTAACAAGATGCACAGTATGCTTTGCAATGAAACAACATGTGCCTTGAGGCTTTGGGAAACAGAAGATTTTATAATACCATGTGCTTGTATCATCTCAGCATGATATACTCTGCAGATATGTGATTTCTGTATTACCTATTCTTTTACATAATGTGATTCATAATGAAAAAATGACCATTGTCCTCAGATATGGCATAAATCATGAGTTGTCTGAAGACTAACACAGCTTGCAGCCAAGTTTCAAAGGGGTAGCCGTGTTAGTCTATTTTAGAAAAACAACAGAGTCCTGTGGTACTTTTAAAGACTAACTGATTTATTTATCGCATGAGCTTTCGTGGGAGAAAATCCAACTTCATCAGATGCTTTGAGCATCAGTCAAGATTTTTTTTAAAGCGTGGAAGAACGGGGTTGTAGCATTAAGTTGTATTGTCCAAATAAATAGTCCACTTAACTATGGTGACGTGTGTGTCTGTGTGATCATGATCCATCTATCATTCCTCTTTTAGAAAGACAGACAAAATTTCTATATTTCTCAAGCAGAACTGTTCTTCCACTGTATCGAATTCCAACAGACCTTTGTCTATTGAGTTGGCTACCTCTGACCTTTAAATCTTTATTGAAGTTAATGAACCTTATATTTTATTGATGAATTAAGTTATCTGAATAAAGATATTTTGTAGTTATTACTTATCTTGAGTCAAATTCTTCTGTTAGATACATGGACCCAACTCCATTAAGGATCTCTGAGATTTTGAAAATTATAGATAAAATTATTCAGCAAATATTATTCATCTGTCTCTACCAGTTAGAGTGAGACATAAATATTATCATCATCATCATTTTACACTGAGTGAAACTGAAGGAGAAGAAGTTAAGGACCTGGTCCAAAGCCAACCTACATCAATGGAAGTCATTTTGACTAACTGTGGTGTGCTTTGAACCAGTCCCTGTATCAGTGCCCCAGAACCAGGAATTTAGGATTCCCCAGTTCTCAGGCCTGAGTTCACTCCACCAGAAAGTTCCGGTTTTCATGCTTCTTTCTCTCCTTCCCAATGAGATTTTTTCAGTTTTTAACTCTGCATTGCCCCAGTAAATGATAGTATTTTTTTCATCATATAAGTTTGAAAATCTAAGTCTATCTTCAGTAGGAAAATTATCTAAACATTTCTCATTAGTGAAGCAACTGGTTCATCTGTGTTGGGATCCCTTGTGGAGACTGGCCATCAGATTGTTTGTTTATCTGTTTGTTTTTACATTGTGCCAACTGATTTTCCTCCAGGAAGATCTAACTAATAATTAATTCCTATTTTAGGAAGAGATACAAGGTAAATGAGTTGCTAAATGTCAGTTATTACCTAATAAAGCCTATTCCTGTTCCAACTGAAAGCCGAAGAGAGCTTTGGTATTGTCTTCACTGTACTAGCTATAATGAATAAGATGAGAACCATAAGAGTATCCTAGAAGTGTCTAATTAGCATGGGGAATAAATCTGCCCACTGGTACCATTTTGCATGTGCTGAAGTTTTTCACTGAAAAAGCATATGTATGTGATTCCTCCTCTCCTGCCTTCCACCTCCACTGTTTCTCCTTTATAGTACAACACAGGAAAAACAGCCTCTGGGTAAGTATTGTGTTACAAAATCTTTCTCAGTACTGCTACCAGTATAATGTGGAGGGAAGGAATGAAAACCATGCCCTTAAACTCGTCTATTGCATGTGAAAATCATGAACAAGAAAAATAACTTGTCTTCTCTAGTATTTTCCTTATTTCTTTTAAACGATACACATAATAAAGATTGGTTTTAGTCATGTTTTGTCATAGTCAGGCTATTGATGATGCGAGGTGACCAGAATCCATCTCTCAATCACTCATTTTCTGAAAATGGTGCTTCCTAGCTAGCTAAATATCTTGAATAATCTTTTGAGTTACAGTTGAGGCACCAACATTGCATCCACATTTCCAGTTACTAAAGATTGGCAGGCATAGCCGGATCAATGCAGGGGCTATAGGGGTTGCAACCCTGGGCCCTGGCCTACAGGTGGGACCCAGGCTGCAACCCCTAAAACCTCTGCATGATCGGCCTCTGCTGCCCCGCTCAGCCTGTCACAGTGCCAGCGAGGCCTGGGGGGGGCAGGGCCATGGGGCTAGAGGTTGGGCTCTGCAGCACACCCACCCCACCCCTGGGCCAGCTGTTCTGCCCTGGAAGGCTGCCCAGGAGACCACACCGCATGCCAGCCGACCCCGCCTCCAGGGGAAGACCAGCCGGACTGGGGACAGGGAAGGAGTGCTGTGGAGAGTGGCCTCTGGCCCCAGGACTGCCCTAGTGTTGGTCCACCCCCAGGCCACTGTGGTGGAGTTAGGGCCCCAGGTGGGTGGGAGCCTATGATGGAGAGGGACTGGGGTCCTAGGCTGGGGGGCACACAGTGGTGGGCAGATTGGGGCCTCTTAATCTGGCCTTGTGGACAGTTGCCTGGTTTGAGACCTGAAAGTCTGTATGAATAATATACACTGACCAGACACCCAAAGTTAGTCACTGCAGGTGTGGGGGGCAAGGAGGTTCTGGGTCATCAATGCCAATCCATATTTAGCCAGAGGTGTCTCCTACCTGTGTCAGAAGGCTGCAGCTCCCAGCCCTGGCTCTGCAAGTGAGTCCCTCCCGACCTGGCCAGCGGTAGAAAAAGGGAGGAGAGGAGAAGAGGAGGAAGCAATGGTGAGAGGGGGAAAGAAGAATGAACGAGGGAAGGGCCTTGAGGGAAGAGGCAGGATGGGAGAGGTTCTGGCACTCCTACAGGAATGTGTGGTTTTTACCTGTTACAAAGTTGGCGACCCTACCTGTGGCTGAAGGTGTATCAAGGTTTCCCCTTTGATTAAACCCACCGCCTAAAGGGGGAAGGAACCAAGAAAGCACTAATGTGTTGAAGCAGAGCCTTTCCTCTTTATGTACGTATTTGCCTCAACTGAGAATCCCTCAGGAAATAATAGATGTGAAAGAGAGCAAAGCCTAGTTAGATCCCTGAACAATGTAGTATCGGGCCCTGTTACAGGACGCTAGCTACCAAATACAGCTCAGGCCCTAAGGTTCTATGGGTTCGGTAGGCACAACACTGAGAAACCAGGTAAACAATAAAAGCAAACTGCATTTATTAAATATACAGACAAGAAAGCAAAGGAATAAGAAAGCACAAATACTTATGCCCCTTCCACAGACAGCAACCCAGTTAAACGAGTGCAGATGCAGAGATGGGGGAGTGATGACTCGTGGCGGTGAACACAGCAGTTGCCCTGACAACGAGGTTCCAATTAAGGGGGAGGGGGCTACCTACTAACTATTTATACCTTTTGGGCTTACTAAGTGGGTAAATGGCATGCACATCTGGTGTTTTTTCCACACTTATTTACAACATTTCTTTGCCTCGGTCTTATCTTGTTATTTTACAAAGCATGCAAGTTATGTCTGCTCTTTGGTGGAAGCAAGGTACATCCTTGGTCAGTACCAGCTCTGTTTTGCTTATACGCAGAATTAACTTTTGGTCAGGGCTGATTAATGGTGACACCACCTACTGACAATTCCTTGTGTAACAAACTCTTTCATTGAGCCCTACTGACCCTACACTTTATTCTTGAAGGTTCTGTACAGTGAGGGTTTAAATTACCAAGAAATGAGTGCAGGAAAACCTAACAAATGATGAAAATGCATTTCAATTGTTGTAAATGTTTTCCTCTATAAAATTCTACAAAAAATTAACCCCCCAAAATGAGGCTAATGAAGTTGTGTATATAAAGCTAAATGATTGTTTTTAAGGTCACTCAGATCTCAGTATCTGTTTTAATATAATCTTAACAGCTGACTGAGCTGTGGAATGTGCCAGAGACTTCAGTGATGTCATATCTCAACAGTCCTTGGCACCCTCAAGCAGTCTTAGCAAGTGTGATCCAGCTAAGCCTGGCAAACAGTGCTGACATTTGGTTTCACATAGTGTGTATTGTGGGGGCTGGGGGGGGTGAGTGCACATTATTTCATTACTAGTAAAATGATCTTTTCACTTATTTGGCATGGTGTTGTGTATATATAAAGGGCAAAAATAATGTAACATTAGTAAACTAACAACTGTCAAGCCATCACCCTAAATATATATATATATATATATCTCATACAGGAAAAATACTGTGTTTTTGCTAGCAAATAATGAAAACCTATTAGTAACAACAGTAATAGTTGTAAAAACACAAGTGAATGGATTTTAATTATGGCTCTGGAGGAGCAAAGAGAGTAAAGGAGAGAGAGTACCATATGTGTAATATATTCGTTGTTACAGCTTGCACTGATTAAAACTCTGTTTGTCGTATTATACATCATTGTACTGTAGTTGAAGTAAATGTTCCTTGTAATGCATTTTCAAGTACAAAAATTGCTTCAGAAAAGAGCATTTAGGAAACTAATTCTATTGAAACCAATGAAGTGTTGACACATTGCCTGATGCGGATTTGTTTAAGGAGGCTTATTTTAGGTTATAAAAGTACAGTCCTCAAGGCAAAAACCAGTGACTGCTTGGTATAGTGACTGAGAGAACACTGCAACAGTATGTTCAGCAAGAAACCCCTCATTAATCCTTTCCTGTAATTCTACCCTATTCACCTTCTCCCTTGCCTGACTCAATAGAATTTAAAACCTGCTGTCAGCACAGTAACTAACCCAGAACCCATTCATTACTCAGTGAAGGCATTTGTAATGTTTGCTGATTTGTCCATGAATAGGAACACAGTCTAAATCTGGATGGAGGAGACCTTTTTTTCCTTGTCAGTTTAATTGCCCCTGTGTGATGTGTTCCAAGTATTAGAAATCATCAGGGGTTTTGACACCCTCATCTTTTCGAATAGGCATGGCACTTTACTACATCTAACCCCAGAGAAAAAGAAAACGTTTGCAGCTGAAAAGAAATGTGCATCACTTATTAAAAGCGGCTCATTCACATCAAACCAGGCCACTGGCACTTACAGTCAACTTTCAGTGCCTGAAGCGTCTGTTGAAATTAAACATCATAAAGCAAACGTCCCCTGAATCCTAAAAAGGCTCCCAGTGTGACAGAATTCAGTGGTTGTAATGGCAAAAGGATGATAATTAATGAATTGTGTGACTCAGAAAGATGCATGGTACATTTTACAGGACATGTGTTGAAAGGAAAAATGCAAATGACAATTTGTAGAGAATTTACACAGTCCCTAGGTAACTATTTCCTTGCAAAAAGGTCTCTGTAGATTCAGTGAGCAACAATGCATTTGCAAGCAGGGTGCCTAACTGGACTGTCAGGAAAACATATACATTTCATTCATTTGTGTGATGTACTAGTGTTGGTTGTTACTGACATATGAGCAAGTCAGCAGGAGATGTGAACATCTGTGATGAGACCTGATTGGCTGCTCTTTTCAGATATACTCTGCCAGGTTTTTACAGATAATAGATTTAAATGTATTTGCTAATGCAGTGTGTGTGTGTGCACATGTGCACGCGCGCGCGTCCTCCATCCTTGATAACATTCTTTGTTAACATTTGCTGCAATATATTGGGATGGGGAGATTGGGCATTGAGCTTTTCAAAGGTTTCTTTTTCCAGTCATGATGGTTCTCTGATTGAATTTCAAGATTTTCGTTCACATCTTTCCTAATCTCTGAATTCCAAAGTGAAAAATTGTGTCCTGTTATTGTCTGTCTGCATATTGTATACAACACTTCCATGGTTGCCTCCATTATTTTCTAAAATTGTTGTATATAATAAGCATATTTTTTCAAACAAGCTTCAAAACTGTATTTGCAAAAACAAAACAGCTTCCCTCTTTGAAGGTACACTGTGCTCATAGCCATGAGATCTGACATGAGGGAACATTTGCCATCTCATTTTCACACTAATAGAATGAATGTGTCATATAACATTATTTGTTCTCCTTGTCCCTTCCTTTTTCTGTGTGCGTGTGTGAGAGAAAGAGATTACACACATACTCACAGCCTCAAATCTGAAATGTAGATATCTTATCTAACCTTGGTTATTTATTCAAATCACACAGGGCCAAATTTATCATTGATATAAGCTAGAAACCCATTGTTGTCAATAGGTAAAATTAGTCATTGGTGTAACTCCACTCACTTTAGTGGAGTTGCTCCAGGGCTGAATATCACCAACTTGGTTTAATTCCCATTCTAGTCTGTCAGGATACTATTGGCCAGATTCTCATCTGGTGTAAATAGGTGTAGCTCCATTTATGTCAATGGATTTACACTGATTATCTCAATCGAAGACCTGGTATTAGGTACTGGTTTCTTTTTTTAGTGCCCATCTGTTTATCTCTGTCAAAACTGGAAGTCTGATTCCACATCCACAATTTTTTCCTTCCCAGGCAGCTGATAGAAAGGTTCCTAGAAAGCATGACCAGTTAAAGCCCCTCTACCTTCAGTGCAAAAAAGACATTGCTTTAGTTAATTGGTACAGTTAATCTCATTCTAAGAGTTTTCTGCACTGCAGTTTAGGGTTTCCTGCTGATCCAGTTGACATAGCTTGGATCAATCTGACCCACTACTGCAGCAGTTATCCTTTGATCCAAACCAGTTTGTAATTTGACCCATTCAGATGACTTTCCTATAATAGCCTAGCAAGACAAAACCAAATCAGCTCCATTTATCTTAATGGGCTTTTTTTCAGACATGAGGCCTTGCCAATCTTTTGTGGAGAAGAAAAAAGAATCTGTGTATCTGATGGGCTTTGAAATACCATCTGGTGTTTAATGTTATTGTGCTCTGTTCTCATAGTGGTGTGCTGAATCATATCTTAAAAGTTCAACAACCGTTCAGTCACAGCCACTATTCAATACGACTGTGTCATTATCAAAGATTTGGATTTACAAAATGCTGCCTGCAAACAAAGCAGATTTTACAGACACTTCTCCCTGAGGCGGACTCTACTGATTGAGAAGTCTTCAAGAGTGAAGTCTGCTTGTCTTACTTCTTTAGCTACCATTTGGATGCACAGCAATCCTGTTTAACCTCAAAAATTACTGCTTAAGACATGTAATCATATGTGATACAGCCAAGTTTTAAAGGTGTTTTACTGAGAGTGAGTAAACCTCATAGAGTTTGATATTTTCAGAGCTTTCTGTTTTCTTCGGGGTGGCGGGTGGGTTACAGGACCAAGTTTGCAAACACTTCCCCCTGTAATAGAAATCGCGTTCTTTCAATTAAAATTGTAATAAAGAGAAGCATGTTTTATCAGCTTAAAGGAAAATTGTGCTGTATACTGGGAACAGGACACTTTCTTCTTCACTCCCCCCCCCCCCACTAAAAATTAGATTACCCATGAGCCAGTTACCAGTATAAGATATGCAAAGTGTATTTAAATTCTACTGGGTGAACTCTGCTGAAGTCAATGGCAGACTTTTCACTTTAATAGGGTCAGGATCTCATCCTCTGTGTAATACTTTTTCACTCATTTACCCTGGGCTCCCTTTTTTCATAGTAATTTTGTTCTGCCCCTTTCATCTCCCCAGTTTTTCCAAAGCACATCATGAATCCAGTAATTTCTCAGTCAAACTTTCCAACACATGATCTTTGAATTAAGTAAGTAGGCAAAAATTCTCTAATCCCTCATTTTCTATGGTGATACAACCCTATAATTAATCTATTACTATAGATGCACTGTATATCTATATATTGTATGCAGAAAGATTGTTATATACATATTTTTGTTTTTCATAAAAATAAGTTCATGGATACTTTCATTGCTGATGTGGTTAGTGCTTTCAGAATGACAATGCTGCATTCTATTTTCCTTTAATAATGATCAAAATTCTTTGTATGGATCACAACAGTGGAGCACTTTCCACATATTATTCATGAACTAACAATTTCCCCCAAAAAATGCTCTTTTGCTTTTATACCTCAGCAAGCAGCTCTATTTGAGTAAATGAGCCATTGTTGACTCATTGTGTATACAGAGAGAAGATCCGCCTTTGATTGTTGTTTTAAAAAACTGGAAGGCTGCCAAAATTCTCTGAAAAGAGGAAGAGAGCATTAATGATAGTACTGTGAATCTATCCCTTGTTTGGTCTTAGACTGAATTTAACCCCAACTACTCTTTCTTCTGCTGATATTGCCTCTTTTCGTAGCATTTACTTGACTTATTTTAAATAGCATGAGCCAATAAACTCTGATTTGGAAAAAAAGAAATATTCACAGGCATTGAATGTGGTACATTTTAAATTCTTCTTATGACACTTAGATAACAAACTCATTAATCACTACCCTCTATCAGAAAGCTTCAATTTAAGTTATTTATCAGAATGCTTGTCTCATGCTGCTGGCATAGGTTAGGATTTATGGTAAAGAAAAACCTGCCATCCATCCATGGGATCTAAATCTATCAGCTACACACATTCATGCAAATAACACTAAATGATATATCTGTAGCTATTGGAAGGTAAAATAATTTTTGGAGGTTATGAACTACCAAGTGGAAACATTCTTAAAATCCAAGCTAGACATGATTTCTTTCCAGCCTATTGAGCTAGTGAGTGTCATTTTCCTAGTATCAATCTCTCCTTACCCCTTCCCCCCCACAAAAAAAAAAAAAACCCACACCCTCTAAACTACTGCTGATCAAGAGATTAAGTTAGTAATGCTCAGAGACTTTCCTGTAATTCTCCAGAACTCATCTGTAATGCATTTGATAAGGGTCACATAGATTTTTATAAAGGGAACTTGTAACTTGCTTTGTTCTTCAGCTCTTTAGCTTTGACAGAGAAACCCGCCTGCATCTTGCATAAAGCACACTTATTTCCATCTGCTAGGCAGGGAATTATGTATGTCAAGGCTGCAAATGCAAGAACAGGAAAGGAACATATGGTGCATCCCACTCCCCCCCCCCCCGCCCCGACATTATCCTGCGATTGCTGTGTGTTATGCATTTACATTTTTTTAATCAACCCATATAAATTCTTACCAATCCTAAAAACACTAGCTAGAGATTGTATACGTGCCAGGTTATGCCATTATATCAGAGAGATCACACAAACATAAAGAACTCCTTTATCTTATAGTTTCCCACCGCTGTCTATTGGAGAGAGCTGCAGGCCAGTCCCTTTATTTTCCAACCAATTTACTGTTCCTACCTATGTGAGATGCAGGAGCATTAAGGTTAAGAAAAACATAATGGCAGAATCCTCCTCTCATAGGAGTGTACAGATGGAAGCCAGTAAAGGTTTTTGATTACTCTTTTGCATGAAAAGGGTTGGTTTTGTTTGGTTTGGTTTGATTATTATTCAGATCCCTTATATTAAAAGGCCCATAATGTTGTAACCTCAGTTCACTAGTGAGATCAACAACACATCAATAGCTCATTACATTCATGCCTTGCTGCCCCTGTGCAATGTTCTGTAACATTCTTGCTAAGTCACCAGCCAACGCCCATGAAAAGTTCATTAATGAATTGATGGCTTGATTGGTTTTGTCAGCACCAAATAGAAATACAAGCAAAAGCTCCCTCAGGAAGAGCAAAATTGTGTTTCTGTTCAAAGATAATTTGATGAAATAATCTGAGGAAAGGAAAAAAGATGTACCAGGGCCTGATCCCAGCAAATCTTTGGTGCACGGAATGCTTACTGAAGTCAATGGAGGGTCTCTATATGAAAGGTTTATAGGATTAGACCCCAAATGACCACAAATTTTCCAGACACACAAGGTGGATGAAGTCCAGTGAAAAATATATATTATCTCACCCACCTTGTATCTTTTATATCCTGGAACAAACACAGATAAAACACTACAAACTCAGATTTTTTAAAAGCATTTTTGTTGTGTTTGGTAACTAGCACAATTGTCCCACCAGACCAGGGGTGTCAAACATATACCCGCAGGCCAGATATGGACAACAAATCTCTTCTGGCTGGCCCACATTTGCGCTCCACGAGACCACACTCTCTCCCTAACAGAGATAATATGGTCATGCAGTATCACGGAGCATAATCTCGCACACCCAGTGCTCTGCAATGCTGCAAATGTATCAGGTCTAGCGACATCGTGGAGTGCTGGATATGCGAGACTACACTCTGTGATGCTGCAAGAGTGTGGGCCCTAGTATTTCGATTTATGGTATGTACGGCCCACTTGAAATCAATTTAAGTCAAATCTGGCCCTGAACCAGACTTTTAAAATTTGCTGTCTCATCCTGTCACACCTATTCTCTTTACCCATTATATGTCATACTAATCTCACTAATAGTGTCAGGGATATGTGGTGGTGTGTTTAAGCCAATGACCTGTCCAAGGGTATAAACTAAAGCTTGTTAAAGTCTATGGAAAGACTCCAGTGGGAGTTCTGTGGGCTTTGGTGAGGCATTGAGTTTTCATCATCTTGTTTATTCTGGTATATAATTTTTATAACCTTTCTCCCAGTTTAGGATAAACACTTACTTTGGGGGAAAAAACATACATGCATGGAGGTCAAATTCTGTACTGAGCCCTTTGGGGGTGCAGCCAAGAGGAGGGTAGATAAGCTGGTTTGAAGCCACCGATGTGCACTCCCATTTCTGGGCTACTAAGGAAACTGGTATAACTCCCAGCAAAACTCAGGCTACCTTTGCTGGCCACAGTTTCCATACACACTCCTGCCTTGACATGCCTTTTCCCTACAGGGCTTGCAAGAGGGTTTTGTTGCTTTTAGTGGCGATAACCTGTAGCTGACATCAGTTCCCACATCAGTGGAATTATTCTTCTGACGCCATTCACACCACTCCACTCCTTTTTCTCAGTAGACAGGCCAGAGCGGGAATAATAATCTCATCCATGGAATGCTGACCTCTCCCCAATTCTAAATCCAAACTTGAGGTGGATATTTTATTTTATTTTAAGGGGTTCCAAAATATTTGGATGACTTTTATAGCTTCTGGATGAGTGCTAGACATCCCATGAGAAATCCTGTTCTTGAAAGACTTCCAGCCCAATTTTGTAGACTCAAGCAGTTCAGGTGAACTTTAATATTAAACACCCACAATGTGCTAGATGATGTACAAACACATAGGAAGATATAGTCCATGTTACAAAGTCCTTACAATCTTGGGGGAGTGGGGGGATGCATAGGGGAAAAGGATACAGCTCATAAATTGATCTGTTTAGTATGTGCTATTGCTTCCACCTGTTCTTATTTTTATTTTTACTTGCATAGTTTGAATAACCTACAGGTAACCAGACAGACTTTCTGGAGCTTGTCCAAACTGAAACAATACTCCAGATATTTGAGGGTCCCCCACACCTGCTTCTAATCCTCCACAAAGTATAACTCCACTATTCCAACATATGGTCTGCCTAGTCAATAAATATATTTCTAAATATTGTTGCTGTTGTTCTTTATCCACCATATTTTTAAGGGCTAGAATAAGCTGCTTGTCTTTGAACATTAATTAGAAGGTTTTGCTATCAGCCAATGCCTTTTATAAGTGGCACCTGCCAAACCTTTTCTTGGTTCAGTGGATGTATGATTGTCTGTGACAAGTGCAATATAAAAGATTGTATTTACCTTGCTTTTTCAATACGGTGCCAACTCATTTTCTCCTCCTGTCCAAATCAAATGAGTTCATGGATTAAATATGCAGTTTGATGCCATGCTGCTACTCAAGCTAGAGAACCTGTGAGTCTAGAAAAGAATGAATGGTGAAATCAGTATTTTGTGTTATGTCCTTCAGGTCTCTGACATCTCCTTGCCCCACTTTAGGATTTTTTGGTAGAAGGGTAACATTATAAAATAGTTTACAAATATCTGCAAAGAAGTCAATTGATAACTAGTCACAAAATGAGGTCACCAAACATAAAGATTCAGTGAAATGGTTTTGCACAGTTATAAACAGTGAAAGAAGGAATCCTAATGTCATTTCATGCAGTTTTCAATCCTGGCTACTCAATGATCTTTAAATTTAAAAAAAAAAAAAAAGTTTTTGTTTTGTTTTGAAGGTGGAGTCTAGTAATGTATTTTGCCTTCAACCCACTTGTAAATTACTAGTGAAGTCTGACATCTAAAGTAACTTAACGGGGGTAATTAAATCTAACTAGTCTTGGCTACTTTCTCAAATGGCATAATAAAAAAGATTGAAATAATATCCTTAGACATAGTTGTTTTCCAAAGTGGGAAAAATAAAAATACAGAGCAATGAATTATGTTATGACAGCAATATTTGTATTAAAAGTAGATTTATGTACTATTGCTTTTAAGTTCTCTCTCATGCCCTGCTGGTAGGAGTTCCATTCCCTTCCAGCATTCCTCCTCCTCTTACTCAGTCATTATCAAATACTTCCATCTTGTTTAAATAACATAGTACTTAACCTCTGTTTGATGTTGGGAATGTAGGGCTCCTGAAATTACAACCAGGAGGATATGAGACTGTGTGTGTATGTATATTCAAAATTTTAACTTCAAAAATTACTCCATCAACTGAGTTGCAGTCAGTTAAAATTATGGCATACATTTTTTTCTTGAAAGCTGTAGCAGAATAATAACTGTCTCAGTATATTGGAAGTGATACATATAATGTTCTTAATGCTGCTTTGTTAGGGCAATGAGACATCTGAAATAATGAACCATAGACAGCTATGGATGTAGTTTATAGATCCACTTTAAAAAAATGAAACAGATACTTGTTTGGACTGTGAAAGGGCACAGAGTTACAGTGCATGGCATATCAAATATAGATGCTTCTGTCTGATCAAAGTGAAACTTTTGTTCACATTCTTTGACTGTTTGAAAGGTGGCATAATGGTAGACTTTCTGTCTCGTTTCTCGTGGAACCTCACAATTTCCACCATGGTTTTTGTGATTGTTTTCAATAATTGGACATTTATTGTGAACTGTTTGTGGTGGAAGTGAGAAAATTGCACAAATATCATGGAGAACCTGAGAGCTGCATGGTAGGCTGACAGGGTGCCATAAAGGATCAGATCAGCTGAGGGGACATGGGGTTCATCCTGCTCTAACATGAAAAAACAATATATTTTTAAAAACCAGGCGAAGCCCAAGTGTGTGTCAAAAGTTAATAGCTGCTATGAGTGGCCTTGTAGTTCAGAATCAAACCAATTTTAGACCTGGATCATTTTTTTTTTTGCTAAACCCTTACGTTCCAGTGGGTTCCAATTTTACCCCTTTCCTATTTCAAAGACATAAGAGAAAAAAATGGGATTGAGTTATTCTGGAAAACATGATCTTGTTGAGGCATTGTTTTGCGAAACCAAAATTAGGAGCAGATCAGAACTGGTTCCTGTTTTATATGAGTCTCAAAGTTTAGGAGAAGGAGTCATAGCAAATAATTGTTTCCAGTTTTAATTCATTCCTACTGTATTGGTTAATGGCTGGCTACTCCCATTTTCAAAACTGTTGAATTAGTCTATGATCTATTTTTGTCCAGATACTTAAAGAATTCTTCTCATCATAGTAACGCTACAGAATTCATGCCTGGATGTTTGGATTAAAATGGGGGGGGGGGGGAAATACAGGCTAACCGGAGAATTAAATAATGTCTGTGGCTTGACTTTTGCCCATTTCACAATAATCACCCTGGGTCTCTTCTTAAACATTGCCTTTCAAAATCAGAGTCCTGACCACAGTTTGAAAGCATGGAATGGATATGTACGTGTACAAGTTTCATCTAATAGTCTGAAATCCATTTTGATTTCTTTCCTCAACTTTCATCCAGTGAGAATATCAACAAACGCAACTTCTGCAATCACATGGGAGTCGTGTTCAGAGGAGGACCTTGATGCCAAAATCACCAGGATGTCAAAATAAAACAAACTTGTAATAGCGCCTCCCAAAATTTCTCCACATTTTTTACTGTCTTGTCCCCAGGCCCCCGCTGTTATGACATCCATAAATATGGGAGAAAGGTACAATTTTAAATGCAGGGAGCTCAGTCCATTCAAGAAATGTGCCACTACCATAACTATTTAAATAAATGGCACCTGGCCAGCGAAATCCTTTTTTGACTTCTTATAGCCAGGGACTATCTGACTTACTACTGAGTACAGGAGTTCTTGTTAAATTTTACTTTAATACAATTTGTATTTCCTGCCATCTTTTATTAATCAGATTCTAATTTGCCTTTGTGTTTGATGTATATGTTAGGTTAGGAGAAAAGCACAGGAAGGGAGGAGGAGGAACAGCAATGGCTAACTAAGGGATGATTTATCTTGTTGCACAACTTTGCCTGGGAGCTCAGGGAGAGATTGTGCCTCTACACTGCCCCTGCCCCAGATCTGTACCTAGTTGGTCTAATTTAGCCCAATAAATATTCATAAACATTTCCAGTCTGCATGTAAAATCGCCTTGATGATGTCACTCAGGAATTTCCCTTACATAGGGAAAGCAGAAGCCTTTTGCTCCATCAGATTTGGGTTCCCTTTCCTCACATACTAACGTTAAAGGAGTAAAATAAAATATCTTCTTTTCCTGTTGTTTAGCTGTTCACTTTCAACTGCCTGCTTCCTTGTCTGCTATTATCCTCAAAGCTCCTGAAATCATTAATTTTCTGCTGCCTGCCTGCAGCTGTGGCTAATGCACCCATAAGGCTTTGTTCCTGACAGTTACAACAGGATGAAGCAGGGCTATTGCAAACAGATAAGGAAAATAAACAGGTACAGGGACCACAAATAGGAGACCCAGGTGACTGGGGGATGGGAGACAATTGTGTTCTAAGATAGATTCAGATGAGATAGCAATGTTCAGAGTGGAGGACGTGTACTAGCATTTGGAACTGGGAAAGAGAGCATTAAATTAATATAAATTTGCCCCAATCTCATAAATGGTAAAGCTGGTTAATTTTCTCCTGCTGATTCTCATTTTCATTGATCCCTAGTGTTGTTGATCCCTTGTGCTGTCTGTGTGATGAACTCTGAAACTGCATATTGCATCATTCTTTCCAGAAAACGTTCCTGGAAAAGACAAACTCTAGTTAGACTTGTCATCCTTTTACTTAGGGATGGGAATATCATAACATGCAAATGAAATAAGAATATAAATCTGAACAGTTTAAACATGTAACTATACCATTTAAAAAAAAAGATGTTTTGGGGTTTTTTAACTTACTCCCTAGTGTCACAGCGTTTTTAGTTAGTTACAGATGATTTAACATCACCACAGTATCCTGGTCAGCCATTTAGAATTAGAATTTAAAGCTAAAACATCTTGGAACTCTCCTGAATACAAGTAGGAGCATACGTGAAAGGAAGGATTGTTTAGGTATAGATACCTGGGGCTTGGGAGACCTGACTTCCTGTGTGACCTTGCGTAAGTCACTTTGTCTGTCTGTCTGCCTCAGTTCCCTGTCTGTAAAGATTGTGAGGTGCTCCTTAACTATGGTAATGGAGGCCACACAGGTACTTAGGACAGATAAATCAAGTAGACAACCAACAAAATTTGACAGCTTCCAGCACATACTACAGTAATAGAATATGTTAGCTATATATTCTCTCCTTATTTAGCTGTACACCACTTTGGGGTTGGGGTGATGTAACTAAAAAGATTCCACACATTTGAATCCTCAGACTCATGACATTGACACTTGTCCTCTGTGGAAATAAAATTTTGCACGTTTTCTGCATGAAGAACAATAAAATATTTCATGTGAATAAAATTAAAATATTTCGTATTGCTAGAGACTGTTTTGTGTATGCAATAACAGTATACAAACACAACAGTCACAACTATTTTTAACAACATGCCTCATTTGCAAAATAGTAGAAATAATTTAACAGTAATACTGTGATGTAGCATTACAGCCGCATGTCATTTTTCCTTGTGACTACCGTGCACATTTCATATGTGTATTTTTGGCAAGTTGCAATCATGCAGACAAACATGGTTTAATAAAGATCTTATCACTATATTCCTCATTATTTTAAACTGACCTGTTTTGAAATCCTGACTTATAAGATGCTTAATATATAAGATATTTTAAATAATTGATGTGCTGCTTAAATAATTAATCATGTGAAAGTTACTTCTCCACAAAGAGAGTCTGCATCTATTTACATTCCATTGTACTTGAGGAAAAATGGAGTTGCCTTTGAATTGCTGAAGTAATTGGCTATTATGCTTTTCACTAAGGTCTTGTCTGCACTGCCATGCTGAATCCAGGGGAGATCTGCAAGCTATGTTCTAAATGATGATCTCCCATCCACTTACCTATGCTCCCTTACTGCAATGTCTTCACTGCTAATAGTTAAGACTGATTCAGCAGAAAACTGTTTTGTTCTCACTGGTCCCTACACAGGGTACAGTGCCCTGCCAGAACAGATTGCTGGTGGTTTCCTCTAGTTCTGATGTTTTGGTGTAATCACAGGTATAATCCTTTTTGGCTAGAAGTAGGCAGGAGCATTAATACGATAATGGAGACTTCCTTAAAAATTGCTTCTCAGACTGTTTTGGGTTACACTCTACCATCTCTCTAACTCATGATAAGCTTGGTTCTTTTGATTTGAGCTTATCGCTAAATGCATCATATTGCTTAGATGGAAGAGCAGATTGCTTCAACGAACAGACACTTGACTTAGGCTTAGTCTACACGAGAATACTTGTCCCGCAATAAGTTATTGCGGGACAAGTAAAGCGCTATAAGTATTGCGCTTTCTCTTGTAAACACGTGCTCTTTGTTTCGCAAAGGAGCATTCACCCTTGGAATGCTCCTTTGTGAAAGAAGAGCAGTGCATGGTGGGCACCTGTCCCACCATGCACTGCCCACAGCCAGCCCCCTAGCCCAGCTGCAGGGCTTCTGGTGGCGGGGGGGCTGCATTGCCAGCCCCCGCTGTCACCCGAACCCCAGCACAGCTCCCGGGCTCCGGGACTCAGCTGCGGCCGCGGGGCTTTAAACCGCGGCCGCAGCTGATTCACAGAGCCCGGGAGCG
>ML685772.1:14769591-14780284 GCA_007922175.1 Pelusios castaneus | reverse complement strand
TTCTTTCTTTCTTTCTTTCTTTCTTTCTTTCTTTCTTTCTTTCTTTCCAAGAATGCTCTTATTGAGTAAGAGTAGTTCATATTTGCTGTCTTTCTTTTTGCTCTCCTACTAAACTCCTTCCATACATTCTTCTCTGAACTTGGGATTGTGCCCATGAAAGCTCATGTGATAAATAAATCCCTTAGTCTTTAAAAGTGTCACAGAACTCCTTGTTTGTTTCTCTGAACTTAGTTCTCCATGCAGTCCTGCCTGATTTATCCTTTTTAAAAGGAGAATAGCAGGGCCAAATCTATCTGCTTCAAAACAGTGACCAATACTTTGTATAGGGAGAGAAAAGTGATGTACGCTGCTAATACCGTCCAATGGTACTCCCTACAGTGCCTCTGTCTAGGCTGTTTGTGAGGAATCTCTACCTTCCACAACACCTGCTTATTGTAATTCCCACATATTTTGCATGGGTGGCTATGAATTTCAGTCACTGTGATATGGACAAAGATCAAAGAAGACTAAAGAACATTTGAATAGGAGGAGAAGTTCAAAAATTTGAAAAATATTGCTGTTCACTATGTCCTAAAAATCAGAAATGTGGATGGGATCACCGTAAACTGAAGAATAGAATCTCTTTGTTAGTCTTTAAAAAGTGTTACAGGACTCCTTTTTTGTTTTGCTGACCGAGACTAACACGGCTACCCCTTTGTATCTGTCCAAAGAATTTCCCCACTGGTGATAGAACCTCATTTTTAATTTACTAGATGAGACACAGAAAATTACCTCATAAAATATATTTGGGGTTTCCTGATTCATAAGAGAGATTGAACCGTCAAGTGTATAACACCAAATGTTATTACAAATGGTATCTATAAAACTTACTTGGTTTTTTACTCAATATTCTAAATATTTAGTTTTCATTTTTTCAGGGGGCAAGAGGTTATTTCTCAGACATGTATGTGCTTCTAGACAGGAAGTCTTTCATATGCTCTTTCAAAAACAATATTTTTTATTTCTTTCTGTGGGGTAAGTAAAATGTTCAGGCCTAGATTTCTTAGCAGCAAAATACTTCAGTTCTAATAAATACAAAAGAGTTGAGCAAACATTACCCAAATTGCTTTGTATAATTGTTTTTTTTCCAACATAACTAATATACCTTTTGAGTTACTGGCACAATTATTCTAATTTGATTTTTGTTTTGAGAAAGATAAACAGAGAAAATCTTCTTAAAATATCAGTATGTCTTAAACATGGGATAGGATTTGGAGCTGCCTGTAATAACTTATGAATATTGTAATAATTTATGAATACTGTATCTTGATCAGGTTATTGTACTCTATGCATATAGTGTCCTAATCCACTAGCAACATTACTGGGGTGGGGTGTGTGTAAATCCCAATATGTCTCTTTCAGCGGACACCTGATGGACAATGCTGAGCCATGTGCAATAATGCTCTGACTAGACCCCCCCTACTTGGCTGGCTTAAACAAGTTTCTCCCAAGAAAGTCACAGCCCTAGGAAGGAGTGGGGACAGCAAAGCCTCAGAAGGGTTTTAATACACAGACTCTCTCTCAAGTAGGTCAGGTAGTAAAGTGGAGATGGAGGTAGAGATTCCTTGACCTCTTGACTCCAAGGGTTGGGAATCTGGATAAGACATGCCTATGTAAGTCTTTAGGTAAGATAGATAGGCATACAGAATGTGTTAAAATACTTTTTCTCTTATGTTTTGTTCCTATGGTTAAGATTAAACAATGCTAAGAACTGGATCACTGCCGTATTCCTCCCCAGAGAAGAGAAGGTTCAAAGCCTAGGACCTGATGGGTGCACTCAGAAGAGCGCAAAAGAGGGAACAGAGATGAAGCTAGACAGAGCAAGAGACACCTCTACGAAGTCTATCTCACATATAGTCTCCATTCTGATTACATCGACTGATAATTTATGAGGTTCTGAACAGTTAACCATGTGCTGCTATATGCCTTATCATTGGGCTTCTTTACATTTCTTATAGTTGCAGGCTAGGCAACAAAGAATCCCAGTAAAAAAGCTTAAAAGTTGGGACATGCAGGCTGTCCTCTGTCTTCAGATTGTAAAAGCTAAATTGTTATTCCTATTGAAAGCCCAGTTAAATATGTTTTTGTAGGGGACCTTCGTGGTAATTAGATTAGAGAAAAGAATCTTCCCTCCCTTCTCCTCAGTCTCGGGCCACGATATGGAACAGTTGTGCTACCACTCTTAGGTTATGTTTACACTTGAAAAGTTAAGTTGACTTAACAAGTCGACTTAACTTTTCAAATATAGACGCGGCTTTGTGGCTCCCCGCTGAAAAGGAACCCATGGGTCCCTTCCCCAGGAAGCCGGTGTCCCGGCAAAGAGGGAGCCATGGCTCCTTTCTCGCCGGGACCCGCGGCTTCTTGGCAGAAGGGAGCCACGGGTTGGAACCAGGGCTCCCTTCTTTCTGGGACCCCCAAGCGGGTCCCGGGGTGAAAGGAGCATAGGCTCCTTTCTCCCGGACCCCCGTGGGTCCGGACAAGAAGGAAGCTGCCGGTGCTCCAGCTGACAGAGGATCCCCGGAATTTCCCAGCGAGAAAGGAGCCCGGCTTCCTTCTTCCCGGAACCACGTCCTAGGTTGACTTATAGGTCTTTAGGTTGATTTAACCATTCGACTTAAGAGTTAAGAATTAAGTCAACCTAAAGACTGGTAGTTATTAAGTCGATTTAAGGAGCTGCTTAAGTCGACTTAATGACAGCCAGGTGTGGACACGGCTTAATTTAAGTCGACTTAAATTGCCAATGTTTAATCTGTTGATTAAAGACTTTCTGAGTGAAGTCTCTATTTATTAGCACAGAAAATCAGGGAGTAGTACATAATGAGGACACTCAGAAACAGAAATTACTGGCCATACCCATAAGAAGTATAATTTTAAATAAGTATGTGACTCAATCCAGTCAAAAAGCGTTCTTGGCATCAAGGCTAAGATCACAGACTGATGTTATCTATATATTATGAATTTCCTCCAATCTGGAGATTGCACTCAATTTGTCTATGTGGATTATCTATTCAATAATCTATCTAATCAGGAGATCAATATCTTTGGGCCTCATTTGGCAACCCTGAATCACATTTGTAAATACTTACCCATGTGATTAGTCCCATTGGCTTCAGTGAGCCTTCTCCGGTAAGAAAGGGCTCATCAGTGTAAAGGGCCCATTTACACTGTGAAATCAGAATAAAGGACAGTGACTGGTCTTAAACATCTACAATCATATTCTGCCTTTGCATCCTTAAAATAAAAAGCGGTGTGGTCACCTGGCACTGACCCTTTCTATATAACACAATTGAAAACTTGAGTTAGAAATAGAGTGAGTTTGGATCCGTCTGTCCAGATCTTGTTTATGGTGATGTTGTAGCTGTGTTAGTACCAGGATCTGTTCTATCTTATTAATCTCAGTAGAAGTAATTTCACATAAAAGTTTGAATATACTTTTGAACATAAATTTTAAAAGTTCTATACGTTCTTTCTCATTTCATAAGCCAAGAATGGGGGGTGGGAATCTATTTTTATTCATTTTTAGTATGCTGAAAAATTGACAAAGGACATCTTTCTCAGTTGTCCACAAAATCAGAGCCCAGATCTGAAGCCAAATTTCTGACAGAGCTCTGACTGAGAAAGCACTAAAGGGTCATCCCTAACATAACGGTCAGAGAATAACTTTAGGTTTTCTGTTATATATAATAATAACTGAAAAGTTAAAATAATGTTGATTTGTTCTACTTCCTGCTTTTCTTAATTGTTCCATTAACAGACCATCTAATATACAGCATTAAAGAGGAGATGAGGGAAAATTCATGAAGGCATGATCAGAAATGCAGCAGCTTAAGTCTTCATTTTTGTTTCCCCCCTTCAAAATAAAAATCACAGTCTTTCCTCAATTCACAGGTCTGCTCTACAACTGCCTCATGGTCTTTTGTCACTTATTCTTTGTTCTGTATTGCTCATTTTTTAAAAAAAGAAAAAAATGCATTTGCTCTTATATTTATGTGGATGTAATATCATCCATTTCATGAAGTATCTGCACCTGAACTTTGATTTCTTTCTTTATTTTCTTTTAGAAGTACAAACCCAGATCCTTGGACCCTCCTCATCATCAGAAACTGCTTGTGTTCTTTCCATGTTGCTAATGGAGGCTTGAGATCATCAGAACTGGTAAATCTTAGGAATTTTTAATGGGGTAAAAAGTTTTCTAATTCTTGCATGTGTGAGTGTTGCTTCTCATCTGCAACAGTTAGACAATAGTACATTTTTCTTATGTTGACCAGAAAGTGCCTTTGAAAAAGTGAATCTACAGAAGGGCACCAACAGAGCAACAGATCAGAATAGATAGATTCTGTTTATTTGTCATGTAATGTGACTTTCTAGTGTGTTTTAATTTGTCACATTTGGTATCTTGTATAAAGCAACTTCTTTAACTAGTTTTTTACTTACATCACATTAATAGTATCCCCCTAAAAGTATTCTCCCAAGCATTCCCATTAACAACAATAATAATAATTGATAGTTTCTCTATAGAAAGAAAAGAGCATTTGAAATAATGTTGGGTATTTTGCCAAGTCTGTCAAATGAGTAACACTTCCACTTGCTCAGCTCTGTCTCATTAAAATTGTATTCTAATTCTGTCTCAACTTGGTCTCTTTGCTTCATAAGTCATTGCCTGCTCATTACTTGTAGTGTGAGAGATGAAATTTATTCAAACTTGATAGCAGGGATAAAGAAATGAAAAGCAGGCAGCTGGGAGAAATGAAATTAGCTTATTTTAATGCTTTTCAAGAAGACTTTTTCATGGCTATGGGTTCCCATACATGTCAGTTAGGATTTGTGGCACTATTTTTGTTTCGTTTGTTGGGGTTTTTTAAATACACAGCATTTGAAACACTAAAATATGCTTTCATTTGTCATATCAGTGATATAACGTTTAGTATCTGCGTTGATAATAGAATCGCATATTTGCTACAGTATTCTGTAATTATGCAATCATTATAATTGTCCTACAAAGACTAAATTTTTGCCATTGTTTTATGTTAGATTCTACTGCAGAATCCCTAAGTGAAAGCTATAAATTTACAATGGTTTGAGGCAAATTATGTAAAATATAATATAACTTACAAGTAGTTTAATGTGGAATACAGAGGGGAACTGAGCTTTCTAACCCAAATATTCTATCTCAAGCTTTGAATGCCAAAAGAATGCATTAAGGGATTTGTAATTTTGACTATAGGAGAGTATTAGGAGCAAATTGACTAAAAGCACAGTGCCTTTCCATTATAAAATTGAGTTGTTAAGAAATTATATGGTCTAATTACTGAACTTGGTATTTTTGACTACTTGGATTATGAACAGATATTGTCATTAACTAGCTAATTAAATTGACTGCAATAACAAGCAGTAATTTAGAAATACGTTCTAAATTAGTTTTTATATGAAAGCAAAGTCTTTGTTGATCTGTGTATATGATTAGTGTCAAGTGTCATGAATTAGCTCAGGGATCTATGTGGAGGAAGGGCATGACAGAGAAATATCTGTATGTGTATTTGAGAGAGAGACAGTCAGAGAAGAAAAGCTGTTTTTATTAAATTAAAAACTGAAAAAATGTGGATGAAAATGCACGTTTTGTCAGTGTATTAAGGAAATATGTGGAAAATTAAACATTCATTTGTCAAAAAAGAGTCAAACAAAACTAGGTATTTGAGGGCAGCTACATAATTATTCTTCATTCACTCAAAACTCCTCCCACTAAAATCAATGGAAGTTTTTGATAAGCAGAGAATGAAGTATTGGGCCCGTAATCTTTAAATCGTACAACTTGCAAATGCTAAAATTACAATCATTTGAAGCCCCTGATAATTAAATGTGATATACAACCAATTCTGTCAAAGCCTTTATGATTCTAAAGTATGGAAATATTTTATGAACATAATAAACTGAGTTTATAATAAGCAGTGAACCATATTCCCAAACAGACTTGGGTTTGATGTGGATATTCTAAAGGAAAACACATGTTAGCTGTACTGGAAAGTTGAGTATCCTCTAGGGAGCTTTCTTTGTTGTAGATTTTATTCCGTTGGTTCCTTTCCCACTATAATATTCACATCACACTCTTATATTACTTTCATTCTCTTGATCTGCTTGTTGGTTTGAGGAAGGGGGAATCGTTTAAACCAGGACATAACAGTAACACAGCAAAAAAAAAAATGAGACATTTATTGTGCATAATTAAACTTTGATGTTATTTTTGAAATAAGTCATTTTCAAATAATTCAATCTAACAGTGTCCCAGTATACAGAATTAACCCGAACTTGTTTCAGTTCAGGTAATATGGGTGTAATCCTAACAACATCCCGGGGCAGAGAGCAAGGAGCTCCCTGGTATCTTATAGGGAGTTTCAGCTAGTTTGGTGAGTGAACTGTAACTGACTGCTGTATCAAAAAGGTGCCATATATAATATATCATTGGAAAACCAATGGCAACTTGGTGATTAATATCATTGTGAAATATATTTATTAATACTACATGTGGAATTATGGATGTTCTGTGATATTATTCCAAAGGGGTAGCCGTGTTAGTCTATTGTAGAAAGACAACAGAGTCTTGTGGCACTTTTAAAGACTAACAGATTTATTAATCGCATGAGCTTTCGTGGGAGAAAATCCCACTTCGTCAGACGCTTTGAAGATAGGAAAGTTACAGAGTGGGAGGAAATTAAATGCAGGGGAGTGTATGATATATGTCATACATGTCATACACTCCCCTGCATTTTATTTCCTCCCACTCTGTAACTTTCCTATCTTCAAAGCGTCTGACGAAGTGGGATTTTCTCCCACGAAAGCTCATGCGATTAATAAATCTGTTAGTCTTTAAAAGTGCCACAGGACTCTGTTGTCTGTGATATTATGTTTTAAAGTCTGCATTTGAACAAAGTAGAAACAAGTCTGCTCAGATCTTGAATACAAATGAAGCAGAGTTGACTAATGAAAATGAGATAAATTTACATATGCAGTAAACAGAACCATCAAACCTCAAAGGATAGTTGAGAAGTCAGTCAATATGTCCAGGTCACAGGGTATGTCTACACTAGCAATTTAGGTCAACTTAAGGAGGCTTAAGTCGACCTAAATTACTCCCTGTCTACACCAGACTTTCATTACGTTGACTTAAGAAATTCCTTAAGTCAACTTAATGAAAACCATCCATTAGGTCGACTTAAGCCTTAAGTCAACTCCTTAAGTTGACTTAAGGATGGTGTTGATGTGGAGTAACCCTTAAATTGACTTAGTCCACTTTGTTGTTGCCCTCCAACCCACCCTGCCCCGCCCTCTGCAGTGTCCCAAATCTTTTTTTTTTAATAGTAACACCCCTGCTGGGTGATAGAGGTTGAAGTGGAGCTCTTGTGTTGTAGACAGATTGCTGGGGTCAGAATACTAAACTAAGGCACCTGCACAGCAGATTGAAACTCAGGGGATTTCATGTTTGTCTGTTGGTGTCCAGGCTGTGAGCCACAGCAGCAGAGCATTCAAGGTACCCCACACTAAAAGGCAGGTTCATCCCTTTTACTATTTTGAATTGCAAACACCACCACCCCACACCACCCCCTAGAATGTGACACGGGGTTGAATCCTAAAGCAGTCAGGAAAAGGGTGTCAAACATGCAGCCCGAACCTCTTCCATCTGGCCAATCATTGTGGTCTGAGGGACCACGCTCTTTCCCTAAGAGAGAGAGTGAGAGCGTGATCTTGTGGTATCATGGAGCACGGTCTCACATAGCCAGCAATCCATGATGTCGCAAGAGTGTACAGATCTTGTGGAATGCCGAGAGCTGTGGGTTGTGGCATACAGCCTGCCTTACACACTGGCACACAGCCTGTCTTGTGCTGTGGCAGGCCTGGGGTCGCCAGGTGGAACCTTTTTAAATCTCCCACCCTGCACATGGCCCCAGGCGGAAGAACAACGGTATGAAATTTAAAAACCTCGTCCTGCTGCTACACTTCCCCCCCACGCATTCCCAGATATCTCTTCTGTCCCCTGTGCCTGGCCCTGTTCCTCAGGGTCAGCCACCGTTCAGACTACACACATGGAGAGGCTGCATAGTACACACAGGCCTCGGGAGCCATGCCTGCCCCAAATCATTTTCCTATGTAGCAACTCCCCTGGCACTGGGTATGCAAGATTGTGTTCTGCAAGACCACACTCTCTCCCTAATAGAGAGAGAGAGAGAGGTCTTGCATACCCAGCTCTCTGCAGTGCTGCAAGTTCGTCAGATCTCGCAACATCACGGAGCACTGGGTATGCGAAACTGCGCTCTGGAAGACTGCACTCTCTCCCAAACAGAGAAGAGGTCTCGCAGAACACAGTCTTGCATACCCAGCACTCATTGATGCCACAAGAGTGCCCTAGTATATTGATTTATGGAATGTATTGCCCAGTTGAAGTATGTTTAAGTCAAATTTGGCGCACCGTAACAATTGAGTTTGACACCTCTGAGCTAAAGGTTTGTCAACATTGCAGTGCAGTACAGATTGCAGGGGTGTGAATTGCAAAGCACACCAATGAGTTGCATGCTAAATGTTCTGGGTGGACTCTGCTGATTTGAACTGAAATGTACCCAGTGCATGCAAAGTTGGACCTCTTTCAAACAGAAGTACATCAATTCTGCTTCTTGATTTTGGTGCACTCTGCATTTGACATAACCAATGTCCATACAGTGGCACAGAGTACACACAGCTTAAGGCTCATCATTCTCTGTCCCTGTCAGCTGGAGGCTGGGAAAGCTGCACCTGTGTTATCAGCAGTCCAAATATTGACAAAGTTCTCTGGGAAAAAGAGGTATGTCGGGACTTGATTTTTCTAACACAGAAAAAAAGCAGAAATTAAGATTTGCTATTCATCTTTGAATTTCTGTGCTCTAAAACCCTCATGTGTTACAAACACTTTGCAATGGCAGATATAGGGATGTTAAATACAGATAATGGCAGACAAAAAGTGACACATTTAGTGTAAACCTTCACTTTCAAAGTTGACTTCAAAAGGTGCAGATTATTTTATATTATGCAGATCTGTATAGTCCAAAACTATACACCGTAAAATAGGAGCATACATTCCAGAAGGATATTTTATTTCTCCCATTTTCATTAATAAATAGTAACTAGGTTTGGCATTTATCTCACATGAACAGCTAATTTTCATTTTATATTTATAAATATTTGTCTTATGCCAAAGGATAACTGATTTTCCACTAAACTATATGTATCCACACATGTATACACACAATGGTAAATATTTAAACTTTTATAAATGCCCTTCTACGCAATTAACATTATTGTGGTACTGATAATACATAGGAAATACAAAGTATAAGAAACACAACACTATTATATAATTTAAAGGCAAAATCGTAGGAATTTTAAAGGTGGTCTCTGTATTTACTATTCAAGACTGATTTTTTTTAGTCCAACTTCAATCAAACTTCCCTTTTTGCTGTCACCTGTTTTCTTGCTACAGTTTTGATCTTGTAGACTTTAAATACCTGGTTCATTGGTGCCATCAGTTACTTATTATGTATGTTGTTTTTACAGTGCTTCAAAGATGCTTTAGAGTGCAAATAGAAACACAAGTTCCCTTACCCAAGGAGCTTGCAATCTAATTTTAGACATGACATGAGGAATGGAGATTTGAAAAAAAAAATGGAGGGAAGGAGGGAATTGGATATGGAAAAGCAAGGGATGCAGCAATACAATAACTCTGTGTAGGGAGAGAGTATGGCCCCCCTCGGAGATGGACAGCCTGGGCCCAGGTACACCTGAGTGGGCGGAGCCAGAAGCAACCTGTCCGTCAGACCGGAAGCTGGTGGGCGGGACAGGAAATATAAGGGGAAGGCCGGAGAGCCCAGTGAAAGGGAGACAGCCGAAGGGGAAGGGTGTCCCTCTGTTCTCTCCCCAGCAGCCGCCTGACCCTTACCCAGCGGAGAACCTGCCTGCTGCCTGGGGCCCCGATGGTCGCCTGGACCCCGGCGGGACCGCCTGCCGAGACCAGCTCCCCTGGAGACGCCGTGCAGAGGACTATTTAGATCTTCCGCTCCCCACACCGCAGGCGGATTGTTCGGATGAGTCCCTCCCAGCACCGGGCTGCGACCTGGAGGAGCTCCCCCTGGCCGAGGAAGATGCCCCAACCCCAGAGGCGGGGTGCGACTTGGAGGAGTTGCCCTCAGCAGAGGACGTGGCCGGACTAGGTGACCTCCCACTGGGTGACTACCCCGAGAAAGAGGACGATGAGGGCTCCGAGCAGGTACCAGCGGGGACGGGGGCAGGAAGTGGCCCAGGGGACCGGGAGGCCTATTCTGACTCGGCGGTTCCTGAGCCTGAGTCACTGGATACTGGTGAGGATTTTGCCGGATCCGTGGTAGAACCTCCTGCCACGGATAGGGCCCTGGGCTGGGACGCAGTGGAGTAGGGTGGGCCTGCGTCCCCCTGCCTCCCCCCTTCTGGTACCGCCCCAGAAGCCTCCGCGAACGAGGAGTCTTTGCAGCCGGAGCTGGATACATAAGCGCCCGGTTACAGAGACAGTTTGTTCGCCCTGCCTGCCCCGCCCGAGGGGCCAGAGACAGCTCGGCTTGCTGCCTGCCCTGACCCAGGGGCTAGAGACAGTTTGTTCTCC
>ML685772.1:14718155-14769581 GCA_007922175.1 Pelusios castaneus | reverse complement strand
AGACAGTTTGTTCTCCCTGCCTGCCCCGCCCGAGGGGCCAGAGACAGTTTGGCTTGCTGCCTGCCCTAACCCAGGGGCTAGAGACAGTTGCTGACCTGCCTGCCCTGCCTGAGGGGCCAGAGGCCGGTTGTTTTCCCTGCCTGCCCCGCCCGAGGGGCCAGGGATCCTTCGTTGTTCCTTCCAGGGACGGAGGGACGAGTCAGGCCCCAGCCAGGAGGGCCGGCGGTCTGACTACACTCAGATACTCTTTGGGAACAAATCTTGGTTGTCCAATCAGATGTGTTTGATAGTTTGTTTTTTAAAATGAATAACTTTGCTGACTCACTCCTTGTGGGCACTGTAGAAATGGTGAGCCTTCACAATTTGAATCCATGTGTTGTCAAGAAAAGACATGGGACCTCTAAAATAGTTTAATGGTATTTGCCAACCATCCACAACATGCTAACTCACTTACCATTAGCTGAGATATGATTTTGTGACTGATATATGCCCTGTGAAGTTTATCCTGGCTTGCCTGTAAGACTGCTTCTATGTCAGGGAAGGAGATACTAACACTGAGAATATGTCTTCATTGCAAAGTTAACTCAGGCTTTTATCCAAATTTTAGCTTTAACCCCTCCTTCCATCCACAGGCACAAATCTTTTGCCTGGTTTATGTGAACTTAGAACCTTGCTTATCTGAGTTGGGATATAGTTTTAAGCCTGGATTTTAATTTAAGAAAGTCTCTAACCTGACTGCACTGTAGTGTGGATGCAGGTTGTAACCCAGGTTATAGAAATTATGAGTTCCAAAACTTTCCCACATTCTCTCTGGGAACTGTATTTACTTATCTACATCACCAGCAAGTCCAAGAGTGAGAAGATAGTCTGTGGGAAGAATACCGTTTTTAAAGAAGTTTATTTTGTGGCTCCTGACTTCAGAATAATTAATGAGACAGGGTGGCTGGAATTGTTACTTTCCTGCTTATTCCTAGTTGTGTAACTTTCTAAGCTCCAGGGGTGCATTTACAAGCATCGACAATGGCCACTTAGGTCGACTTAAGGACGCTTAAGTCGACCTACACAAAGCCGCATTCACACTGGGCTTTTATTAAGTCGACTTAAGCATTTCCTTATGTCGACTTAATAACAGCTTAAATCGACTTAATAACACCACCTCTCAAGGTCAATTTAAGCCTTAAGTCGACTTCTTAAGTCGACTTCAAGCCAGGGTGAACAGGGAATAGTGCTAAGTCGACCTTATTAAGTCGACTTAAAGCCAGTGTGGATGGCTATGTCTACTCTTAAATCGACTTACCAAGGTCGACTTAAGTCAACTTAAAGTGTAGCCATTCTGTTAAGTCAACTTAACAGATTTGACTTAACTTTACAAATGTAGACATAGCCCTGGAGAGACAGGAAAGCTGGGTA
The DNA here is from genome assembly GCA_007922175.1 of Pelusios castaneus. Classification (NCBI taxonomy): domain Eukaryota; kingdom Metazoa; phylum Chordata; order Testudines; family Pelomedusidae; genus Pelusios; species Pelusios castaneus. The sequence goes on along the minus strand of ML685772.1, from coordinate 14,768,171 downwards.
ATCTGCTGTGGCAGCCATGTTTGTAGTTCTGAGTCATCTGACATGACCTGCGAGACAATAGCCTGTGTTTATAAACCCCACCCTCCTTGCAGACTGTGGACACACCTGGATAGTCCACATAGTCTATCACATAAAGGATGTACAAGGATCCTGTTTTATTCTTATGTTTTATTTGGCAATTATTTGGGGCAGCTGTCTCCAAAACGTGTCTGTAACAAACCTTGAGGTTTTCTCCATTTGGCACAATTTAAAATAGGTATCCTTACAAATGTATTTTTCATAGAATCATAGAATAATAGGGTTGGAAGGGACCTCACGAGGTCATCTAGTCCAACCCCCTGCTAAAAAGCAGGACCACTCCCCCTAAATCACCCCAGCCAGGGTTTTGTCTAACCGAGCCTTAAAAATCTCCAAAGATGGAGATTCTACCACCTCCCTAGATAGCCCATTCCAATGCTTCACCACCCTCCTAGTGAGAAAGTCTTTCCTAATATCCAACCTTGACCTCCCCAGCTGTAATTTGAAACCATTGCTCCTTGTTCTGTCCTCTGTTACCCTCGAGAACAGCGTAGCTCCCTCCTCTTTGGAACAACCCTTCAAGTAGTTGAAGGTTGCTATCAAATCTCCCCTCAGTCTTCTCTTCTGTAGACTAAATAAGCCTAGTTCCTTCAGTCTTTCCTCATAAGTCATGTGCCCCAGCCCCCTAATCATTTTTGTTGCCCTCTGCTGGACTCTTTCTAATTTGTCCACATCCTTTCTGTAGTGGAGAGCCCAAAACTGGACACAGTATTCCAGATGCGGCCTGACCAGTGTCGAATAGAGGGGAATTATCACATCCCTTGATCTGCTGGCAATACTCCTACTGATGCAGCCTAATATGCCATTGGCCTTTTTGGCAACAAGGGCACACTGTTGGCTCATATTCATCTTCCCGTCCACCATAACCCCCAGGTCCCTTTCTACAGCGCTGCTACTTAGCTGATCGAGCCCTAGCCTGTAGCAATGCATGGGATTTTTCTGTCCTAAGTCCAGGACTTTGCACTTGTCTTTGTTGAACCTCATGAGGTTTCTTTCAGCCCAGTGTTCCAATTTGTCCAAGTCTCCCTGGATCCTGTCCCTGCCCTCCAGAGTATCTACCATTTCCCCCAACTTGGTGTCATCCGTGAACTTACTAAGCACGCAGTCTATTCCATCATCAAGATCATTAATGAAGATGTTGAATAGAACCGGCCCCAGGACCGACCCCTGGGGCACTCCACTCGTTACCGGTTGCCAACCAGACATCGAGCCATTGATTCCTACCCGCTGAGCCCGTTGATCTAACCAGTTTTCAATCCACCTTACGGTCCACTCGTCCAACCCATACTTCCTTAACTTGCCGATGAGAATGCTGTGGGAAACCGTATCAAAAGCCTTGTTAAAGTCAAGGTATACCACGTCAACGGCTCTTCCCGCATCCACAAATCCAGTCATCTCATCATAGAAGGAAATCAGGTTGGTCAGGCACAATTTGCCCTTGGTGAATCCATGTTGACTGCTCCTGATCACTCTATTTTCCTCCAAGTGTTTCAGGATGGATTCCTTGAGGACCTGCTCCATGATTTTCCCAGGGATTGAGGTGAGGCTGACCGGTCTGTAGTTCCCCGGATCCTCCTTTTTCCCTTTCTTAAAGATAGGTACTATATTTGCCTTTTTCCAATCCTCCAGGACCACCCCCCTTCGCCACGAGTTCTCAAAGATAATGGCCAGCGGCTCTGCAATCACTTCCCCCAACTCCCTCAGCACCCTCAGATGCAGTTCATCCAGCCCCATGGACTTGTGCACATCCAATTTCATTAAGTGTTCCCTAACCTGACTTTCCATCACCGAGGGCCACTCTTCTCTCCATTCCGCGTTACCCCATGTAGTAGCCTGGGAGCTGGCCCTCCCTGTGAAGACTGAAGTAAAAAAAGCATTGAGTACTTCAGCCTTTTCCGCATCATCCTCCACGAGGATGCCTGCCCCATTCAGTAAGGGACCTACACCACCTCTGATCCTTTTCTTGTTGCTGATATACTTATAGAACCCCTTTCTGTTATCCTTCACATCTCTTGCTAGCTGCAACTCCAATTGTCCTTTGGCCTTTCTGATTTTATCCCTGCAGTCCCGAGCAATATCTTTATATGCCTCCCTTGTCATCTGTCCAAGCTTCCACTTCTTGTAAGCTTCCTTTTTATGTTTCAGCTCCCCGCAGAGTTCCCTGCTAAGCCACGCTGGTCGCCGTCCACATTTGCTGTTCTTTCTGCACATTGGAATGTTATCTTCCTGTGCCTTTAACAGGGTTTCTTTAAAATACAGCCAGCTGTCTTGGACACCTTTCCTCTTCAGATCAGCCTCCCATGGGACCCTGCCCATCAGCTCCCTAAGGGAGCCAAAATCTGCTTTTCTGAAGTCCAGGGTGTGTGTTCTGCTTCTTTCCTTCCTTCCATTGATCAGGATCATGAACTCTACCATCTCATGGTCGCTGCTGCCCAGTTTGCCATTTACTTCTACTTCCCCGATCAATTCTTCTCTGTTTGTGAGCAATAGGTCTAGAGGTGCAAGGCCCCTAGTTGGTTCCTCCAGCATTTGTACTAGGAAATTGTCCTCAATATTCTCCAAAAACTTCCTGGATTGCCTGTGCACTGCTGTATTATCTTCCCAGCAGACATCAGGATAATTGAAGTCCCCCATAAGAACCAGGGCCTGCGACGATCTGGAAACTTCTGTTAGTTGTCCATAGAATGCCTCACCCACCTCCCCTTTCTGGTCTGGCGGTCTGTAGCAGACACCCACCACAACATCCCCTTTGTTGCATTCTCCCCTAAACTTAACCCACAGACTTTCAACCATCTTGTTTCCATTTTTGCATTTAATACATTCCTGGGGGTTGTGAATTTGTTAATTGGCCTGCAAAGAGCCCTTTTGGCCAGTTGTTGGTCTTCTGGATGCCATATAGTCACCCAAAAGACTCTTTTTCTTTTCTTATTTCATTCTTAGTTGCTGTCATGTTGCTTCCTTGCCTGCTTTTTTTAAATCTGTGATACCTCTCGCTTTGTCTTGGTAATCAGATATATATTTTTCTTCTCAACAATGGCATCTGGGCATTCTTTGTTTAAAAATAATGGTGCCATGATAGCTGGCATAAGGAATCCTAGATTAATAGGAAAAACTTCCTGACAGTGAGATTTATTACATGGTGGAATAATATCTGAAGGAAAGTGGTGAAAGCACTCTCATTTGAGACATTTAACAGTAGAATCTACAAACCATTAGAAAATATACTGTAGGAAATATTCTTGCAATTGATCGTGAGAGATGGCCTAGATTAGTGGTTCCCAACCTGTGGCCCAGAGGCCAGAAGTGGCCTGTGGGGCTTTCAAAGTGCTGACTGCAGAAAGGAGTTGCTGCCTAAGGACTCAGGCAGAGCATGTTTCTGCAGGGCTAAAAGACTGGCACAGGCTCCTTACTGCAGCCAAGGGTATGGTGAGCCGAAGGCAGCAGGGTGGGACAGGAGCGCTTCGCCTAGCCTCAGGGCTGGCCCTCTCCTCCCCCATGGCAGAGCAGCTGGCCCAGGGGCAGGGCGGGTGCACAGGGCCAGGCCTCTCTGGGACGGCCTGCCCCACTCACTACGGCCCTGGTAAATGACAAGTATGTCTCGGAGAAATGGGAAAATGGCTGGATTTGGCCTGGGGTGGGTGGGCTGGTGTGTCCTTGTAGAGTCGTGATATGCCACCAAGTCTGTCACAACCCACAAAAGGTTGAGAACCACTGCTCTACTATGCTGTTCTCCACTGTTTGAATCTAAACAATTGCATTGATTTGCTGTAACAGTCTCACCTGATCCTATGACTTACACTTCCCTGCATTTATTTTCCTCCCACTCATCTGTACTTCTCCATCTTCAAGCATCTGATGAAATGGGATTTTCTCCCATGAAAGCTCATGCAATAAATAAATTTGTTAGCCTTTAAAAGTTCCACTAGACTCCTTGGGTTTTTTTTTAGGATGCATGTGGTTTCCCTGCTGCAGCCAGGGATACAGGAGATCACCAAGGAGGCAGCCTCCTTTCTGAAATCCTTCTGTCTTGAGTGGGGTGGAGGGGTAGACCTGCTTGCAGAAACTGGTGGCCCTTGACAGTTGTAAAATGATATCTGTGGCCCCAGAGCCAAGAAGGGTGGTAACCAGAAATCTAGATGATTTAATAGACTTTTCCCATCTGTAACATCTGTGATTCTAAGAATGTCTTTGCTATTCCTCTCTCCAAGTTTCCTTGCTGTCCTGGATTTCAGATTTCCATTTATTCTTTCCAGTGTAGTTGCATGTTGCCAGGTATCTTCAGACCCAAAGGGGTACTTTCTATGTGGTGTGCTCAACTTCTTTAAACCAGTGCAGCAGTTGGTGGAAATTATCTGGTGGGTGTGTCTGAGACACCTGTGTGCCCAATCTCATCTGACTTGGGTTTTTGGAGGGGAAGTCATGATAAAGAAACCAGGGTAAAGTAACAATAGTCACTGGAGTGGATACTGACTGCTGTCACTGTGATGTATGATCTTTTAGTTCTGGCCTATATCTAGTGACTGGGGCCTGGGAATAAATGCTTGTGTCTTTCTAGCCCTATTTTGTCACATCCTTGTTGCTTATCCTCAGGACCAGATGAAGGAGTGCATTACATAAATGGGGTGTTCTTGGTACAAGTAACCAAAGCACATCAGAAAACTGCAAAAGGAAAAGATACCAGAATGGCAGATTGGGCTGAATGAGAGTAGTTGTATGGGATATGTACGTAGTAACAAAATAGTTCAACTAAAATCAGAAAAGTTGGAGGCAATTATAAACTGAAAGACCCCAAAATAATTAGGCCTTACAGAGTTTCATAGGCACTTTTTCATATAAGAAAGATGATTCTTAATTTGTCACAATTAAATACTCCACTCAGAATATTCCTTGGACACCATGCTGAAGACACTAGAATGATAGGAGAGTGCACAACTTTGGAGCATTAAGTAAGGTCACAAACTATTAAAATGTTTGCAATTAACCAAAAAAAAATATCTCAATCAGTGCAAGATCACATGGGTTGGGAATTGTTCTTTTGCAAGATTACCAAATGTTTCTCAAGCACAGACTAGAACAGAATATAATTATTCTCAGATTAGGGGAAAATAGTTGGCAATTGTTTATAATTGTGAGTGATTTCATAAATGTGTTGACAGGCAGAAAGCATTTGAGGTAGAAACAGATCATAAATCTTTGGAAGATGTATCAGAGAAAATGATCATGAAATTGAACAACTAGTCATTAAATGTGAAATACAGATCTGATAAGAAGATTCCAACAGCCAACATGCTTTCAAGAGTGCCTAGAAATAGTGAAAGCCAGGAGCTTTATGAAAAGATGTTTAAAGTAAACATGGCTCACATGTTAGCAGTCTCTTAAATGAAATAAGACCAGCTCAAATGACAAACACAAATTGAACAATCTTTTCAAAAGCTCGGAAAGGAAATTTTAGATGGATGACCATCAGATTGCCCTGGAACTTTCAAGCATAAAAATGTATTTCAGACTTTAGACATGAAAATACTATCAGTGATGGGATTTCATTTAAAGGACATTTATTCTGGATGTCTTAAAGATCCTTAAGCATCTACGAGGTGCATAGTTCAGTGATTTTCAACCAGTGTGCCATGGCTCATTGGTCTGCCATGAGAACTGTCCAAGTGTACCATGAAATTTGTACAAAGGTAATGAAAATCAATGTAAAGCAAACATTTTCATCTTAAACAATGTTCTATTCACCCAAAATTACAACTCATAAAAATTGTGAAAATTAATCATCAAATTAAAAGCGAGGTATCAGTCTTTCGATTCTAAAATGTGAAAATTCTAAATGCAGGTGACCAAAGGGCAAAATTGAGGTGACATGTATTTTTTTCCAGTGGATATGAAACATTAATACATTTAATCCTTCTTTAGCTTGTTGTATGCGCTATGCTGAAAACCTCTCTAGTAAGATCATAACCATAGTAAATATAAGTAAATGTGATGCTGATGAGCAATCAATTCAGCTGAAAAAAGTGGGGGTGCCATGGAATTATTTATCTCACAGAAGTGTGCCGTATTACTGAAAAAGTTGGGAACCACTGGCCTAGTGGGATTTGGAAAAGCACCTAGGTATTTAACTCCCATTGGAACGTGGATCATTGAATCCACTGGGACCTTTTGTTTATTCTTTGTTATTGGTACTTAGGCACATATCTGCATCTTTAGATACCCAATGATCTTTTAAAATATGGCCATGTGCCTTAATGCCATACAGCTTATGATCAGAAATGCATACATGGTGTACAGTTGCCATTTGGGTATTGGGAAGTGTAAGAACTGACACTGAGAGGTTCTCTTCTATTGGTGCATGAATGCTGTTCATTGAAGATAAGCTTTCCATGTGTGAAATCTGCAATAAATAGGAGTAGAGAATATAAAAGAATCATTATGAGATTCCTAATTGCTTATAACCCAAGACTGGCCCAAATATATTTTGAATTCAACCGGAATTTTTTTTTTTTTTAATTTGAGCTGTTACAGAACACATTGAGTAACAATATAACCCTTTCCAAATCTCATTTACTTACTGTGTAATTCCAGGTGAATTAATAGTATAATTAATTAGTGACTCAATTCAGCCATTCTCTTTGATATATCACTTCAAGCACACCAGCCTTACTATGCCCAGAAAAATGGGCCAGTGGAAAATTCAGTATAAATAGCAAAGAAGGCGGGGGAGGGAGAGGAGTCCTTATGGATTCTAGGAATCCATATTTACTATTGTTAAACTTCACGGGTTTTAACTAGGATTACCAGTTTAGAGATTTGAAGGCAGAAGGAAAAAACCTTAGTGCCAGTAGGTGAAATCCTGGTCCCATTAAAATCAAGTGGAGCTTTGTCACTGACTTCCATGGGGTTAAGATTCCATCCAACATCTAAAAAAGTTTCTTAAGCCACAGACAATCAATTTTGTATTAATATGCCAGAAAACTGGAACAGACGACACGCCATAACAAAAATAAGTCAGCCCTTTTTTGGATTTCACACAGAAACTATTATAACCACCCTTGAGGGTGAGTCCTGAAGGAAGAAAGTGAAAGAAACAAAAGCAAGGACACTGGCTGGCTGTTTCTTCAAGACATCTGAAATGTTACTGAAGGTGTTCCTATGCTGACAGAGGTAACGCATTCCCATCCAATCACTGACAACAAAAAACAAGAGGAGTGAGTGCAAGCTGGTTTCAGATGGCTGACCTGGCCCCATAGGTCACTGCAGAAGGAATTGTTCTGAGAGCCGTGCTTGTGTGCTCAGAAAGCTATTATGGTTCAAAGGCAGTAATTATAGACAAACTAATGCTCTAATCTGCCAAGGAAGTCGTTTCCTCCCAGTCTCCATCCTGTCCTGTTGATTGGTGGGTGTTTGTGTATGTGTGTGTGGTAATTGGCTGTATTACTTCAGATTTCATATGTTTATTTCTATTTGATTTCCTAAAAATAAGATATTTCTGTAAATACTGACCCCTGTCATGTGACTTATAATTTTGTAATCCTGACCCACGTCTATGACTATGACAGGAAATAAAGACCAGGCTCCCTTAGTGAGTATCCCAACCTTGTAATACAAGGAATAATGTCTCACTCCCAAAAGTCTTAGGTTCCCACACCTTTGCCAGACCTTGAATTTTTTCCTGTGGTCTGAAAGCTTGGTGGTCTCTTATTTTTTACCGCCTTCCCCTTTAATCCTCCATGTATCTTGTAGTGGACAAACTACCTCCTCCCTGCATCTATAGGACTGATATTTTCCTGTTCTTGCTGCCAAGAATTTTGACCCTGATTGGAATTATCCAGCTTCAGTAGCCTTATACAATGTTGACTTCTTGCATATATTTGAAAAACAAGGAGTCCTGTGGCACCTTAAAGACTGACACATTTATTTGAGCATAAGCTTTCATGAACTATAATCCACTTTGTCAGATGCATGCAGTGGAAAATATAGTTTGTTAGGTATATATACATACGCAAAGAAGGGTGAGTCACATTATTATGTGGATGTATCTGATGAAGTGGGTTGCAGCCCATGAAAGCTTATGCTCAGATAAATTTGTTTGTCTTTAAGGTGCCACAGGACTCTCACGGTTTTTGCTGTATACAGACTAACATGGCTACACCTCTGGAGATTATTGTAATTATTATTATTGTTGCTAGTCTTTAAAAGTGCCCCCAGGCTCTCTGTTTGTTCGGCTGAACTAGACTAACACGGCCACCCCTTTGGAACTTGCCATCAGAAAGGACAGTCACTTGATTGCCCTCCCCCATTCTCCCTTTGTGATTCATCTCAGCTGTTGTCATTCTTGTGCAGGACAAGCCACAAGGACTAAGTTGCTGCTCCAGCTGCTGGACAGGCAGCCAAAACTGTCTCTTTCTTTCTCTTCTCTCGTTCCTTCTACAAGCTCCCTTGTCCCTGTTCTCTATTTCAGTATAGCAGCACATCAGGGCATGTGACAGAGCAGTGGAATGGTAATCAGTAGCATTATGTCTTATTCCTGGCACAGCCATTGACTTGCTGGATTAATCTTGGATTAGTCACATCCATTCCCTGTGCCTGAGTTTTCCCAGGGCATTCGAGATGTACATATGGAAAAAATTATATGGCTACAAAGTATTCTTGCTGTATTTATTTAGGACTCCATGTTTCTAATTAAGGGGTAAATAATGGACAATTTTATAATTTTATATTTGAAAGCTATATAAAATATCTTGGGAATGTAATTAATAACCCTGTGAAAAACAACGTTGTTAGATTTAAATGCAGCTTTTGTCTTTCGTCTCTTGTAAGTGAAGCTCAGTCCACTGACACGCAGTTATTATGGAAATAATTTTCAATAAACTAATGTCAATCTTTTGGAGCTATAACATGAAGGGAATGAATTATCATGCTGGGAATTTTGGTAGGAATGGAGTTTTAAAAGAAGTCCCCACATATGTTTAAAGCCTGGTTAAAACTTTGATTTGAGAAAAAGACAAATGGCGTAGATTGGCGTAGTTATTTCATCAATGTGGAAGTAATTGAGAGAGCCCATTGGATTCATAGACCTGTGTTAGATTCCCACAGCCCTGAACAAACAGCTCTTGGCCCTATATTTTCTAAGCCTTTGTTTTCCTACTTTGGAATTCTGACTATGGGCACATTATCAAGCCAACTGGATGGAGTACAAAGCTCTAGTGTAACTCTTTTTATCACAAAGATCAAGACAACAATTGTGTGCTTACAAGAAAAGAACAACTAAAACCATCGAGCAAACATTAAAAGAACAATTCTAGAGATAGTTGCCTTTGAACTGCAATAATGGGCAACATTCAGTCCCAGATTTGAATTCTGAGTAAAAAAGGAATTCATTACTAACTGCCTTTCCTTGTAATTATCCAAGCTGCTGGCAGCATGTATTTTCAGCAGCATTAATTTTGTCAAACGTAATATTTTGTAGTCATGTTGAACCCCACACAATGGCAGTATTGTAAATCTACTTTATAGAGTTAGTTTTGTTTATTATAGTGTTCGTTTATGAAAAGGGAAGAAATCTAAATTTTGTCTTGGCTATTCCCCAAACCACAGAAAATGGAGTATTGTTTTAAAAGAGCTTGTTCTGAAATATCACTTCCTGAATGTAAAAGAAGTATGGAATTTGTGCAGATGCATTCCACAAGCATGTACAATGTCCAGCTGAAAAAATAAAGTAACAGCTAACCAACTCTTTCTTTCTCTCCAATCTAGCCCAGTTTCACACTTTAAAAAGAAAGAAACTACTATTTTTACAGTAAACACTTCATTTTGTGATGCCCTACAAGCAATTTAGCTGGATTCTACCAGACACCAGTAACTCAAAGTAAATATTCTATTTGAGGATCTTTGACCAAAGTTATTTTAGTTCTGGCACTACATAACGAAACCTTATAAATAGTTTCTCTGAATCATGCTCACCACACTCCAGCAGTGTGTTTAAACAGATAAGTGTTGAAAAAATGCCTTGAATCGCCTCCCTTGCCTTTGTTCCTTTTGGGATGAGATGTGACAATACCAGTCCTGTCTGGATTTTTAAAGGAAAATTGAAAGAAAATTTTAAGAATTTGGAAATCTCCAGTCTCAGATTATGCAATCCATATTTATAAATGGTGAAATCTACATGCAATATGCAGTCTTGATTGGAGGGACAAAATCCACCCATTTCTATACAAAGGTGATGAGGATGTAGCATTGGTTTGCCACCCTTCAGGGCTCCTGTGCCAGCCTATGGTCTCAAATAGAGGCCACTGTCTTTCTATACAACACCCTGGAGGAATTTTTGTCTCAATGACAATCTTCAGTGGACACAATCTCAAAAAACCCAGGCCATCATGCTTATTTCCAGTCATATGAGAGTTCATAGGAAGATACTGCAGAGTCCCATCTCTTTTCCACCCTTCTACAACCCTGATGATCAACTAAGGAGGTGGCTTTAGAGAGATGGAGCTGCTGAGATCCCTCTATTCTAAATTTTACATATTTGGAATTTTCCAAAGATAAAAGCATTAGGTATTCAAGTTAATGGAAAGAAGATTGAGGGACTAAGAAACTGTCAGTCATTTATAATTCAATACTCACAGAGCCCGAATCAAGTAGGGAGAGAAGCAAACTAGGGAATCTACTAAAAATATCAAGGGAATTTATAAAGGGCATCGAGTCCTAAATGGCTTCCATGCTCCATGAATGCAGGGTTATTGTAGCCATGTTGGTCCCAGGATATTAGCAAGAGAAGTAAGTGAGGTAATACCTTTTTTTGTACCTTTTATTGATTGGTGAGGAACTTGTTGGTCCAATAAAAAATATTACCTCATCCATCTTGTCTCTGGAAACCATGGTCTATTTAAAGTAGGATGTCAAGGTGAGATGCTGAGGCATCAGCAGATGCCAGATCTTTTAGCTCAGTAGAAGCAAGCAATGGACCAAGGTTGTTGTCTCCTGTCACTATGGGGCAGCTTTCAGTCAACAGGGCCAAGAGTTCTGGCTTCTAATCAGAGACATAGACATATCTTGCTGCTGTGAATGCAGAAGTTGGTATTCTGAAGCTATTCGTGTAGATAGCTAATGTGCCTCCTGGGAATGGGAATCTTTGTGTGGGATGAGAGAGCAGGACAGAAATTCAAACAACAGTGACAGAAAACAAAGGCTCTTTCAGACAGGATGACACATACTGAATTAAACAAAGCCTATGCTGAGGCTGTATTGCAAGCCAAGAGAACCTTCCTATCAGCCTCCACTGAAACTGCCAAATCCTATCCCTAAGAGCTATTCAGCATGGTAAATCACTTCATCAGCTCTGAATGCTTATCTACATCAGAGATGAGCACAAAGCACTGCAAAAAACTATCATACTACACACTGAAAAAGTCATCCACATGCATGAAGCCTTCTCAAGCAGTATGGATCTGCTGTGCCCATACCTACTATCCAGCAGCTCATCTATGTACTCAAAATTCAGTCCATTCACTTATCAAGAAGTTCTGGACATCCTAAAGAAGTACTAACCCAAGATTTCTTAAACTGACCCATGTCTTTCCTAGCTTGTGACAGAGAGACATGAGCAACTGGTTTCATTCCTGAAGGAGTGCATCTGAAGAGTGGTGATGGAAAATTACACCTCCACCACTATGCCCCTTACTTGCAGGAGTGCCACAAGAATCAGTTCTATCTCCAAGACTCAAAATCTACCTAGAACCATGAAGGAAACTGGTCACATAACATGCACTCGGTTGCCAGCAATATGAAGTTTACACACAGCTCTAATCCTCCTTTACCATCTATGACCACACTCCTATCAGATGGCCAGTACTTGAATGAGATTTGCTCTTGGATGAGCAAACTGGCTGAAGCTGAACCTGAGCAAAACCCAGGTGATATACTGGTAAACAAAGGAAATATTTTGAGGATTTTGCAGTCATGGTGCAATATCCTTTGAATTAAAGTTCACATCCATAATTGGTGGGTTCAGTCTGTAATCTAGGAGTACTCTTGGATTCCTTGTTAACACTGAGCCTTCACATCACAACAGCTCTAGGTATTACTTTCTACCATCTCCACTTGACTAGGAGACTTCATCCAACCCTGGTAAGACAAATACTTGGCTTCTGTTATTCTGTCATCACCTTTTGGTTGAACTTTAGAAATGTGATATTCCTGGGACATGATTTAGGAAATTCTTAGTAGCAGAAAATTCTGCAGCATGTCTCCTCACCACCACAGTCTATCATGAGCCATCACACTTGTCCTCCACTCTCTAGTCTGGAATTCCCACAGAATTTCAAATCAAATTCAAGGGCTCAGTCCTTATTCTCAACACACTCCTTGGCCTGGGCCCTGGATACCTAAAAGACTACCTACAGCTTTTGGATGAAGACCATGGTCGTCAACTTAGCTCCTCTGGCACCACAGAACACTTAACAATAAAAAAAGCTTTTCTGTGCAGGATAAAGAAACTTCTCCGGAGATGGTCCAAGACTGTGGAATGAACTTCCCCAGGAACTAACTAACCTCACCATTTTCTGCTCCAAGTGCAAGGTGCGTTTCTTTGATCTTCTCTTCTCTACTGTAAACACATAGCAACAGATATATTTATTTAATAAATAAATTAAAACATTGCCGTCATTGTACATGCTCATTGTTCTGAGGAGAGGATGAGAAAAGAATTAAATAAAGCTTTAAACATCTTTTGGGGAATATCATTGTACTCAATATGGCTAGTTGTTGTTGTTAAAGTTACAAGTATTAATATTCCACAAATGAGATTGATTTCATTTCATTTTTGCTTTATTTGTTGCAAAATGCTACAGCTGCTGGACATTATTAAATATAAACCACTTATTGGGCTTATTGCCATGTAAGAAACAGGTAGTTTTAAATATGACACCCATTTATTAAAAAAGTAGAACTGATCATTGCTGTGCAACAAACTAACTTCTTAATTTTGGAACGTAAGCTTAGAAAAGAAAAAGGAAGGATAGGAACTCAGACCATGGACTACACTGAATTTCCTTAAAGCAGCTCTGTATATAATGCAGGCACTACTGCAATAAGTGGCTTCACCAGTACAGTTCTGAAAATAAATTCAAAATCCAACAGCACTGGAACTTTACTGAGAGTTTCTCTAGTATGAAGAGTCTCTTCTTCAAGTGATGAACACTGATTCATTGGCTGCAGCCTTGTTTGCAGCTGGTCTCTGTCCCTCTCCACTCAATCTCTCCTCATGCAGCAGGAGGTATCTCAGTGTGGGCAAGACAGAAACACCTTCTTTCCATTCTGGGCCTGTTCCCTACCATCATCCCTTTTGTGTCTCCTTGTTAATGCTCCAGGGAGTCAAAACAGGACCATCACTGACAAAGCTAATGAGGAAGAAAGAAAATTAAAAAAAAGAAAGCCTAGGGAAGAGAACACAGAGCCCTAGAGAGCAGCAGAATCACTAAGGAAATTCTCCTACCACTATCCTTACAGTCAGTGGAGAGATGCTGAATGTCCATCCCCAACACAGTGACCAGAGTAGCTGCCAAAAATGAAGTAAAGATTGCTGCTTAATAGCCCTTCTTGACCTTGTGAGAGAAGTGGCAGTGAAAAACGGTGGTGACGCACTTAGCAAACTTGCCCATTCCCTTATGGGATAAGTTGAGATCAGCTTTTGATAGTGAATTCTGTTGGTAATTTTGTGTTCTGATTTTATTCACTAGTTATTTCTATAGTACGAGGTAGGGGTGTGATCTTCCACCTACTCATGTACATGACAGCTAGAATGAGTTCACTGAGCTATCATGAGTATAAAGAGCAGTTGCTCATGGGAGCAGGGGTAGAAGCAATGGAGGAACAGCTTAACCCAGGGCTGGATTAACACTCCTGTGAGCCCAGGGCTGTAAGATTTTGTGGGGCCCCTGGCCCATCACTAGCCAGCCTAGGGACAGGACAGTGGGGTCCCTGGCACCTGAGGGGGCCATACTTACATTGGCGCCCTCCCCATCAGCAGCAGCATACCATGGGGGGGGTCTGCGGGCTTGTGTCCCACTCTGCCCCATCACCAGCAGCAGCAGCACCTCCCCAGGGTTGGGGAGAAGCTGTGGGCCCATGTCCTACTCTCCCCCCGATGTGCTCCCAGGGTAGGGACGGAGGGGGTTGGAGGATGCCCTGGCTCCCAGTGAGCTGCAACAGCCTAGGCAGTGAGGCTCCTGCTCTCACGTTCTCCTTCCCATCTCCCCTCCCCACATCCCCCATTCCCCCACAGTGTCCCCCCAACTCATATCTACTCCAGCCTCTCTCCCCCAGCCACATAATGCCGCTGCCCTGATTTCCCTGAATCTCCTTATCTCGCCTGCCTATCTTCCATCCTGACCCCTTCATCACCTGTCACCACCTCCAGCCCCTCGTATCCCTGTTCTCCCCTCCCCAGTCCCTTTGCAGCTCTGACTCCCAGGGGTCAAGGTCCCTGCCCTGTAAAGGAAGTCAGCCAGCGGCAGCTTCCCTGGGTAGGGGTGAGGGAGGAATCACAGAGAGCTCAGCTAGGAGCAGCCTGGAGCCAAATCCCACCCCTCCCCTGTAGCCAGGGGGTGTGACGGGAAGGCAATGCTACCTGGAGCAGGGAGTGGGACTGGGAAGGTCTCTACTAAAATTTCCTCCAAGCGGTTTCTCCCTGGGAGCAGGGCCACCCAGCCGGGGATGGATTTTTGTGGGGCCTCCCTTGGGCTTCAGGCCCTATAGCCCCTGCATTAATCCCTGTGTGGGCTACTATCTGTTGTTGACTCAACTGGAATCCCTCAGTGAGAAAAAACTATGAATTTACAACGTGGTGTTACATTCTTATTCAATGTATTATACAACATCACAATTTAAAATAAAAAAAATAGTAATCCACTAATAGATAATCTTCCTATTACGTTCAAACAAAACTGTGTTAATCTTGGTTTAATAGCAATCAATACTCAACTTCCAATTGTTCCTATATTTGTTGCAAATTTCACACACGGTTCCTAATGAGTAGATTTCATGCCTTCTCAGAAGAGGGCCAGAGCATAGTTGCAAGGGAAGTGGAAAGAGAAAGAAAGGAGCAAATTCTTCTTTTCATCCATTTACCTTGGTCGTGCTTGAGGATGCTGTTGGTGCTAGAAATCATCAAGGACCTCTTTTGAGGCATGACACACACAAGCTGGGAAATGGTGGTTCCCCTCACTGTGCTGTGTAAGCAGCCTTACAATCATAAACAAACAACATTTCTGGGAAATGAGTGTTACTATCATCCCTATTTTACAGAGTAGAAACTAAGCATAATCTTTGCCAAAATCCCACAGGACCCCGGTAGTGGACTCTTATGTCTAGTCCAGTAGCACTTTAACCACAAACATTTTCTTCCTCTCTAGAAACTGATGACAATGGCATTTGAACAAGGTTATATCTGTCTACCTCTGTATACACAAGAGCAAAATGCAAGTTAGCCAAGAAGCTTGTGTATTGTTATTTACATGCTGGCCCAGAGAAAAAGATATCACATTAGCTGCCTTATCAACATTTTTCAGGGAAAAATAATTCCCACATGTAATTAAAAGAGAGCATATGATTTAAAACAGAGGTGGGCAAACTATGGCCCACAGGCCAGATACAGCCCACGAGCACCCTTCCTCTAGCTCGCTGGCTGCACCAGGGCAACAGCCCAGTGTGTGGCTGCCATAGCTGCTCCCCCCACTTCCAGCAGGGGCCCCACAGCATTGCAGCTAGAGTGCCACAGCCGCTCCCCCTTCCTCTGAGCTCCACCTGGCCGAGCAGCACCCTGATTGGTGCTCAGTGTCTGCTCCCTTGCTGTGACTCATGTGCTGGTAGGGGCGAAGCCCTAGGGCCAGAGGACACAGCACTCCCGCCCTGCCCCTGGGCCAGTTGCTCTGCCCCCAGGAGCAGGGCTGGCCAGTATGTGATGCGGCCTCTGGCATGGCCCACTGGGACCCAAAGCAGGGCCGTCCCAGGTGAAGAGTGGGAGAGCGAATCCCAGCATCTGGGCCAGCCCGTATCTCTTACAAACAGATTCATACATAAGTAAGTATGCAAGAAAGCTTGAGGCAAAGTGGTATTTGACATATATTCCTTATTACAATTTTGTAATATCCTTTAAATATATAAAAACCAAGATGGGAAGACTGTGACTGTGTACACACACATAAACCCCTCTACCATTGCTCTTGTAGCTACAATGGTACTTTCAGTGAGTAGCCTTAAAGTTTATGGAGATATATCTGTGCTTTGAATACCATATTTCAGACAGATAGATCTGGTTCCTGACTTTTGAGTGTGTAAGGCAGCAAACTCTGAAGTGTGGTTTCGTTCACCTTTCAAAATATCCATCAACAGTATTTGAAATAAATTATTTACCTCTGCAGAGACAAAAAATATCAGGAGAACAAAGAAACAGTAAAACATTGAGGACCAGGTTTTCAAAGGTGTAAAAGTACATTTGTACATGCCTCACTTGTGCAGGAAAATGCATATCTGGTATTTGTATATGTATGGACAGTTAGCCATCTAATTGGCCACAAGCACCACAAACTTGATGTATATATGTTTCTAACATTTTAATTGTGCAAATTAGATATATACTTAGTTGTATGCACAATTCGGCATGACTCAATTTAAAAATCATTCTCTGAACAGGCATGTAGTCAAAAATTCCCATTGAGCATGATTGTCTTTAGTTTATTTCTACAACACTTAAGGAACAATAAAGCAGATTCTGAATGGTATCGATATTGTCTAAATCAGCCTTGTCTACACTACATTTCCTTTTGAACTTCCCTCCATTGCTACAATCACCGTGGTAGTCTAATGTAGATAATAAGATGCTGGCATTTTACCATCATGTTATATACACCTGCATTCACCATCTCACAGGTTAAGGCTCGCAATAGGTAGAATGAATTTAGAACAAAAATGGTACATTAATCTTAGATAATTTCTACCACTTGGAATTAGTAAAAAAATAAAAATAAAAAAGCACTATTTTCTGAAGGCCAAATTTTGGAATAAATTATTTCAATATTTCATAAAATACATTTCTTGTTTCCTTACTCCTAAGTTTTATATATAATACCACAACACTGGTGGTCTTTATTGTGTTTTGAACAAGGGGGCTATTTGCTTGAATGCAATTCTAAAAATAATAGGATTATTCTCATCTTTCATTTAGCTTAATAATACACCACATACATTTGTCAATCAAATTAGAATTACTGTCAGGCAATAATAATGCATTTTAGTTTAGCCAATATCAGTCAGACCTGATTTATTTGCTTAATACAAATCTAATTGACTTTCAGGCTGCACTTCTCTTTTCAGCTGTTAACCGACCAAGTACATCTTTAATGTCCAAGACCGATGGTTTGGTAGCAGTTGAGAGGAAGAATGATTTGCATAAGGCCCCAGAAGGGTGCCAAAACTCTTCACGCTTTAAACAGCCTTTATTATTCTGTAAGTGGATGTGTTGAATTTTCATGCTTTTGTTTCCAGTTCAGCCCTGACAGAAAAGAATAAAGTAGATTTTGCCAGCACCCCTGCTGTGCCCTGGGGGAGAAATTCAATGTGCCTCATTTGTCTTAATTGGAGAACCGTCCTTAGCACCAGCTTTTTCTATGAATATATTAGCATAACAGACAGAAAAGTCCAAACCCACCTTTTTATCTCTTTTTATTTTCTTTTTAAGAGAAATAAAAACTATAATGAAAAAATACTTGCATCATTTTAAAGCCTTTTTCTATTATTGTTGTTGTAAAATACTCTATAAGGAAAAATGTATCTAACCTACTTTATCTCTCCAGTGTTGTTAAAGCTGGATACTGAAAAATGTGATAAATACCATCCATGACAGAGAGCTGAAAGCTGCTTTTTATTCTTCATAATGTGCTAATCCTATATGTTTGTCCTCTGGCTGGTTATGTTGCTTTTTCAGATAGAGGGGTTATTTTCTGCACATAGAGACTGATGAGCAGTAAGTTTGAATGAATCTAAAAACAACCACCACCAACAACCTTACAATAGTAAATTTATTAACAGTAAAACAAAATGCGGTTATCTCTGCCAAAGCAAGATTTCAAGTTCCATTTCTATTCATTTGAGAAATATTAAATTCATTTTAAGATTTTTCTGATTCACAAAAGAACTCTAAATCTGGACAAAAAAATTGTCTAGTTTAAAGCATTTCTAAATCTGTACTCTCCAAGTGTCAGATTGAACTAATAGGATTTATGGGCTAGGGATGTTTTTTTTCGGAATTTAATTTATATGTTCCTATCACTGATATTTGTCCTTACATCTGTTAAACCAGACAGCCATTGCTAGTACAATACAAAAGATGAAAAACGTGGAAAATAGGTAATTTCTTAATAAATTGTGATGGATACGTTTTCTTGGAAACATGGTTGCTTTTCAAAAACTGATGAATCTGTATTTAGTCTTGATATTTTTCTCCCTGGGGATCTAATCTACTATATTAGTCATATAGCCATTTAACTAGATGCCTTAATCATGGCTGTTAGAATATAGTTGTGGTGTGTCTTTGAAAGCATCTTGCAAAACATGTTGGAAAATGAAAATATTTTGGGGGTTAAGATTTTTCAACTAATTGGAGGCATTAATGGCTTTAGGGTCTTATTTCAGCTGGTGCTGAGATTTGTTAGTTAGCATAGCCTCTTAATTCTGATACATATTCTTTAGCCACTAATGGTAAAAGATTCTTTCCCACCTCTTCCTACTCCTCATTATTCTATCACTTCTTTCTTATTTACACATACCTTTAATGCATACTCAGTTATACTGGGATGAGCTATTAAATCTTGGAGGGTAGAGGTAGACTGTTTACTTTCTTGTGCAAATGAATCTGCAAAATAATTATTTAGCGAGGGGTGTGTTTTTTTGAAAGAGGTTTCATTTACATTATAAAAATGACATTATCTGACAATCGTTAGCTGATAATCGCCATTGCTTTGCTAAACAAACAATCCAGCAAATCTGAAAGACAGGAGCACTCTCTCTGTCTCTCAATCCTGGCACCTCCAGGCTGAATTTCCACTAGGACAGTACTCAGGCCATGTACACATGATCACTTTATTGCGTGATAAGGCTCCTTACCACGCAATAAAGCTTGGAGCGTCCACACGAGCATTTTCCCTGTTGCGTGGCAACACCCTCTTGCCCCGTAACAGTTAAACCACTCAAGTCAAGAGTGGTTAGGCTTACTGCGGAACAGCTGTTCCGTGGTAGTGCTTGTGTGGATGGATTTTCCGCATTAGACAGCCTCTGGAAATGTCCCAGAGTGCCAATCCAGGCCACTCTGGGACATTGGAGCTGTCAAATATGTCAATTTCACTGCTCTAGCCAGCCCCCTACCTCAGTGAACCACTGGGACAGCCCACTGCCAGCCAAAAGGCTGGCTGTGGGCAGTGCATGGTGGGACAGGTGCCCACCATGCACTGCTCCTTGTACCACAAAGGAGCGTTCACACGGGTGAATGCTCCTTTGCGATACAAGGAGCACGTATGCATATACAAAAGCGCTATATTTATAGCGCTATCCTTGTCCCGCAACAGCTTATTGCGGGACAAGTTTGTCGTGTGTACATAGCCTCAGATCCAGTTTGCTTAGTACAGTACTCTGTCTTTTCTAAACAAAGCAAAAATATGAATATATCCCTTTGTCTAGGTGCCAGATTCTATAAGTTCTAGTATGGTTTGTTTCCTGATAAGGAAAGAGATTTAAACTGTTAATTTAGTGTAAACAAAAGAACATAATGTGTGGCACTTCTTGAAGTAATGTGGCGATGGGGAAAAAACACCTCTATCCATGTTATGCTCTGTAATTTCTCACTTTAGGAAATTTGCAACAAATGGTTTACATATAAACCAAAATGCAAATTTACTGTGCTGAGTATATCTGGGATTTATATCATTATTATTTGTACCACAGAAGTGCTTAGAGTCCCAGTCATGTTCCAGAGCTGCTTTGTGCTACGCATTGTACAAACACAAAACAAAAATATGATCCCTGTCCCAAGCAGCTTTATTTTCTAAGGACTTGTCTTCACCTGAAATGATACAATGGAACATCTGCAGTTGCACTGCTGTAGTGGTTCAGTATAGACATTAACTATGCGGCCAGCACAGGTTTTTTCATCTGCTCACATAATCCATCTCCCTGAGGAGTGGAGTGGTAGTTAAGCATCAACCTAGCACTGGGCGCTAGGTCAGTTTAACTATATCGCTTAGGGATAAGGTTTTTTTTTCATGCCCTGAAGCAACATGATAGTTTTGACGTAGCTTTTTAGTGTGGACCAGGATAGTCAAACTTATTGACCCCCCAAAACCCTCCCCTACTGCGTAGGATCCTCTAGCCACACCACCCTGCTGCAAAGCAGAAGCTCCGAGTTCCCCACACTAGTCGGTAGGTGGAGAATGGGGTAGTGTAGGGGAAAGGTGGTTTGGGAATAAAGAGGTCTGTGAGACGCACTTTAAAGAGCTGCTTGCAGCTCATAACCCACAGTTTGGCCACCCCCGGTGTAGACCAACACAAAATAATCCTTATCAATAACTGCAATAATCATATTCCAAAGGGGTAGCCGTGTTAGTCTATTGCAGAAAAACAACAGAGTCCTGTGGCACTTTAAAGACTTTAATAATAACAGGTACAAATATAGATGTTCAGTCATGTTCCATTTTTATGCAAATAAGCCTCTGCTTAAAAAAAATATCAATCCACTAATAAGCCTATTCCAAAGGGGTAGCCGTGTTAGTCTAGATCAGCAAAACAAACAAGGAGTCTTGTGGCACTTTTAAAGATTAACAAATTTATTTATCGCATGTGCTTTCGTGGGAGAAAATCCCACTTCGTCAGACGCTTTAAAGATCTTCACTAAAGCTCATGTGATAAATAAATTTGTTAGTCTTTAAAAGTGCCATAGGACTCCTTATTTATTAAGCCTTAGTACACCTAAGCATTTATTCATCTGTTTCCAGTTATATCACTCCATTTCTGAACTCTTGTCGATTTGTGAAGTCTGTCCACATGCTTGACATGCAGTACCTCTATACATTCTCCATTCATTACAGAAAATGAATAAATATACCATCTGTGATGTTCACAAGTCTCTCTCAGACTTCTACTCACAAATCCAACTCCCCAGTATAGCAGGGGCTAGAGATATCCTATTCATTCCAATTAGCCCACAACCAAAAGGAGGTATTCACATCTCAACACAAAAACTGCTCCTATTCATATATAACATAAATAATGTTCTTTTCCAAAAGTATGATTTTTCAAGACATAGATGGCTGAGGGCAAGATGGTGTCATTCTCGCTTTTTAATGAATAAGGCAGTGTGTGAACTCCACAAACCTTATGTGAAGCATCTGTGTCTATAGTAAGTTCTCCCACTCTCCATGTCATACAGGGGTTACCACTTTAAGCTCTTATTTCTAATCAAAACTGTTGAATAACTAGGAAAGTAAAAACTCATACAACTTGTTGCCATATTCTGAGTAGCCACTTCCCTACTGTTATAGTTAATAAAACGTATACCTTTATAAACACAAAAGCTATTTTCAGTTTTCTGTGTGGCAATGAAGCCCATCTTACTGTTTTCACTGACCTTGCTTCTGTATGCATTCCTTCAGAGATAAAACCAATAACTGTAATGTACAGCATTCTGAGCCCTGTGCAGTGAACTGTGTAAATAAGATATACACATAGAAAAAAGCATAATCCAAATATTTTTGCAAGTTTAAAGGCTACAATATTTCCACTGGCATGTGCATGATTCAATTAATGCTTGTGAATGGGTTTTTAATGTTCAATGGTTTAGTGTGACAGGTCATACTTATTTTATTATTTTTATTCAAGTGATACTGATATTCCAATGCCCACTTGATGTTTGATTCCAAACATGCCATGCAAATAGCATTATATTAATCAATGAATGTGAAAAATGTACATAAAACAAACAATAGTGATCAAATATGGCTAATTTATTGGTGACGTTACTTAGGATGTATAAATATATGTGTGCCATATGAGCCTCACAATAGCCTTCAGCAATTGTTCTTGGCTGATAAATTTTATAAAAAGTTGCCATCTTCATCAGAAAGGGGACCAGACTTTGAGCGCTCCATGTTAACTCCTCTAGTATCAAGTTTTGCTGCACACACTTGATCTAGCATGTCACTGGCCTGCCAGAAAGCCTTCAAAAGACATTTCGCTGGATCAAAATCAACTATGTACTCTGGCTGTTAAAAGGGGTTTTGTTGAACTAAATGACTACCATTTTAGGCAGTGCTGCAAGATTAATGATGACACTAGTTGACCAATTTTCACCTTTGGGGCAGTATTACAAAGATGCGCCTTTTCCATGCACCTGATGTTATGCATATCAAATATATCATTCCTTCTGCCATGAGGCTTAGTAACTGTCCAAGATGACTCCTCTTACCACTCACACCAACTAAAGAAAATTAACATAGTGTGGGTGTGGGTGTAATTTATCTTGTGGGGTTTTGGATAGGCATATATTTACTAGTGTTATATTTTATGGGTTATTCTCCTGCTCACACAAAACACTTTAAAAGGGTACATCTCTGACAGAATGATGGCTCTGGCATGTATTTTTGATCCAAAGCAAATGAACTGTTCCTCTTTGTCATAATTTTATATGGGCAAAAGCTACCAGAGATCAACCTGTCTTCAAATAGCTTTATATTCTTCTGTCTGATCCAACGACCCTGTCTCCTTGACTTTATTTTGTTACCTCATATAATTAAAATCTCAGGAAAATTCAGGAAATACGCTTTATGAAGATTTTCAACCTCATAAAGATGTTGTAAAATTGCAGCAAGAATAGTGTTATTGGTAAGGTTTTCTTTTTCTATAAATCTGTTTTCCTAGATTTATAATATACTGTATGATGAGCTGCACTGCAATTTTTCCATTTGCCCTGGTAATTACTTTACATTCAACTTCCAGCTTTGTGCCTTTCTTTTCACGCAGTACTGAGCTGCTCTTTCTCTCCTGCTGCTCATGTCAGAGGCAGTTGAACTTGGAGGTCAGCATGAAGGGAAAAGAGCAATATAACTGCATGCCACAGAGGCCAGGCATTCAATAAAATCATGGAGAATCTTGTCAGGGAAACACTATTGAAGTTCATGGGAGATTCACCACTTTCCCCAAGGAAGTAGGAATATTTTATTCTAAAAAAATGGCAGTCATCCCTTGACAGTAAATTGCCAGGAGGGAAAGAAATTCTGGTGGTTTTTATTTTATAATAAAACTTATGTCCCTTTTCTCATCCTTGCTCTGACTTTCTTTCCATGTTTTTCTCTCTGCCTCTCAGTATTTTTTTTATTTATTATAACTGAAAGAATATGTATTGAATAATTTATTGAACAGGTTTGTGTCTTTTTCTGTTTACTAATTGTTCACAAACAGGTCACAACATTCTCAGATGTATTTGTTATTCTAAACCATTCACAAAAAAATATTTTCCCATAGCAATAGCTCATGAATAGTTCATTGCAAATATTTGAACTTCGAAATTCACTTTGTGTTTCATGTTTTGGTATCATTTCTGTCTCGATTGGTTTGTTTATTTAACGTACCAACATGGAGAAGTCTGAATATACAAAATGAGAATCAAACATACAGCAAGAAATTTGCTTTTATCAGACATTTGAGCTTAAAATTTTGTGTTGGTGAGAAGCAAAACCAAAAAGATCATAAACACAGTGGAATCAAATTTGGTTTAAAGTTTAGCTAATAGTCATTCTTTGCTCAGCCCTAATATGAATTCTTTCATCTGTGTATTTTTTACTACTTACTTTTTTGTCTTTTTTTTCCAACTTTTTTAGCACTCACCTAAAACGGTAAATAAAATCTAAGGAAAATTTCAAAGTCCTTCTTATTCTACAGGTTTCTAAGAGCAACAATTTTTGGTCAGTTTATAGTTTTCCTTAAAAAAAACAAACAAACAAAAAAAAACACCCTGGATTTTAGGTTTTGAATTTTTATTTACATTTTTCTATTTTCTCCTTTCCTCCCCCCACTTTAAAAGGAAAAATGTGAAATAAGAGAAAGTGAGGGGGGAGAAATAAGAAAAGTGAATTAATAATTTTTTTCATTTTCCAGTTTTGCAAAAAAATGACAAATGTCTCCTGAAAAAATTAATTTATAAACATATTCTGTTTTGAAAAAAGACCATTTTCAGTGGGAAAAAATTATTCAAAAAAATGTAATCAGTTCTATTTCCCCCCTTTCTTTCTCAACTTTCACCTCTCCTGTCCTCTTCCTCTTTAGCACCAGCTTATTTTGGCCATCTCTACACAAGTCTAACCCAATCTGAAAAATATGAAGGATGTTAGATGATATAATTATATGCTACCAGTTCTCAATAATCTTTTCCCTAAAAGGACTGTTAGAAGCAGGGGCCATACATCAATAATAGTTGACAAAATAGTCAACAACCAGAGAAGGTTTCACAAGCAAATGTCTCATAACCACTAGCTGGAGTCAAACCTACATAGAGGAAGATATTGCCAATCTCTGATAACGCAAGACTCAAAAACCCAACCCACAGTAGATTTTATGACCCAGGAAGGGCATGTTGCAAGCATTGCTGCCTAGCACATGGTGGACCCAAAATGAGCTAGCTTGGCCAAAACTCAACGAGACAAGATATTGTGTTAGGCCCTCCCAATATAGATACAGATCCTGAACTTGTGTAATCTGTCATAATTCTGTTGAAATCAATAGAGCTATGACAATAGCTCTGGCTCTGCCCCATTATTCTTAAATCTGGTTCAGGTAACATTCATTTAGCTCCAATACAGACAAGGCTTTCATTCCACTTTTCTTAACAGATTCTTTCTTTCTTTCTTACTTATGAATAATGGACATACTGGCTTTCCTAAAAACTGAAACTGAGAGACACCTCTATTCTGATAAAGATATGAGCAACTTTGTATAAAAGAAATGGAATATTTCTGAGCTGGTCCATTGCACCATGGTTCTGTTGGACCATGGTTCTGTTTCTTGTCAATATTGAGGATGGAGTCACTTTATCATCTTGACGCCACAACTCAGATCAAATAAATTCAACCTTAGCTTGTTGATTCCAGTAACAATGACAATCTTATCTGTATAATAGCTTACTCTGTCAAGCACAATCTTCTCTTGATTCACTGACAGGACAAATGCTTTAGCTATCTAATAAGCCACTCTGCTTCACTAAGTTGGGGAGGTGCTCTGTGTATTAGTATGAAAGATGTTTTGCTCCATGAGCTTGAGTTGTTCTTTGCACTAAAAAGTCCTTGCATTATTCACAGTCTCACCTATTCGGTTCCTAGAAAAAGCTGCCATCTACATTATTTTGTTCCTCAACTGTCACCTGATTGGTGTACTGCTGATAAGTTGAGTAGCTCTGTTCTCAGTGATTTGGGACAAAAGAAAGGTCTATAATTGGGTTTTCTATGAAATGTAGATGTGACAAGACTTTTCAAATCCATGTAGCCTCCACATAATTTAACATAATTTAAATCTCTCATTTCCTACTATATAATTATAATACATTAACCTGTTTCACAGATACTAAACATGAAAGTGCACTGGCACTAAAGTATTTCTTACCCTAATGTTATCGAGTCTGTAATATTTTAACAGGAAAGAAGACCTAAATGCAAATTTTCATTCTCTTTGTATAACATTTATGCAATAAAGAATGAGTTGAGTACATGATTTTTCATTTCTGGATAGCTAGGAATAGTAAAGCATGAGCTGCAGAAGAAAGCATTAATCTCTCAAGCTGTTAAGAAATGAAATGTCACATAGAGCAACTTGCTCCTCACTGGCACTTTCCCAGCATAGCTTTATTCAGGAGATTCTTCATCAGAAGGAAAAAAGATAATACTTTGTCTGATTATATTAGATTACAGCACATCTATAGTCTTTCATGCATTCTGATTTAGTCTGTATTTTGAATATAATGTCTTTCTTTCTTTCTTTCTTTCTTTCTTTCTTTCTTTCTTTCTTTCTTTCTTCTCTATGTATTATTTTAAGATTACTCTGGATGTTTTTAGGACATTTTTTAATTCATTTTATTGGGTTTTATTAAAAAAAATTGAAAATCTAATCAGAACATAAGTTTCCTAAGATTTTTATCTCTAATTTTGCTTTGAAAAATAGCAGCTTAAGTTATCATGCTGTGATCTTCGTTGCTATGGCATTTCCCCATATGTGTATGCTTGCATGTGCATGCACATGTAAGTGTGCGTACCAAAAATATGATTAGTTAGCTACATTTACTCATGCTATTGGTTGAGACATTCAGATGAGGCAGAGGTTCTGTACAAGGACTTGGCACCTATTAACATCAATTTAGCTCTATTTTGAGATACTAAGTGGGACTTGAGTGATGTGAAGACCTTTTGTGGGTCTTTCACAGTGGGGTGAATTTCACCCATGGGGAATAATTGGTGTTCTTTGATATGTGGATTTTTTAAAGGAGCTGTGATCTCCCGATCTTCAAGCATCTGATGGAGTGGGATTTTCTCCCACGAAAGCTCATGCAATAAATAAATTTGTTAGTCTTTAAAAATGCCATCAGACTCCTTGTTTGTTTATGATCTCCTTAGTCATTCATGAGTTCTAGGTGATGTTAAGGCATCAGGGACCTGATCCAGTAATTTTCAATCAAGTTGAACTCCCATTTACTTTGGAAGTTTTACTTGAGTCAGGATTATGAGATCTGATTCCAAATGGAATTAGTGACAATGAAGTAGGAAAGCTGGGACATGATGATGTAACCATGTATGTTATTAATTGCATCCAAAAAGATGTTTCAACACTATTTAGTTGCATAATATACTGTAGATGCTCCATTTACTTCAGTATGAGTTCTGTGCTCAGAAATGCTGCATCATCAAGCCCAATGGCCATATTTTGAGGGCCTGATATAAAAATCAACTGATGGTAATTGGGGTTTTGCAACTGAATTCAGTGGACTTTAGGTGTCACCCTTATTAAGGGGTGGTTTGATGATATAAAATGCAATACAAGGAATAGGCTTGACTTCACCAGAACTCATAAAATTTCAGTCTTATATTGTTCACTAGTAATTCAATTTCCCGAGAACCAGGAAAAGAGAACAGATAATTCTTCAAATTGAAACCATTTAAGTCAGACCCTGACTTATCTGATAGAGACTGATCTCCATTACAACAATGTAAATCCAGAGTGACTCCGTTCACGTTCATGTAATAATTTGTCCCTTATATCAACATTATGGAGAAAAGAATGTATTTGATCTTCCATAAATTGTCCTCTCTCAGATTTTTTTTAACTAATCCTTGTCTATATGAGGGACTGACCTGCATAAGTATTCCAAAATAACTATTCTATTATAGCAAACCCAGTATTGAATCATAGAACTGTAAGACTGGAAGGGATCTCAAGAGATCTTTTAGTATCTAGTCCAATCCCCTGCTCTCAAGGCAGAACTAAGTGTTGTCTAGACCTGCAGTTTTCAACCGATGTGTTGCGACACTAAAGTGTGTCATGGCGTAGCAGCTGAGTGTGTCGGCTAAAATCAGCCAGCAGCCAAAAATGGCCCCTGCTGCTGAAAGGCTGTGGCCGCTTCAAGAGCTGTTGCCACCATAGCCCCTTTAAGAGTGCACATTGGAGACAGCAGGGACTGCTTTTCAAATCAAGCCTCCTGCCGCTGAATTTGTCTCTGATGGCAGTTTTCTTTTGCCAGTGGGAGCCACTTTAATTTTAGCCACCACTGAAAGAGGTGGCGGCCAGGGGAATCTCTGTGGTGAAGAGAGCCTGGGCAGTGGTTGGCTACATAGGAGGGAGATCCATGTATCACATAATTTTGGGAACCCTCCCAACTAAGTCGTTACTCTGAAGGGGTTGAGAACCCCTGATCTAGACCATCCCTAACAGGTATTTATCTAACTTACTCTTCATCTCCAGTGGTGGAGGTTCCACAACCTCACTAGGCAATTTATTCCAATGCTCAACTAAAGCTGACATTTAGGAAGCTTTTCCTAATGTCCAACGTAAACTACCCTTCCTACAATTTAAGCCCATTCTTGTCTTATCCTCAGAAGTTAAAGAACTATGTTTCTCTCTCCTCCTCTTAACAAACTTTTATGTACATAAAAACTGTTATCATTTCCCTGCTCAGTCTTCCCTTCTCCAGATAAACAAACCCAATTTTTAAAAAATTGTCTCATTGGTCATATTTTCTAGACTTTTAATCATTTTTGTTGCTCTTCTCTATACTCTCTCCAGTTTCGCCACATCTTTCCTGAAATGTGGCACCCAGAACTGGACTCAATACTACAGTTGAGACCTAATCAGCACACAATAGAGTGGAAGAATTACTTTTTGTGTCTTGCTTATAACATTCCTGCTAATACACCACAAAATATTGGGGGGGAGGGGTTGTAAAAGTGTTACTCTGTTGACTCATACTTAGTTTGTGATCTACTTATGACTGCCCAGATCATTTTCTGTAGTACTCCTTAGGCAGTCATTTCCCATTTTGTATGTGTACAACTGATTGTTTCTTCCCAAGTGGGATACTTTGTGTTAGCCTTATTGAATAATGTAATATAATTGTATAACTTGGCTCTGATCACTATGTGAAGTACCGGTAATCATTGTAGAAAAAAGTCATTTTTATTTTGGAATAGAGTATCCACTCAGGGAGTTATTTCAGAATAGCTATAGTGGAATAGTTGTCCATCTTTTTGTTCAGTGTTGGTACAGCACATAGAAAGCTCTGGATCTTCAGTACAACTCCTAAGTGCTACTATACCACTAGAAATAGTGAATAATTTTCTGTAATAGCTGTGCAGGCCATTTCCCCATGTAGACAGGTCTTAAAAGATAGAATCTGAACATTTTTAAAGTTATAGGGTATTTAGAATATCCTTTCTTTGCTTACATCAAATCCATCATGCTAATTTATGGCGGCTTTTTGTGTTACATCTTATTAGTAGTTTCTTGATGTTTAAAATATCTGCAACAAAATTACAAAATTTCATAATTAAAGATCACGTTTCATTTTGATCATGTGAGGATGTATGTTCCTAGGCAGAACCTTTTCAGGATCAGATCTTTAAATAGTATTCCTGCAAACTAAATTCTTCAATGAATGAATGAAATTAGTAGGCAGCAGGTGTAAAACAAAGATAAGGAAGTACTTATCAAACAAATGGAACTCATTGCCAGTGGAAGTTGTGAACTCTAAGGCTATGTCTACACTAGGAAAAGTTGGGTCGACTTTCTTAAGTTGACGTAATAAGGTCGACTTTATTACGTTGACTTAACAAAGTGATTTCCCTTAACCGGGACTTAGTAAGTCGACCTAACTTACCTTAGGTTGACCTAAGAAAGTGGACTTATGTGTCCACATTGGCCTTAAGAAAGCTCCTTAAGTCGACCTAATGAAAGCCTAGTGTGGACAAGGATTAAGTTAGTTCGACTTAAGCCTCCTTAAATTGATCTAATTTGACAGTGTAGATATAGCTTAAAAGTATAACTGGATTAACTCATTGAGGATAAGTCCATCAATGGCTTAGCCAACATAGGCAGCGATGCAACTCCATGCTGTGGGTGGCCCAAAACCTCTGGCTGCCAGAAGCTGCAACTGGATGATAGAACACCTGTTCTGTTCATTTCTTTTGTTGCATCTGGCACCAGCCACTGTTGTAAGATAGGATAGTTGGCTGGATGGATCATTGGTCTGGCCCAGTATGGCCATTCTTATATTCTTATAAAATAAAATGAGTCCCTCCCAAGAAAGCTTATTTAAAAGCCACATGACTTGACAAATATAAAAGAAATTAGTATAATCAATAGACAGAGAGACAAGAGACTACTGAAAGATGTAGTGAAAAGAAGAATTAGATTGTCCATTTGAGAATAAGTAACTTTTCTTGTCTAGATGTACAGTTGGTGACACAGAACATACACATGTGGATATCTGGTTTCCAGGAACTTCATTATTACTTAGTTTAGGGAATAGAGAGATTTTTTTGAAAAGATAACAGAAACTTTCAGAGGAAATTGCTTATTCTTCAATGAATGAAGTTACCCACATTGCCTTCTTGATTATTTTCATCTCTCAAAGACAAAATTAGATAGCTAGATATCTGACCTATGTTGGCATCAAAACACTTTTATATTTTAGATGATTTGTTTCCAAAATTGCAAACCATTTAGAAGTTAGCATCTGTAGAGAAAATAACAGGTTTGTGATGTTCCTATTGGCTCTTCCCACAGTCAATCCCACTGGCATGTTTTCTAGATACATTTTATAAAAGTATGAAGCACTTAAAATTGTTTATTTTAAGGATGGTCTTTTCTCCACAATTACACCATTGATAGCAAAGTTATATTCTGAAGATATATGTAAGAAGTCATACAAAGAAACATTTTTTGTCAGAGAACAGTTTTGAAGATGTGGCCTGACAGCTATAGACTTCATCATGGAAATGGGTATTCACTGTTATTGAAATAGATTGAATTTTAGTATTGTTACTGTCAATGTGATTTTTACAGCAATCTCTGTGCTTGTATAAGCCCTCCGGAGATCTATGTCTGTTTAGGAATGAAGTCCAATATCAATTCTGATTAGACATGATTGAAGTTGTATTTATGTGCAATATAGTATTCTCTTTCAAATGTTACACTAATTATGTAATGTATGGTCAGCTTAGAATCCAGGTTTTCTCCTAGTGTGACTGCCGGAAAATGGTATTAATTAACATTACAAAGTTCAGTTTGATATTACTACTAATATGATTTTTCTGCTTTTACAATCTGCATATTAATCCTACATGCAACCCTAAATTAGTCTCACCAACACAGCTATGCTTTGCAAAATAGTTGTATATTTAAGGGGTCTGGAAAACAGGGTCTATAATAATAATAAATAAGGAGTCCTGTGGCACTTTTAAAGACTAACAAATTTATTTGTTATTTGTTTATTCGTGGGAGAAAATCCCACTTTGCTTGAAGCATCTGACAAAGTGGGATTTTTCTCCCACAAAAACTCATGCGATAAATAAATTTGTTAGTTCTTAAAAGTTCCACAGGACTCCTTGTTTGTTTTGCAGAACTAGACTAATATGGAACATGTAATAATAATAATAATGCCTATTTCTTATGTAGCACTTTTCATTGGTAGATCTCAAAATACTTCACAATTTTAAATTATTTAAATCTTTACAACTGTCCTGTGGGACGGATGGGGGACTTCACTCCTGCCACAAGCTGTGGAGTAGGGTGCCATAGCGGCTGTCTGTCTGTGCACAGGATGTTTTGGGGACAGCTGAGGGAGGCAGACTTTTCTGATTCATAAGCAAAATCATCTCGAGACCTGTCCACCCTATGCAACAAACAATGCTTCTTTGGTTTCTTGGAGAAGTGCAAATTAAAGAACCACATTACAAACACTATAATACCTTTCAAAAACTTATCTGGAGGTGCCCTTTTTTATTGCATAGTGTGCCAAGGATGATTCTCAGAAAAAAAAATCCCTGTCCACACCGCTCTGGAATTATCTTTTGCTCTATATGTTATTCCTAGCAAGTTCCCTATCATAATATATAACACCAAGCATCCAAGGATCACAGAACATTTTGCAAACATTCATTAATAAACCCTAACGCCATACAATCAGTCACTGGAAGTTGTATATATGAAAAGTACACACTACAGCATATTTCTATATACACAACATAATTATTAGAACTCAATTATTTTTTGAATGAAAAGGATTTTTGTCAAATGGCCTTTTTTATTCCATTTCACTTTAAAATTGTAAATATCTTTTGATTTAATTCCCCCTCAACATTTCTAGTTTTTTAAAAAA
The DNA here is from genome assembly GCA_007922175.1 of Pelusios castaneus. Taxonomy (NCBI): domain Eukaryota; kingdom Metazoa; phylum Chordata; order Testudines; family Pelomedusidae; genus Pelusios; species Pelusios castaneus. The sequence continues at coordinate 14,736,142 of ML685772.1, read as the reverse complement.
TTGCTAAGTATTTCATTTAAAAAAAATTGATGTAATGCTTTTTAAAAAATCCAATAAAATCAGAGAGAAATGGGGGGATCCATTTTGAATTCTTCAAATTTAAACCTTTGCCATTTCAAATTTTTGGGAATCTAGTTTTTCACTTTTTGACCTACTCCAACAGTATCACATATACAGGACACATAATTTCCAGACTTAAATTTGCTTTGTGGTTATCCCCTGAACTGCACTTAAAATGAACAGTGTAGCTGTTGAAACTTAATGTATATTATGTTGTGTGGTGAGGTGTACAAACCCCACACTGGTCAACAAGGTGTTAAGGACCTGCCAGGGGCTTAGCCAGCTCTGCTCTGCCACACCTGCAGGAATTGCACCAACTGGAGGGGAGGGAGCCATTCACTCACTTGGCAGAAGACTGGGGAGGGAAGAGTTACTGCAGCTGGGAAGCACTAAGGAAAAGGCAGAATCTCTCTCTAGGACAACTGCCCAAAGGTCCATCCCTGAAAGAAGGAAGGGCCTATGTCGGACACAACCTGCGAAGGAAACATTCCCCTCTTCCTTTCACAGGAACTCCAAATTTTGTCAATCCCCTTTATTTTGTTTGGGCTACTCCCCAGGGAAAAGCCCTAGGACTGATCTAGATCAAAAGGAGGAAGCAGCTGCTGCCCGAGAGTGAAAGAGAGCTATCATGCTAGACGCAACTGCTAGAAAGTGCTGGATGGTGAGCAGACACCCTGGATGCCGCCATAATGCAGACAGCGACTTTGGCATAATCACGGGGGGTGGGTAGAGAGCAATAACAGGAAGTGGTCCAGGCAGGACAGCCTTAAGCATCCCTAGCTATCCTCAAAGGGGCCTAGGTCAGAGCCTAGTGGAATGAGATGGAGGGGGTGCAGGGTCCTCTACCAATACCCCCCTACAAGTCACAGGCCTAATCCCTAACTATTATCCTATCAACCAAACTCCAACACTAAAGCAGGAACACAGCCCTGCAGCAGACCACGCTGCCAACTTTGCCCTCATATCTACACTGATGACACCATCACAGGGCCTAATCATGCCACCTACTCCATCAAGGGTTCGTTCACCTGCTCATCCACCAATGTGATTTATGCCATCATGTGCCGGAAATGCCCCTCTGCCTTATATATTGGACAGACAGGACAGTCTCTGCGCCAAAGAATCAATGGACACAAATCTGACATCAGAAACTGCAATACTGAAAAACCTGTAGGGGAACACTTCAATCTCCCTGCTCACTCCCTTAACGACTTGTTAATAGCTGTGTTGACACAGATGAATAACAAATCACAGCTTCAAAGAGAGTCTGCAGAGCTCGAACTTATATGCAAATTTGACTCAGTTGCCTTGGGGTTGAACAGGGACTATGGATTTTTCTCGCATTACATCAAGTGAATTGACCTCCCCCCTTCTCTATGTGCTGTTCCCCAGTGTTTTGAATCCTAACACCTACTTTGATTTGCTGTTACAGCCTGACCTGATGCTATGTCATACACTCCCCTGCATTTAATTTCCTCCCACTCTGTAACTTTCCTATCTTCAAAGCGTCTGACGAAGTGGGATTTTCTCCCACGAAAGCTCATGCGATTAATAAATCTGTTAGTCTTTAAAAGTGCCGCAAGACTCTGTTGTCTTCCAAGTGAAGATCATCCCACTTGGGGGCGGGTAAAGCTATTAATATAGCACCAAAATGTAAATGTCTATTTCAGTAAGACACACCGACTTACTATGATATTAGAAGTATGAATATAAAGGATGGTGGAAAAAATTACTATATTCAGCACACACAGCAAAAATGGGAGAAAAAATGTATATTTTATTGCACTATTTGAGAAATAATGTGTAAATCTGTGATTAAAGACCATTGTATATGCACAAGGTGCACAGTCCTGACTTTCAAGTGCTTAATCATTTAACGTTGATACTCTCTTTAATATAGATTTTTGTGTGGAATTAAAAAAAAAAAACCTTAGTGTTGCAAAAGAATTAGTTTAGTGTGATATTATCAATTATGCCATGCCTCCAGCGAGTTCAGAACACTGATCAGTCAATAGACTACCTGAAAAGTCCAATAAGCACAGATCTCCAGAGCAGAACAAAACAGAGAAATGAAAGATGTAAAGATTTCAATATCTTTTCCTCTCCTCTCTACCTAAGGCAAGAATCTTACACCCAATGTCCTTATCTTCACTCTCCCTCTATCTAGCAACAAAGGAACAGAAACACTTTAAAAAGAAGATTTAAAAGGGAAAGAACTTTTATTTATGCTAAAGTGCTTCAAACATACTCAAGATGTTAGTCTAAACCACTAGCAAATCTATCAGCAATAAGCAGATAGTGCATAATTAATGAAATACTTTGCTCCCACTGGGACATTCAAAATACAGAGCCTCTTGCAGTTTTTAAAATGCAGCTAAAAACTTATTTATTTAACTATGATTTTAACTAGATCATTAATTGCTACCTGTTTCATTGTTGTTGCAAAGCAATCTGGGGTGCTGTCACTAAGGGCTCCATATAAAATAACAATTGATTCCTTAATTGTGGCCAGACAGATATTTTTTCAAGATTTGTAGAATTAAATCCATTTTTTAATATGGCCAGGAGACATCAATAGCTTTCTTGTAGCATAGCACCCTTTCCCCCAAATTAGAAGACTTCCAATGAGACAGCCTCAGATAATGTGTGCATTATCCTCTTCATCTCTCCATCATTGTACCTGAAGGAGAATTAAAGTCTCCCCATGGCAGACTGCCATGTTTCTCAAAAGCAAAGGGTTATTTATGATCAAGATACACTATAGTAAAAAATAAGAACAGGTTTGAGTTCTGTTATGACTGATATCTCATTGTGTTACAACTAACATCTTCCTGGGGTAATTTGAAAGCAAAGAAGTAGAACAGGCTGACAATAGAAACTAGATTTCCAATAAGGGTACTACTTGGAAAACTGGAAGAACCAATTGCCTCAAGGCTTTGATCTTAATACCCTCAAATATGTGCTTGTCATATGATTTACTAAAACATGGGTTACATACTCAGCTGGTGTAACTCCCCTGAAGTCAATGAAAGTATGCTGATTTACACCCTCTGAGGATCAATGAAGCTATGCCAATTTATCCCAGCTGAGCATCTGACCTTTAGAGAAAGTGGGACTTGATATATTTATCAAACAGATATGTTCTCTTGGTTGTGTAAAGGTTGGTTTGTTTTTTAATGATAGATTAGGTCTTTGATATGGACTTCATGAGAGTCAGCTGCTCCCTGCTGCTAACTTTCCACTGGCAGCAGTTTTGTAATCATATTAGCTGAGGACTTAGTGCATGTTTCAATGCAATCACCATCAGCCCCCAAAAGTAAAGGAAACAAATATTCCCATTTAAAGTGAAGGGGCAGCAGCAGAAGGGATCAGTACATATAAACTTGGAGACCTAAGTCATTTCATCACAAAGTCAATAGGTCTCTTCATACAAGGGGAAAAAATGCTCAAAAACAAGCTGCCTTCTATTCTGTAGCAATGCCTGAAAGAACTTGAACCGCATCAATCCTAAATTCAGGGGCAACCCATTAAGAACTCAGCACTGCCGATCCTGAGAATCAACTGATAAGCACATTCTTTTTTCTTTTTCGTTTTAGTTAATCCTCTTAAAGATTGTACTAAGTAATGAAAGGGTGGGATGAAAGAGGCCTTTTTATTACTGCCACATAAACTGCTTGTGTAAATGTTTCATTAACACATGGCTTGACCAGTATTTAATTCTCCGTTTTCCCATTGCTATGGTGCTGCTGCAGCCTGCATGGCTAAATGTGTGATTTATTCATGTTTAAGAGAAACATTCCCACACTTGAATGCTGCACTTTTTTTTTTTTTTTTTGGGTGTGGGAGAGAGGAAGAAATCCCATTGTAGAGAACATTTTGATGTACAGGTTTTTTGTATGTGCTTAAAAAAAATTACTTCCAACTACACATCAGTTTTGTTTTCATTTTCCTAACTTTCTTCTAATGTATGTTGTCTCTCACAAGCACCCTTGGGCAAGCTGACATTTATTAAGCATGATGGCTTTGAAGACGTATTTCTATGTTCTTATTTTCTTAGTAGAAAAGGCAAAAGGATTCAGAGGAGACTTGCCCTTTCATACTCTAGAGTACAAGCAATATGCTAACCTTTAAATCTAGGGGTATTGGTCAACAGTAGGGAGAAAGATTTTAAATTGCTGGTTGAAGGCTTTTAGCATGTGTTTTGTATTTGAACCAAAAGCTGTAGTTTTCTTTATTGAATGAGGCATTTCATCTTATTTCTCTCCAGTCATATGATTACGATCCTAATATTCTGTGGATAATCTTGTAAACCCTGACAGTTTTCATTATCTTATTCAAACAGAAATATGACATTTTCCATATAATCATTATTTTTGTAGCAATAAATAAGATCTTTGTCATCTGTCTGTAATATACACTCGATAGACTTGAGTAGCAGTAGCTGAGCACTGTTCAGTATACAGTCCTTGCATGTTATCGGTAATAGACATATGGGCATGTTCACCTCTCGCTTACACCAGTGGAAAAACAGAGTAACTCAACTGAAATCAATGGATATAACCTGTAAAGGCTTCATTGAGTTATTCTGGGTTTACACCCATGTTACTGAGCATAGATTTGCCCCATGCTTTATGTAGTTTTCATAAACACAAAATATGATTTTCTTTAAAAGATGATATTTTAATTTAGTAATGAAAATGAAGAAGGAAAAAACAGATTTATTATCAGTATGCTACCGTTTGTGTGTGTGCATGCAGCATGCCAAATCATTTACCATATTTGCATTTTATCATAATGCTTTATATATGAAATTAGAATTATAAATAGAAAATTGATTTAAAATATACCTTGTATGCCTCAATCAAGTAATTTTTTCAGACCCATTTTGTCATGTGAAGGTTAATATTCCAGATTTTTTTACTACAAGCTTTCAGTCACTACACTTAATATAAATGCAACATTTAGTTTAGAATATACAGGCTTGTTTGCTGCCATGACCATGATCTGGTTTCAGAGTGAATAGATTCATTTGGATCAACTGTCCCCCCAGGGGTAAATGCTTAAACGTATCAACATTAGTAAGAGCTGAAAACATCAATACCTTCATAAAGCCACTTTGATTTGTATTGACTACGGTTGTGCTGCTAATTCACATACATCATTGTTTACTTCACAGAGCTTTTAACATGGTATTTGCTTTATAGAAATAGTGATTCAATTTCTACAAAGACATGGTAGGCGAAGACCTCCCCCATATTCTTATTTCAGCTCTGAAATGCCACAATGAAGGAGGAAATCTGTTGTCATCATGCAAATAAATTGTTCAATAAATGCTCATATGTACCACATTTTTCACTTCCCTAGTAACAGGTAATAGCAATGTAGATCTGCCAGATAAGGTACAATCAATTATCTAAGCATCTCGCTAATGTGTTCAGAGCAAAATCATTGATTTATATCACTGCAGAAAGAATTAGTGAAATGCATTTCTCTTTTGCTTTCTCTCTCGCTCCCTCACACACACAAACCATTTCAATAACAAATTTGTAAGAAAAACATAGCAAAAATATTTTAAATTCATTTATTTCATTAAGAAGCCACAAAGAGCGTTTCTCTATAGGAAACACTTAAGCACATTGCTAAACCCACATAAATAGCATACCAAGTCCAATACAAATAATTGCAGCACTTCCATTTGGTATGAGTTTAGAATTTTTGTTTGATGTTACATCCAATGGAAGCTTGGAAACATCTTTTGTATCTCATTAATTCTAAGCAGCTAAAAACTAATGGCTTGAAACTAGAACTTAGTTAAATGTGCATAAAGGAAAAATTGAATTACTTTAGATTTTTAGTAAACAATTGTTTAGTGCACTTAACAACACTGTTAACAATGTTCCTTCGAAGGTGTTCTGGTCTATGGTCAGAGTTTACAAACAGAGATGCCTGCATACAACTTTTGCTCACACAAGTAGTCCTACTGAATGAAACTACACACATGATCGAAGTTAAAAGTTTGTAGAAACTGGCCATTGGCTGTTTCCTCAGGCCTTGTCTACAATGGGAATTTACCCTGTTTAAAGCCATTGGTGGCTACACCAGTGCAACTCCTAAAATGCATAGGAAAAGCAGCTATTTGAAACAATGGAGTTAACTGGAAAGTCACAGTGTGCACCTAGTCAAATTCCAAAGGGGTAGCCGTGTTAGTCTATTGTAGAAAGACAACAGAGTCTTGTGGCACTTTTAAAGACTAACAGATTTATTAATCGCATGAGAAGTGGGATTTTCTCCCACGAAAGCTCATGCGATTAATAAATCTGTTAGTCTTTAAAAGTGCCACAAGACTCTGTTGTCTCTGTGCACCTAGGGAATTATTACTGTATATAGCAGGGTTTTCAGCTGATGCAGTTACGTTTGTTTCTGTACACAGATTGCTATCATCACAGAGAAACTCAGAGCAGGCAAGGTCTCAGATCAAAGTTTTGAGGAAAGGAAAATTCTATATGAATCTTTCTGAGGAAATCTGAGTTAGATTTGTAACTAAAATTGCGAAAACTAACTTTTTCAATAGTATCAATCTGAAAGAGAATTAGAGGTACAAGAAAGAGTAGCTGCTGAACAGCTACTTCATTGGCATTGCATTTTTGGGACTAAACTGCTGATAAACAGTATTTCCATGGCTACAAGCAAATTCATATTTCCAGGAAAGATAAACTTAGAAAGCTTAGAGACACTACAGAACTCATCAGCATCTCACAGTTAATTAAAGGAATGAGTGGAAAGCATCAAGGCTTGCTCCCCTCTGCATGAATAATTCACTGCCTGTATCCATTATTAAAACCAGTTACTTCACCACAATGATTTCCAGCCTGAGATGGATTGGTCTCAGAAATGAGAGATAAATTACAACAAGGCCTACAGCTATTTTAATAAATTGAAATGAACATTTATTTGCTCATCTAATTAGAACTGTAGTTTTTCCAAATAGTGTAGTAATGCATTACCTTGACATCCAATACCTGCTGCAAGATATAATTAAGAGAAGTGCTTTTTTAAGACTCTGTATTTAAAAATAAAAAGTTCATCTGTTACTTTTGTTCACTTTAAACTAGCCATTTTTAGCAACTGTGCTCTGCAGATTATGTCTTGCAAGGGTTGATGAGTTCTGGGCATTTCAAATGCCAGTATTTAGTCATAAACCTGCAAATAAAATATGCATACATAACACATTCCACTTCAGTCAATTACCTTTATTAAAGGTGTCGTTTTGGCTTTGTATAGTATCTGAAGAATTTAATAACTGTTTCTCACTGTTTCAAAGCCTTGATTAATGCCCCTCCCACTAAGACAAACATTCAGAATTCTGTTAACATTAATTCATTCCTGCAAATTATTTGACAATATTTGTCCAAATAAGGGATGGAACATATATAAACTGTCATACCAGCCTTGGGCTATTTTAGGATGGTGGGAAAAGTAGTTCTGTTGTAATAATTAAGTGTGTGTGCTGCCTAGTCTTTGCATTAAACTTGCTGATTTGTGCTTAACATTCCTCACCTTTCAAAGGGGTAGCAGTGTTACTCTAGGTCAGCCAAACAAACAAGGGTTATGTCTACACTTGAACTTTTAAGTCGACTTAGTGTGTCTACACTTACTTAAAATTAAACTCGACTTAAAGGGGAACTTACAAAGTCGACCCAGAGCATGCACACTGGATGCTCTAGGTCGACTTTGTGAGGATAGGGGGTCCTTGGGCAGGTCCACGGTGCCAGGGGGGAGCACCCCTTGTGTGCAATGGGGCAAAGGGGGACAGGGACCCTGGCAGGGCATGTGGGCAGGGTGTGACGCTGTCTCGATTTAGAGACGCATTTATGATATTATTTTCTATGGATATCTTATAAATGCTATAATCCATAGGATTATATGTCATGTTTGGTATCAATAGAAAGGTAGTAATTTGCTGGGAATGATTATATAGTTTATGTCTAGGAATTCTATTTCGATTAGAAGTTAGGAATTTGATGTTATATCTATACTTTAACTTGTGTCATTCTGGAGGAATGCCTTAGACAGGAGGGTGTGAACAACCATTGTCTCCTTAAGGGCTCATTAGGTTTCTCCCTTTGGCCCATTGTAGGTGGGAGCTTCCTTAACATTAAGGAGACAATGGTTGTTCACACCCTCCTGGCCCCGAAGCTCTAAGCCTCAGGCACATATGCAATATACCCCTCGCCCACCCCCTCCAGCAAAGCCATATTGGCCTGATGGGAGCTTTCTCTTCCCCTTCCCACTCACGCCAATATAAAAGTCAAACTAGGCCTATGCACACAGTATGCACAGGCTATCACCATTTTAACTCTCACACCATCTCAGAATATCAGCAAGCCTGCAAGGACCTTGGACTTGATGTGGGTAAAGGTAAGAAGTAAGTGAATGGACCCAAGGAGGGGTGACTGTGTCAAGGCAGCAGCAGAGAAATGTTGCTTCAGGAAAAGCGGTAGGGGAGAGAGACAGAGGCTTGTCCACCTTACAATACTGAACTGTTGCTGAACACAGGTGACCACAAGAGGTGAAGCTGCCCCAGTGCAACTTTAGTTTAGATGAAAGCATCAACAGGAGAAAAACACATTCAGCACATTTCAACAAGGGCCAAATATTCAGCAGCACTTCAGCGGCACACATTCTTGACACTTGCTGGCAGCAATGGTTCAGCTTTGTGGGGTAGAAAAGGCAGAGAGGAGATGACTGGAGCGGTTATTCTAGCCCAGGTAAGAGAAACCATGGAGGGAACCTTCCCAGCATCTGACGAAGTGGGATTTTCTCCCATGAAAGCTCATGTGATAAATAAATCTGTTAGTCTTTAAAAGTGCAACAGGACTCTGTTTATTTTCCTTACATAATGTCTTAGGTAGATCAACCTCATAGGAAGTAATTTCTACCTATAGATTTTCCAGTGCAGCATTTTCAAAAGAAATATATTTTAAAAGAAATAAATATGGAGATACACACTCCCCCCCCTCCCCCTCCCCGCATAGCTTTGAAATAATGGTAAAATGGTTTCAGAAGAATGGTAAATCCAGAGATATAAATCAGAAGCAGGGGCTGAATTTGAACCTGCAGTTGTTTTAATTTTCTGGATCCAAGCACATAAAAGAGATTTGAATGTGCAGCCTGCTTCCTCCAGGCATGCATTCATCCAGAATGTGAACATTTGGCTTGTGTGCTTAAAGAAGTATGTCAAAACTGCTTTGTTAAGAAGGAGACAAAATAAAACAAAAAACACCCTATACGAAATGACAAGGCTTGGTTTAGTGAGCTAATCATATTCATTCTTCATGTAACCCAAAGAGCGGCAGTGTAGAATTTAAATGAAATAAATGGTGTTTCAAACACACAGTTAGTGATTTTATATGGTCACTGTCATTTTTCTTCTTCTGGGAATTCAATTTGTTCCTGTTATGCCAAGGTCACAGATTGGGGAATCTTAGTGAACATTATGTCTCTGCCTTTGAAGTGAAGGGTCAGTGCATTAGTACAAAGGAGAATTAATCCAATGCGCTGGCTCACCAAATGAGATTTAATTTATCTTAAATGAATGACTGTGGGTTCCTGTTCTTAGTTTCCATCTAGACAAGCAGAAGCAACCCTTAATACCAAAGAAAAACTTCATAAATGAATATTCAAGAAAAAGTACTACTTCATTGTCAGCTCTAATTGCTAGTTTTACCTTATTAGTAAAAGCTTTTCTGTAGCTGAGTCTGACATACATTTGTTTGCACACTGTTATTAGTCAAGACTCAGTGAAGTCTTGTAATTAACACCTCCACATTATCTCATGCAGTGAAAGCAAAGACAAAAACAGATGACTCACTTTGTTTCAGCTTTGCTCTTGTTTTATGATACAGAAGTACTTAGGAAGTGTAAGCTCATCAGAGTTACATATGAGCCAACAAAAACCAGAAAAGGGATCTTGGGAAGCAGTGCCTGGAATTTCATTAAGAATTGAACACTAAGGCCTGGTTTATGCTTATGCACAGTGTTTGAACCAGTATGAACATGTTAGTTAGGGGTGTGATACTTTACCTAAAAAGTTGTACTGATATAAGCCCTAATATGGATGCAATTACAATGGTGTAGATCTGCTTCTATGAGTACAATTTATTTTCTATCCCACCTAGGAAGAAGCTATACTGGTACAAGCACATTTATACTAGTATAACTGCATCCTCAATCGACGGATTTTACTGCTTTCGCTATACAGGTACAGTTAAAGTTGTACAACTTTAGAGTGTAGACAAGCTTGAATATAAATATCCTGATTTAAAAATCTAGTATGCATGAATACATTCTGCAGGCTCATAATATAGATTTTACTCACTGGTTAGACTTCTTGCTTATCAAGGACCAGGCCTTGACTCTGTTACTGAAAAGGAGAAATAAAATATTCTCAAAAAGTATTATTTCATTAATGAACTATCGAATGGTTTCACAACATCTGTAGGACTACTAATCATTGTGTACATAGGTGTTCCCACGATGGAGCAAATTATCAACGTCCCTTCATAATGTGTCTAGTGAACTACAAAAAGGGGAAAGATTATTTTGAGATCCTTGGTGATATATTTATGCCCTAAACTGAGATTTGACTATTTTTTTCATAGTCTCAGATTGCAAGCTGAAAGTCACCTCTCTGTTAGGTGAGATTTATCTTTAATGTTATTTGGCTTCTAAAATTCCAGCACCTAATCCACCAAATTCAGTAGGTTTAAAGATTGTAGGTTTACATTTTATAAGTTGCCACTCTTTCACAGTATTGGGATGTGGGTGGAAGAAACACACTAAGATATCTACAAGAGTAAAGAGCAATTATGTTAACAAAAAAAAAACATTGTGGCCTTTCAATTAACAAGTATTCCCAAAGCAATATGGAATCCAGTCATTAAATTATTATTATACAGAGTTTGCCTGAGTTAAATATTCAGATAACAAAGCTGGTTTTCAAGATGGAAGCTGGCCAAGAACTTTCAAAGAATTGATATATAGATATATATATAAAAAAAAATTCTAACTATAGAACTAGCCATCGGAAAGGCAAATGATTTACAATGATGGAAATCCATGCTGATACTATGTTTCACTGTAAATAGACGTTGCCATCATAATTACGCTTTTTAGTTGATACATATTGCATCATTACTGTTTTTATTGATCCAACAAGCCCATGTGGTGTTGGTTCATTATTTTGCTCCTGAAGAAGAGCTATTTTAAATTATTAGGTCACAAATGTTATTGTATTATTGTGATTTGGGAGAATTATTAAACATATTTATTATTCAGATCCCAGAGGTGCTATATATGGTATGAATCTATTAGTTAAATCTCAGTCGGAGCTAACACATGCTTATGCAAAAGTCGGGCTATCTGTATTTTATATCAGTCCTAAAAATACTACCACTAAAGGTTTTCAAGCATGTATATTGGCAGCACTGTACTACATTCTGCAACAGAAAAGTCATGCACATGAAATATAATTTGTCCACTGCAGGTTCATACGTTTTGGTTGCAACAGACCATCGCAAAATGGAATTCTGTACTACAATAGAAATGTAATGTTTTGTAACCTTTCAATGGGGTTGCTAATAATAGCATAGCTTCACTATTTTGGCACAGGCCCAAAGTCTACAGCCATCCAAAGTGAAGTACACAATACAGTAACCTAATCATAACATTTCTCAAGGGTAGAAGCATTCATATTCTAGAACTGAAGGCAATATTTCAGTACTCATTTCAAAATAAGTCTGGGTTGTTTCTAATCTAAAAAGGACAATATAAAAATCCCAGTTAAAAAGTTATTGACACAGAACATTTTGTTCTTTATCTCAGGCCTATTTATCTAGGGGATTAGCCCTGATTTGAGCAGTGTATGAACAACAACCAGTTTAGCTGCATCAGTGCAAACCCAAAGGATAGAGGGCCATGATTTGCACTTAGCTGAGCATACTCCAGTTTCAAGCAAATTGCTGTCTGTTCCAGTTGTAGCATTCCTCATATATAATAGATGTTTGCACTGATAGCTATACTGGTAGCTGGCCACAGATTACTGAAATTGTGACTAGCCTCTCATAGAGACGAAATCTATACTTGAGCCACATGTGATTATGCAGAGAATTAGCACCCCTTAGATTACCATTAGGTAGGGGCAAACCTTTGTTGTCTGGAGTGAACACTATCTGAAAGTCAGAAAAGCCTGCTTGAAAACCTGACTGCACTGAAGTCAAAGACAAAACTCCCATTGACTTCAAACAGGCCAGGATTTCAATACTAGTTTCTAATATTGGATCTTGCCATGGACTTGCCATGTGACCTTGAACAAATCATTTTACTTCTCATTTTATTTCATCCTCTGTAAAATGGGGTTAATACTTATCAATTTTCATAAGGCACTTTGAAACTTTGAAAGGAAAAGAGTCAACTATGATCTCAGTTTACTTAAAAGATTGGGCTGCTACTGTTTAATATGGGAGCCCTTTTCCCACTTATATTTAATTGCTATTAATATACAAGTCATTTTATGTTGTATTTTTAAAAGATGCTTATTTGATGCTAACAGCATCTAAATAGTAATTTCAGAGATATTGGTTGTTACAGCAGTTAACATCCATTTTGTTGGTTGACCTCCCAAGGAAGGTTAATGGTCTAAAATCTGGTCATTAAGTATGGTAACAAATGTTTTTCAGCGGGTTATTGCTGCTATAAACTCTAATCAGTGGCTCGTAGGCAGCAGTCAGTGTTCTGACTAATGAAGAATTAACTATTGCCAAACAGTTAATAAAGACTTTTCACCAATCTGCATGCAGAACATGATTTCCTTTGTTTGTAATTAACGTTGTCCCCTAGTTGCTAACTCCCACATCTCCAGATCAAAATTCCATATTGGTAGAGATGACCAACAGTGAACATAATACCATTTCATTAGAGATTGTTTAAATTGGGTATTTAAACTGAACCAAACAAGATCTAAAGAATCAGGAGCGTTGAGTTCTTTAATGACTATGTGCTTGCTGAATCATAGCGATGACACTGTTTATCCTATTTTGTCATGATCGAAAGTTTTACACTTCATTCTTACAAGCTAGTGCCAAACCAGTTAATGAGCTACAAAGGGTTGTGGAGTTGAGTTTTGCTTTGTTTTTAACTCAGCTGCTCTTGATATAATAAAACACTAGAGAGCATTAATAAATATATGCCTCATAACAATAAAAGGAAAAAGGTGCATCTAACCTTTCTAAATAACCTGAGGGCAGTGTTTTGCTTGCCAATGAAAAGGTCATCCAGAATGAATTAAAGTTACTTTCCTGCTGAGGTCTAAGCATATGACTTCACTTTGAAGGCTAGAATAAAGTTGCTCTTACTAATGTATCTTAGAGACGGTTTTAAAGAAAGCACTGCAAAGCAACGAGTAATTTCAAACTGTGGCTGTGAAAAAAGCTAATGCAGTTCTAGGATGTATCACGAGAGCTATTTCAAGTAGAGGCAGGGAGATGTTGGTGCTGCTGTACAAGGTACTGGTGAGACCCCATCTGGAATATTGTGTGCAGTTCTGGTCCCCCATGTTTAAAAAGGAGGAATTCAAATTGGAACAGGTGCAGAGAAGGGCTACAAGGATGGTCTGTGGAGTGGAAAACCTGCCTTATGAGAGGAGACTCAAGAAGCTTGGCTTGTTTAGCCTAACCAAAAGAAGGGTGAGAGGGGATATGATTGCTCTCTCTAAATACATCAGAGGGAATAATATCAGGGAGGGAGAGGAATTATTTGAGTACAGCACTAAGGTGGACACCAGAACAAATGGTTATAAACTGTCCATCAAGAAACTTAGGCTTGAAATTAGACGCAGGTTTCTAAACATTAGAGGAGAAACGTTCTGGAATAGTCTTCCAAGGGGAGCTGTGGGGGCAAAAAGCATAACTGCTTTCAAAACTGAGCTTGATAAATTTATGGAGGGGATGGTATGATCAGATAGCCTATTTTGGAAATTGACTGATATTTGGCTACGGGTGGTGGAAATACAAGTGGCCTAAGAAGGGAGGGTACATGGGGTGGGTTCTGAGTTATTACAGAGAATTGTTTCTTGGGTAACTGGCTGTTGAGACTCGCCCACGTGTCAGGGTTTAACTGATCGCCATATTTGGGGTCGGGAAGGAATTTCCCCCCAGGGCTGATTGGCCTGGGCTCTGGGGGTTTTTCGCCTTCCTCTGTAGCACAGGGCATGGCTCACCTACTGGTGAATTCTCTGTATCTTAAAGTCTTAAATCATGATTTTAGGAGGTAAATAACTGAGTCATAGGTTAGTGGCCTATTGCTGGAGTGGGTGGGTGAGGTTTTGAAGCCTGCATTTTGCAGGAGGTCAGACTAGATGCTCGTACTGGTCCCTTCTGACCTTAAAGTCTATGAGTCTATGCGTGAAGTTCCAAAGGGGGAGCTGTGTTAGTCTATTGCAGAAAAACTACAGAGTCCTGTGGCATTTTTAAAGACTAACAGATTTATTTATCGCATTTATTTCTCCCATGAAAGCTCGTGCAATAAATAAATGTGTTAGTTTTTAAAAGTGCCACAGGACTCTGTTGTTTTTCCAGACTGTGAAGGAATTGTGACTTAGTTTCAATTTGCACAGAGAAGCAAAAATTTAAACAATATCTTGATACTTACAATTAACTTTCTGAAATACAGTAGTCAAATGCAAAATGAAAACTCAGATCGGATCATGCCATGGGCTATATCTACACTTGTCAAAATAAGTTGACATTGTTAAGTCGACTTAGCATATCTACACTATAAAATTAAGTTGACTTAAAGTGGGCCTTGCCAAATCAACTTAAAGCATCCACACTGGACACCCAAGTCGACTTCTAGGGACTAGTCCATGGTGGCGTGGGGGCACCCCTTCGAAAGTGCCAGGGGGCTCAGTATTTGCCCCATTGTACACTGGTACAATGGGGGCCGAGCAGGACAGGGACAAGGGCAGGGTTTAGGAGCGGGGTGGGCAGGGCTGTGTCCTATCCTGTGGGTGAGCACACCAGGCTCTGGCTGTGCCAGCCACCTTGGCAGGGAGGTCAGTGGGGGAGCCCTGGGGCCCTTTAAGTTGACTTACAGTCAATTTAGGGCTAATCTGCATCTACACTGGCTAAATCGACTTTATAAAGTCGACTTAGCCAGTAAAGTCGACTTTATACTAGGTTTAATAAAGTCAACTTGAAATTTCCTTAAGTCGACTTAAGGAAATTGTAATGTAGAAGCAGATTAAGTTAAGTCGATTTAAGCAGGCTTAAGTCGACTTAATTCACAAATGTAGACGCACCCAGGGTTATCCACTCCATATCTTTCATTTGGGACTTCATCTCATGCAGGCCTGGCTGTTCTTCAAAGTTTTTCAAGTTTCATTTTCTTTCTTCACTAGATCTCTGGATTGAAATCCTGGTACCATTGAAGACAGTAGCAAAACTACTAACTTCAATGGACTCAGAATTTTATAGATGTAGGGAAGACTGCATCTGGGGGATGTCTTGGGTTGATCACCTGTGAATATGTGGGAAGAGGTTTCTACAGGCTAAATAAAATGAGAGGTGATTAACCAGGGACAAAAAAGGAATATTTGGCCTCTAAGAACACGTTATTGCTTTTTTTTTTTTAAATGGGGAGATTTGGTAGTTTTGTGTACTCTACTGTGTCACAGTAAGAGATGACTTAGGAGAAATACTGGCGTGTTTTTGCCCCTCAGTTTTTAGTCCTGAGGGTTACCCCATGAGGATGGAGACAAGGAGTCCTGTGGTGAAAGTGGCTCCATGCTGTTGTTGGCTGAAAGGCAGATCAGTCTGCTCCTGCCCTTTGTTGTCTCAAGGGCCTTGATTACTACTTACATGTAAATTGAGATAAATACATAGTCCTTTGTTCAAGAGAGACCTACTAACCACTGCTGCCTAATCAGGGTACCTGGGTTTCAACTTGTGCATCACTCAGGAGGAATTCATAATTTTACATATAATGTTGTTATACACATTTCATCATGATGTTATTGATCATCATGTTATTAGTTTTCAAAGGATACTTCACAAAGGATATTTTGTACAAAGAATATTACACTATCATATTGACTGTGAACACATGGGTGCATTTGGTCACATCTATCCAATAGGAAAGCTAGTAAAGAAGCCTTCAGTCAAGTTGAGAATAGCCACCATAAGCAGTGTAAACGAAGAATATTGCTTTGCCCTCTTGTGCTCTGTTATATTTACAGCCTGCCAAATAGCAGTTGGCCCAGTGACTGCCTTCTTGTGAGAAAATCCATGGGAGGGGAATAAAATCTCTGCAAAGTTCCTCTCTGAGACCTTGTACACACTACAGCATTATCACACGGTAAGGCTCCTTACTGCCCGATACCGCTGAGAGCGTATGCACACAAATGTTGCTTATTGTACGGCAACAACCCTGTTGCCATGCAACATGTAAACCACCTAAACGAGAGTGGTAAGCTTACCGCAGAACAGCTGTTCCACGTTAAATTGTGTGTGTACACTCCCTGGCGTTAGACAGCCCCTCCGGAAATGTCCCAGAGTGCCAATCAAGGCCACTCTGGGACACTAGAGCTGAATCATACTTGTCATTTTCATTGCTCTAACAGAGCAGTGATATTGACAAGTAGCGGCTGGGGTTCCTGGTTCCCCCATGGCAGCAGAACTCCAGCCACCAGGTTCCCGGGAACCTTGGTGGCAGGAGCTCTGCTGCCGTGGGGGAAACAGGAAACCTGGTGGCTGCTGGGGAGCTGGCAACCCCGACAGCTGCCCCTCTCAAGCCACTGGGTTTGAGGGGGCTGCCGCCTGGGTTGCTGGCTCACCAGCAGACGCTGCCGCTGGAGAGCCGGGAACCCCGGCGGCTTGAACTCCGCAGTGGGGATGGAACCCTGGCTGCGGCAGTGCATGGTGGGATAGGTGACCACCATGCACTGCTCTGTATCGCAAAAGAGCTAAGAACGGTGTGGACACTCCTTCGCATTAGAAGGAGTGCAATGTGTATATGTTCCTGTGCAAGAAAACCCACGTGACTTTTTAAGCGCAAGCGCCTTGCTGCACAAAGATTTTGTAGTGTGTACATAGCCAGAGATTTCTTCCAAGCCACTCCCCTGGGGTATCAGGTTTCTTTACCTGCTGTGGAATTTCTAAGGACTTCATAGACAAACCCAGTGAATTGCCTCTGCTCTCAGTCAGTATGGGTCCCTAAATCCCCACCACAGACAATGCTTAGAAATATAACACTGTTGCTGGCTGAGTTCAATTTCTTTCCTGAATTTGGTCAGGCAAATGTGGGGGAATGGTAAGTTACCCACTCCCGTTTCATTTATTTCTTCACTCACGTGGAATCGTGGGTTAGTAGAGAGGTCTCCCTTGCATTCAGGTGCAGAGAGGATAGACATGGAGATGGCTGAGCCACCTTTCTGCATGGCAAGGGAGATCCCTGCATGGAGACATCCCCTCCACTGTGATTTCAGAGACATAATCAGGGCCAATATTTAAATAAACTTTAGCTTCTATTTTGCTGATGTCTTGCTTCAATAAGTTCTTAAGTACAGAAAATGCTTTTGAGATGTGTTTCTGACGTTGGACTTTTGGACAGATAAGTTACCTGTGAAAAGAGAGAAGAATGAAAAGTAACGCTCAAAACAGAGAAATAAGCAACAAAATAATTGAAAAAATTGTAAAATGTTTTAATCCAAAGTATTTTTGTTTTTAAATTGTCTCTTTCATAAAATGTGTGTGACTGTGTGTATGTGTCCTGTGGCACTTTTAAAGACTAACAGATTTATTTATCACATGAGCTTTCGTGGGAGAAAATCCCACTTCGTCAGCGTCTGACGAAGTGGGATTTTCTCCCACGAA
>ML685772.1:14603035-14717755 GCA_007922175.1 Pelusios castaneus | reverse complement strand
GATAAATAAATCTGTTAGTCTTTAAAAGTGCCACAGGACTCTGTTGTCTTTCTACAATAGACTAACACAGCTACCCCTTTGGAATGTGTGTATGTGTGTGTATGTTATTTGGAAGCATCTCTCTGTTACGGGTAGGTTTCACAGGAGGATTCCAGCTTGTAAAGATTAACCGTGCAGAAATCATGGCTTTGTGCATTTTTGCAAAGAACACACTCATCAGCAGTTCCAGAAAGCCAACTGAGAAGGGTAGTTACTACCCAGTGATTGAACCATGGCTCTGAGTTTCATTTCCTTTAAGAATACTACCACAATCACTGGTTGTGTCACCAAGAGATAAAGAGGCTGCTCAGTCACTTGAAATTCAATTTGTACATTACTCAAATCTTCCCCACCTCTTTCCTTCACGGTGCCTAGCAGCAGCTTGCTGGCACTCTGCATTTCAAATGCCTGAGCTGCAGGAAGCAGTTTAATAAATGGGATAGGTTTTGATTAATGTAACAAGCTGAAAATAGACAATGATGTAATGCATATCTCAGCAAGAACCACAGGCTCAGATCAAATCTGTGTTCTAAAGGGAGATTGCTGCAGCAGAGAGTTCACCCAAAGAAGCATATGTCATGCTTCTATAACACCTTGAAGTTCAAAAACTACAATATATAAGATTTAGACCTGTAATCCTGTTATGTCTATAAGCATCCATGACAGGTGACTGCACAGTCATGAAGTTCAAGACTAGATTAAGCATATGACATTGACTGGATTCAGGCAAGGGCATGCTGTGCTTCACTGCAAAACTCTTAATATTTTTTATAAACTCTTGATAAAAATGAAGGCGATGAGGCATTGTTGCATATGTAAAACAAAAGCCAGATATATTTCATTTTTAACTAGCAGTCTGTAAACATACTGTGGCTCATACAGTCTGAAATTGTCACGTTTATAACTTCCGTGGTGGTACTACCTGCCCATTGTGGAAATGGTGCTGTGCAGTTATAAGGACTAAAACAAATTAAACTTCCTATTCTGTCAGGCCCTCTACAAACAGAACTTGCATTGATTTGAGATTTTTGTTGGACTCCATCATGGTAATTCTTTAGAGTTATCTACAAAGCAAATAAACAAAAAAATGTTGGTGTGCTTTAGATCAGTGTTTCTCAACCTTTTGTGGACCAAGGAACACCTAAAGGTATTAATTACTTTATGCGGAATACCTGATGAAAACATTCTCAAAAAAACTGGTAACAGTGGTGGAACTTTTAAAATGCCCCAGTCACAACAAAGCTTCCATGTGTGCGTCAATGTCCGCCGCCATGTGCCTGGAAGGTTTACTGCAGCTGGGACATTAAATTGTGGGGAGGGGTCGGGGTGTTCCCCTGCTCCCCAGTGAGACGAGGTTAAAGGATTCAGGAGCAACAAACACCAAGACACATGTAGCAGATAAAACTGATTTATTAGCTAACAAACTACTTTTTTTTTACCCAAACTATTGAAATAACTAGAGTTAAAAACAAAGTAAAGTGAACAGCTTACGCCTCTTCAGCAGTCGGGGACCCCTGGTGACCGCAGGCTTCAGCAGGGGAGTGTTGTCCGAGACACCCTCAGGATTTTGCGATGAAGTCCATTGAAGGCAGGGAATGGGCCATAGTTATGGCCCATTGCTCACAGGGAGGGTTGATCAAGCCCTGCTCCTGATCACATAGATTGCTGATGGTTGTTAATTACTACTATCGTAAGTCTACAAACTACTTAAACACTACTTAAACAATTTTACAAACACTTATTTAATACATAGTCTGGCAGAATTAGATTTGTCTGTGGCCCCCCACCACCCACTATTGCTTTGCCATCACAAAATCTTCCGTTTGCCCTACAAGATGTGTCATGGAACACCTGCACTATCTCTGAGGAGCACCAGTGTTCAACGGAACACCAACTGCGAAACACTGCTTTAGAATGCATCACTGCTTTAGAATGGTCTAAGAAAGTATGATTACTTTATGTGATGTACAAAGAGGGTGTAATTAATAATATATGAACATGCTTTTTTCTGTTTACTTGCTACACTAGAAATGCATAAAATATCAGGTCATGATTTCCCTCTTTTCCCTGCAGTCTAGTAATGTGACATCACAGGAAGTTGAACTTCAGTAGATGCTCTGCCCACTATCCAAAGAGAGGGGAGGGGATATCAAGACTTGATTTCTATGCAAGATTACCTTAATAGAACAGAAAAGGAAAGTTTTGATTTTTCTTAGTTTCCTGTCTCTATTTCCTGTAGCGGTAAATGAAGAACTTATAATTCTTCCTGCCCATTGTAAAAAAAAAAAAAGATTTGGATTCCACAAAATGCAGAAAATGTTACCCATAGGACTCTGTCTGGGTATTTTTCATAATCCTAAAAAATGTTTCTCTTAATATTGTTTATATAGCCCTTGGAAGCTTGAAACTTGTATTTGTTTCACTACCAAGGGCACAATCATGCAAACTTCTACATACATTAATAGTTCCATTGCTATTTCAGTGAGTAAGGGTTTGCTGGACTGACTTCCAGTTTTTTTTCCTACAGGTGTAAGTAAACTGGTTTATTGGTGTTGGGATTACAAGTGATCAGTGAAGAAAAGTTTTTTGAGAATATCTTCACATACAAAACTATAAAATAAGTTCATTTGGCTGCTTATAGGATCATATTGATTATTGTTTGTGATTATTTGGTGAACACCAGTTTATTAAGGAAAATGCTCATGTGTCTCAGGAACTTCATGAATTTAAGCACAAACATTTTGCATTTGAAACTGTGTACTGGAAGAGTGTTGTTCATTAGTTCTCATTTATTATATTAGCTAAATTCCAGTCTGAACAATTTTGCTAACCTTACCAGGAAACAGAATCAATACAGAGTTAAATTGTTGACCAGTCACATGCCAGGAACAGCAAATAGTTTGTGAACAGTTTTCAAACAAGCTGTTGGCTACAATTTGGTTGCATAAAGGATATTTTGTAGAAATCAGGATCACTTTCCAAACGATTCTTGAACAGAAAAAAAGAACTACAGACATTGGAGAATTTATTCACAATGAATAATAAAACTGGCTCTAGGAGGGATGCTGATGAGTGTTGAGATACTGACAGGTTTTTGTTTTGTACATTTTAAATGAAAACGCATATTTTCCCCATCATGGGGCAGCAGTTATTTATGGGTATTTAGGGCCCAGTCTGCCCCAACTTGGGGTGAGTGATTGCCGCAAGTGGCTGGTTAGTAAACAGGCACCCGGACCTAATAAAGGTTATCCAAGCTCTGTTACTTGAAACAACAAAAAGAGAAAAGAGGTTCCTGTGGAGAGGCGCTCCTAAGAAAATCCTGAGTCAGTTGACTGAGGAGGGAGCCTAGATGAGAGCTGTAGCCAGCACAAATCCAAGAGGGCTTGGTCTCAACCAGACAGAGGTGGCCTTTGGCTATTGGGGGCCCTAGATGAAGGCCCTTTGTGCAGCCCCCTATAGCCCCACAGGGCCCCCCTCTGCGGCCTGGGCCTCCTCCCGCCACCAGCCTCTCTTCACTGCTCCGCTCCCACCACCTCCGGCCTCAGCTCCCCCCATGTGGCCCCAGAGCCCTGGGCCAGCTCCTCCTCCTGCTGCTGACCGAGGCAGATGCGGCTTTTGGGTGGGCGAAGCAGGAGACAGGGCCCCTTACTGCTTGGGGCCCTAGGCGTCTGCCTATTTCGCCTACCCCAAAAGCTGCCTCTGCAGCCAGGGGACCCCTAGACATTGGCTACAAGCCTAGCCTGGCTACAATCACCCACTGTCCAAGGAGAAGAGTCACACTGGACTGACCTCCCCAGACTCTGCTACTCTGGTAGGGGCAAGAGGCTTAACATCAGGGGCAGTGAGGGTCAATATATGAAATAATATATAATAATATTATAATATATAGTTTTCTTCAAAATTAAATATGTGTGCGCGTGTATATATATGTATATAAGTATGAATATATGTATTTAAGTATGAATATATGTATATAATGCAAGGACAGAGAGAGATGAAGCAATTTGGGTAATATAAAAATTGGTTTGAACGTTAGTATAAAATTCAATATTTTTTTTAAAAAATCATTTAAGATATAAAATTACATATGTTTTCTAAAAAGCTGCCCTCTGCATGTCCCTGGTTTCAACAGGGACATGAAATGGAAATATACAGTAAAAGCTTCTGTAGTAAGTACTTGGTGACAGCATACACATTCTTTCATTTCACCAGTTTGAAAGGAACAATCTGAATACATACAGGATGGGAGAGGGAATGTGATAATAAACAAGTCACTGGGCAGTGAAATTATCATACATCTTATTAATTCCAAAAAGTGTTTGGTGTTTCATTTATTTATTAAATAAACAGTATATTGCCTATTTTCCTTGTACCTCTTAAAGGACAGAACTATGTTGTATGCCTTTGGAAGAAGTGTGTTTTTAAAATTGGTTCTTGAAGAAGAGCATGGAGGCATGGCAATCTAGATCAGGAAGTGGGTTCGAGGTGGAGAAGCATGGGTGTAGTTTGAGGAAGAAGGGGGTGTTACCCCCCCCCCAAAAAAAACAGCTAGCCTTTGGAGGTGTGGAAATTCCCCCTTTCCTCCCCAGCACAGTCCCCTTGGCCTGACTAGAGCTGACCCCACCAATATAGATGTCAAACTACACTTATGGCAGTAGTAGGCATTTAATGAAAATAAGCGAAGGCCATGAAGTGGCTTAGATAATGTGAGAGGGGACTGAGAAAAGCAGGAGACAACTGAAGATAAGTATGAAGAGTTTCTTTTATATAGAATGTATCGAGGTCTGGGTAGAGACAGAACTGTAAACGAGATAGTTGATTTTTGCAACACTGTTTTGGAGCAACTGAAGATGGTAAGGAAAGCTCCCTTCTGGAAATGTAATATTCAAGATAAGAGTAAACCCAGACCACCAGCATGGGTGTTGGGAATTCATAAGAAAAAGTGGATTTTGGACAAGTTGTGAAGCAAAATCTCTTGGATTTAACCAGGGTATAGTGGATGAAGGGATAGGAAGAAAAGTCAAAATGACATCAAGGTTACCAACCTGTAGAAAAGGGGAAATGATTGAACTGATATCAGTAACAGAGAAAGAGGAAGAGGAGAAAGATGCAGTTTTCAGTTTTTGCTATTTTAAGTTTCAGTTGCTGTTGGGACATCCTGAAAGGAATTTCAAAGAGAAAATTGAAGAGTCAAAATTGACAAGAGGCTGTAAGGTGGTAGTTGAAGCCACGTGTCTGCATAACACTGCTCAGAGACAAGGTGTATTGTATTATGGTTGATCAAAGGTGTTAAATAAGACGGGCTCTTAAGGTCAGTTTATAGTATCTATCTCTCTGTCTACTTTTGTGGATGCTAACACTGTAACATGTAATGCGTTATCAACACTGTAACTTTGTGTCATCTTTTGTGCAACTTGATGCATAAAATTAAGCCATGTTACTTCAGTCCTTCTCTTCCTATGTTAAAGCAATGCTAATAAAAAGTACAACATTGTTGAATATTAGTAATATTTATTATTCATTTGTATTGTACCAACAGTATTTTGGATGCTTTGAAGGCTATTATGAAATACATTCTTACACATTTATTAGTTGGAGGAGATGATTTGTGTTTACATCCCTATTCTACAAATAACTGGATAATTACTTAACAGCAATATTTCTAAAATTAATTCACTTCTTTAACTAAATGGACTTAATCTACCAAAATAAAAGAAGCTAGAAAAACTATTAATTTTCTATTGCCTACTAACCGGCATTGTGTATTATATTCCTGAGTGGTTAATTGTTAAGTTCTGCATATCATTAAGATTATTTATTATAATTATATCTGATACAGTGCAGTTCTTCCCTGAAGTACACAAGGATTGCTGCCATCTGAACCATGACTGGCTAAAGGATTCATTGTATTATGTATTTCACTTGAAACACTTTTGGTTTGTTTGATATTTCTCTGAAAGTATGTCTAGTCTACAAAACCAAGGCAATAATAAATATAATGAAGAGTATGTATCAAACTGTCAAATGACACATTTTACTGCAAATTTTCCTGTCCCTGTCTTCTGCATTTCCTATATTTTTCTTACTGCTCTAGTAAATGTTGCCCATTTATTTCATGACTGCAGTGTTGTTGTAGCTGTGTCAGTCCCAGGATATTAGAGAGACATGTGGGTAAAGTAATATCTTTTACTAGACCAACTTTGAAATTTTGAATTGTCAAATTCTAATAATACCAAGAAGAGAGTTTCTCCATTTCCCTTGCCACTCTATTAGAGCTGCTGCCTGCTTTGTGTGTTTAAAAAACAGATTCTGTTATCATAATCATACTAATATTCTGAAACAGCCTAATACAGTACCAGCATAATGTTGATCTGCAAGTGTTATGTCCTATTGCAAATGCCACTTGATTAAATTACACTACATTTATAAGAAGGTTTTAACATGGAAAATGTGAACTCAGAGTGGATATATTAAATGATGTCATACTATACTTAACCTGTTTATTGTCAAATCCTGTTTATTGTCAAGTGCCACTCAGGGTTTACTGCCCAATGTATCAGTCCTGTTCCATCTTTCAATATCAATTCATTCCACTAAGGCCTTGTACACACGATCACTTTATCGCGCATTAACAATCATTACCGCGCAATACCAACAACAGCGTACACACGTGCAATAGGGCTGTTGCGCGTTAACTGCCTTGTTGTAGCGCAATACAAAAACCACCTCGACGAGGGTGGTAGCAGTTAACGCGGAACAGCTGTTGCGCCTTTCCACTCCTGTGTACGCTTACCGCGCAATGATTGGCCTCCGGAAGTGTCCCAGCATTCCAAAGTCGTCCTTTCTGCTCTTCCCCGCACCCACTCTGCGGCCGTGACGAAACAGTCCCCGCCCTGATCAGATTCCCGGGATTTTCGAATTTCTCGTCTGTTTCACTTCCTGCTCTCTTCCTCGTGGAGTGTGTTTGTGCTCCGATCATCAGTAGCAATGGCGGCCCATCATGGAAGACGCACACCCCTTTGGAGCACGGCAGAGGTGCTAGACCTGATCAGCATCTGGGGAGAGTCCGCTGTGCAGGCACAGCTACGCGGCAGCAGGCGAAATTATGATACATTTGGCATAATTTCTCGGGCCATGTCAGAGAGAGGTTATGATAGAGACACTGTGCAGTGCAGATCAAAGGTGAAGGAGCTAAGAATAACCTATCACCGAGCAAAGGAGGCAAACCGCCATTCTGGATCAGTGCCTGCTACATGCAGGTACTATAAAGAGATAGAAGCCATCCTCAATGGGGACCCCACAACCACTGCAAAGAGTCCCGTAGACACATCGGCCCCCCCTCATCCAGTGAATGCCAGACCCGAGCAGGATGAGGACGTGATCGATGAGGAGGAGGAGATGGAGGATGACCTGGAGGAAAGCGCAACAGCGTGTAGCCAGGAGCTCTTCTGCACCTCCGCTGAGACGTCCACCCAAGACATGAATTGCAGCATGTCCTCTGAGGCAGCAGAGGGGGGTTCCAGTAAGTTTCTCTTTCGTGCAGCTATGGCTCCTGCTAAAATATCATTGTCCGGGATGGGGGTGCTTGCTGTCTCGGTCCCCGCTGTGCACGCTCTTTACTCTGCATTCATTAGAAGTGCATCAACACAAGCAGTGATTGTCAAAAAATCATCTGTATTTAGGTCAGTAAAGGTTTCCTCGATGTACCTTCAGAGCCTACTACTCAGGTTAGATGAGAGAGCGTTTGTGTCTATGCTCCCAAAGACGGATACTCTGCCTCGCTAGCTGCAAAGCACAGCCCTGGGAACCATGGCAGCACACAGTGCAGCAGCATACGGTCCTGGCTTGCAACCGGTGGCATGTAGGATATGTATTCTAGCTGGCAGGGGCACTCTGAGGAGAGAGATATTGGGTTCCATCTGTGTGCCCTGTGCAGAATGTTAGCCCCCAGTAAGCTTTCTATTAGGATGTACCTTGTCTGCTTCAGCGAAGCATAGGATGTTGACTGCCCTGCACCTTCCAGTGGAATGTGCTACTGGAAGGTTACATTGGTTATCTAGGCTCTGTGTTAACAACAGCTTTATTATTATTAATTTTTTTAGATTCGACCTTCACAAGGCCGGTGTCTACCCCAGCTGACCGCATGAGAAACATTTGGCAGTGTGCTCGAAGAAACAGGGAGGATATGTTTCAGGACCTGCTGAAAACAGCACAGGAATCCACGAGGGAGAATCAAGCCTGGAGAGAGGAATCCCAACAGAGGAGACAGAAACACAGGGACGAACTGATAAGCGTGATGAAGGAGCAAACAGAACTGCTCAAGAGCATGATTGCTTTGCAGACCCAGGTGATTAATGTACGAGCTCCACTCCATACAGTTCAGACGTGTCTACCTCCCACACCCCGTAGTCCTTCAAAGAATTTCTTTGAAGGCCACCCATCCCCCTGGTACACTGCAACATCCAGTCCCCCCCAGAGCTACTTTTTAGAGACCCACAGCTACACACACCTGTAACCCCCCCCTTAGGTTTTAATAAAAACAGTGACAAATAATTTGAAGAGTGGCTTTATTTGTACACATTGAAAATCTCATAAGGTGCACCTGATGCATCCTGGAAGTTAACTAGGGGAGGGCATCATTGAAATAGTCCCTGAGTGCCTCCCTTATGCGAGCAGCTTCTCCTTGGGCCCCCCCTAATACTCCTAGTGGCTGGCTGTTCGTATGCTTCCTTGAGGCGCTGTGCTTCCATAGCCCACCCCAGGGAAAACTTTTCTCCCCTACTTTCACAAATGTTATGAAGGACACAGCACGACGCAATCACAGCAGGGATGTTGTCCTCCGCCAAGTCCAGCCTCCCACACAAACATCGCCAGCGCCCTTTTAAACGGCCAAAGGCACACTCCACAGTCATTCTGCAGTGGCTCAATCTGTAATTGAACCGCTCCTTGCTGCAATCTAGGTTCCCGGTGTACGGCTTCATGAGCCATGGCATCAGTGCGTATGCTGGGTCTCCGAGGATGACTATGGGCACCTCCACATCCCCCACAGTAATTTTTTGATCTGGGAAGAGGGTATCCCCTTGCAGCTTCCGGTACAGACCAGCGTTCCTGAAAATGCGGGCATCATGCATCTTTCCCGACCACCCAGCATTGATGTCCGTAAAATGCCCCTTGTGATCCACGAGTGCTTGCAGCACCATGAAGAAGTAGCCCTTCCTGTTGATATACTCGGTCGCGAGATGGTCTGGAGTCAAAATAGGGATGTGTGTGCCGTCTATGGCTCCCCCGAAGTTAGGGAATCCCATGGCAGCAAAGCCATCCACAATCTCACGAACATCGTCCAACGTCACCGTCCTCGGTAGCAGAACGCGATTGATGGCTCAGCAGACTTGTGAGAGGGCTAATCCAATGGTGGATCTCCTGACTCCAAACTGGTTTGCAACCGACCGGTAGCAGTCAGGAGTCGCCATCTTCCAGACAGCAATTGCAACATGCTTCTCCATGGTTAGGGCTGACCTCATGGTGTCTTTACGTCGCAGGGCAGGGGCCAACTCTGAACACAGTTCCAGAAAGGTTGCTTTCCGCATTCGAAACTTCTGTATCCACTGCTCGTCATCCCACAGCTGCATAACAATGCGATTCCACCACTCGGTGCTCGTCTCTCGCGACCAGAAACGGCGTTGCACCATGTGCAGATGATTGGTGAAGGAGCTGAGCAACGTGATGCTGTTGCTCTGCATGGCATCGATCAGCCCCTGCTCCTCGTCTGACTCGGAGCTCATTGCATACTGAGCAACCAGCCGAGATGTATTTAGAATGCTGAAGGTGACAGTGGAGATCAGAGCAGGATCCATGCTGTCGCTGTTGTGATTGCTCGCAAGTAGTGCGTCACTGCACTGTTGAAAATAGGCGCGAGTTGCTATTGGCAATGAGGAAGACGCAAGGGGAACACAGTGCACCACGGGAAACTGAGATTTTACCCATGGCGCTTTGCGTTCCTTTCCTTCATCCCATGATTCCAAGCGCAGATTGAGGGAAAATTGAACTGTGGGATAGGTGCCCAGAATTCATTACACTACACTGCGATATTGCAAAGAATTCTGTTGCATTACAAGGAGCGACGTGTGTACGTGCTATCCCGCAGTAGAGGTCACGTGTTTTTTATAGCGCGATTGCCATGTTGCGCTTTAATCTGATCGTGTGTACATAGCCTGAGTTTCAGTTCAGGAGAAACTATATAAATTTTCATTAAAGAAAATACTACATTATGACAGCAATAAATGAATCATTTGAAATCACTTTTAAAATTCTTGATTTATTTCCTGAAGTTGTGTGGTTGTATGTTATAAAAATACTTTCACTGACAAGAATAAAATATAGCTTAAAAATAAATTATCTATCTATCTATCTATCTATCTATCTATCTATCTATCTATCTATCTATCTATCTATCTAATTGGGCCCTTCAGATAATACTTGGCCCCATTTACTACTTTAATAAAAAAAGGAAAACAAATTGACTAACCAGCATAGAATAACATAAAATCCATCAAAGTGGAAGATAATATTTTCCTGGAGTGCTTCATATTCACACTTCCTTCTGCGAGACTTTCATATATTTGGTGACATTGTGAAATGTCATTGAAGAAAAGGCAATCCAGTTTAGCCTTGAGCAAACATAGAAATAGTAGAAGAACTGTGCATATGCAAAGCCTTTTTCTTCTTCCAAAAGGGACCTTTTATTTATTTATTTAATAGCTTACGCTAGTGAGGTAGTGCATGATAAGAACTTGGTTAGCAAACACATTGTGCAATCGAATGACTTGAATAACAAAATCCCCACAGAGTGTTTCAGAGCTAACTGTATTTGCACTCTGCAAGGAGATCAATGCTTCACCCTCATTGATTTTCTTCAGTTGCAGAACGAGAATTATGCACAATGTGAAACTGTATTCCCAGACATATCTGATCTGATTTCCTAGGCAGCACTAAAAAGACATGGTGCTGTACTGTAAACATAAGGTTACAAGAGTAAAGTATGAAATTTGTACTTCTGCTCCCACTGCATGTTAAGCAGAAGTCCAGTAATGTATGATGTGATCCATCTTACAAATGGTGTGTGGCTGTGGGTGTAAATGCTTTGCATTGAGACCCTTGAGATTTAGAGAAAAAAACATAAAAAAATAAATAATTTCTTTAAAAGTTTCAGAGTCAGAATGCAGTATATCTTAGAACTTGAAATGACCTAGTAATTTATAATGTATACTGGTTTGCAAAAAACAGTAATTACGGTGCAATATAACAATGTAAAATGATAGCTGACAATAGTTTCACTGTGATCTGCAATTTCCCCATGTGACAACTTTGCATATAAGCCATGAAATACCATCAAAAGCTGTTAAGTTATAATGTTCCACTGAAGACAGGAGTGAATAAAATTAGAAACAAGAAGTCTTGTGGCACTTTTAAAGACTAACAAATTTATTTATCGCATGAGCCTTCGTGGGAGAAAATCCCACTTCATCAGTTGCTTAAAGATGGAAAACTTACTTAAAATTAGACTGTCTCAGAGTCTTAAGTCTGGTACTCACTAGGTAAAAACAGGGGAGAGAGAGAGAGAGAGCACTATATTCCTGACAATAAGGAAATATCCTGTTTCACCCACTGCTTTCTGGCTTAGGCGGAAAAGTGGAATCCGTTCCTGGGACTTTCAAACTCCTTATGAAAATAGGGCTTTTCCTACATTGGCAAGATACATGATTATACATCAGCTTTTCAAAGTGCCACAGGACTCTGTTTTTCTGCAATAGACTAACACGGCTACCCCTTTGGAATTCCATTATTTAAGGTCGCTATCATACCTCTCTCTCTTTCTCTCCCCAGCTTCTCAAGGGTAACTCATAGACTTACACAGAATAGGACTCGCTCTGTGTAAACCAGTGGGAAGAAGGAGGTTTTAGATAGTTTAAATTAAAGAGCTTGGATTCATCATACATCTATATGATTAACAGTTCGTACAACTTAGATTTTAATGTTTAAATTGGTGGTGTAGAGACATCCTGGAAAATAAAGGTGTTAGATAGAAAAAGGATGATCCAGAGCAGGGGTGGAGTATTGCATGTTTGAGCACACAATAAAAAGCGATGAGCAGAACAAGAAAACCTAAACTTGCATTAATGCAGCAACCAAATTACTCAAACTCAAAAGCAAAAGTAAAACTAAAGAGAGGAATGTGTAACTCGGTGCCTATTTTGCATGTTGCAGATCATGTTTAAGCCTTCTCTCCTTGGATATGCCCATTTTTAGTCCTTGCGCCCACCCTTTTTATGTGACACATTTATTAATAGAGAGGAATCAAACAAGGAGTTTGAGAATTCCTTTTGCATACTGCAGAGAACTATAACAGTCCAACTAAATGGTGCAGTCATGCCAGAGTCCGTTAGGTTATGGGAGCCCAGCCCACTGGAGTGACATTCTGGTACTTCATAAAGCACATATGGTCACAATGCCACTCATTCAAATTTGGCCATCCCTCCATCAGACAAAGGGTTGTCTGCCACAAATGTGTTGGTGTGCCTGGGTGCCGGGGCGTTGCAGTGCTTCTTAGGTTTGTCCCAGCCTTCCTTCTGTTATACAGAAAGGCAACCAGAACAAACCAGTATGGCATTGTAATACTATGCACAACTTTTCAATGCCACTCATCATTCAAATTTGGCCTGTGTCATGGGAGTATGGGCTAGGCGGTGGGAGCAAGTGGAATGCTGGGCAGCTGGGATTGTGAGGCACCACCCTAGCCCAGGATGTAGGCACTTAGCTAGGAGGGGCACCAATAAGTGGCCAGAAAGGTCCCTGAGGCAGTGGATGAGGGCTGGAGGATGAGTTGCTGGTGGGCTATACAGTGAGTGAGGACCGTTGTGGTGCTGAGGGGTTGGGATTGAGCATGTACTGAAATAATTGATTTAAATGGGATTTAAGTATATGCTTAAAGTTAAGTCTGTGCTTAAGTACTTTCCTGAAATGGATCCTATGGATCTGCTGCAAAGCCCACTGAAATAATTGGGAGTCTATTCACTGACTTCAATGAGCATTTGATCAGGCCTTACTTTTTTTCCCTCGGAAACACACTTCTAACACCTATTTCTACTTAAATTCGGTGTTGAAATTGGATTTTAAAGCAGTATACAGAAAATAAGCTGTTTTCTAGAAAAGTTACATTTTTAGAACTTAGTATGATCGATCAAAGTGATAGCAGTCTGAATAAACACTGTAATGTAATTTGATAATGAATAAATAGGAGGATGCACAGAGAGAACTAACACCATTTTTAACCTCAGAACTATGCTAATAAGTAGGGTGATAGACATAAAACTTGGAATAATGGAGCCGTTATTCTAGTCCAGTGGGCCTGTCTCCGGGGACTCCTAAATGGATTTGCCATGCCATGACTAAACATAGCTCCAGTAGTGTATTTTGCATAGCCTAAAGCATCTTGTTGCAGCGTATCCTCACATTTATCAAACTAAATCACATTTAGAAGAAAATATATTCTCCCATTCGAGATAGGAGACAGCTGTGTATATTATTTGCATACTATTTGTTTGCCTGCATGTAAAATTGATGAATCCTTTAGAAATAACCTGTTTGTGAAAGGGATTATATCAGCACAAGAGTTTCGTTAATCTTCAGTGTGCCTGTTAAAAATGAAAATTATTCTGCTGAAAGGGAAAAACCATGAAGAATGCAAAATATCATGAACACAAATACACATCCACACATTGGTTTGACCTGAAGTTGATTATTATGCAGAGCACGACTCTAAGAATATTTGAACGCCATTTAGGTTGAAATCATCTATAGTTACTCAACACTGAATACTCATGCATTTCATTTCTATTTACAGCAGTCATATGCTAGCAATGAAAAAAATCAAATGCTTTTGGTACTGGTCTGAATTTTTAAAAAATACTTGATGTTCCTTGTGAATCTGCCCTCAGTTACAGCTCATTAAAGGGAGTGCTCTGTTGGTGATTCTGTAAATACAGACATACGCTGTTTTTAAAGTAGAAAGTGCAAGACTGAAGTTAAGTGATTTCCACTTCAGTCTATCTTATTTAGATGATTTTCAGTTCTGCAAGTGTGTGGTTATGCAATAAATAAACAAATAAATGAATAAATGTACAGTGTGTTCAATTGTCTGTTGGCCTTTTTCAACACAGAATCATACAATTACAATTAACACACTGAAATGAACCAGTGTCCGCTCATAGCGGTGTGATTTTTAGATAAATTATGTTAGATTTAAGATAGATAAGAAAGAAGTTGCACTGTGGTTTTACTTCCAATGAGTGGCAGTTAACTTGCCATCCACATTTTTTTTACATCTGGTTAAACAAGAGGGGTAGAGGGAGATGTCCCAAAGAAATTACACTCTTAAAAAAAATTAAAAAATATTTTTGATAATTAACTGAAAAGTTAAAACTATTATGCGTGCACCATGTACCCATACGTGTCATTCTATATAAGGAATCGTTTGGATATGATATAAAACTGAAGTTCTGCTCATTCATGTTCTTTAAAATCCCGTATCTTATCTCACATGAGTAGGACTGGTAATCTCAGAGTATTGGCCTTATTCCAAGTCAGGTCTAATAAAACTGTTAGTAACAGCTACAATTAGAATCTGATCCTATTTTCGTTGTTATAACATGTAGCCTCAACCCAAGTTTCATTCTTCCTTGTTTCTTTAAATTTTTAATAGAAAGTTTTCATTTATTATATGCAACACAATTCTTTATACTCCCGATAGGCCATTGTGAATTGGCAGCACTGGTCCAACGTTTGAATGTTATTTTTAGCCATTTATAGTTCCAATGGTTCAAAATTCGTGAGTCAGACCTCTATCATCATGGATTTTTTTTTAAGCGTGTTTTTTTTAATTGCTGTGTAATTTTTTAGTCTGTCCATATATCTCTCTCCTCCTGTATGATATTTTAAAATTATTTGGGAAACTATTGTTACATTGCCTGTCATTAGTTATCAAACCACTTTTAATCAACGAACAGGCTGACTTTCACTTGGATTCTTCATGAACTTTGGTAGCAAATGGAGCTAATAGTGATGACAGAAGAATGATCTCCTACAACGCTAATGTATTAGCAACTATATTATTCAACATCTTCACAAACTATCAGCCAACTTAGCTTAGCACAAGGTGCTTTATTGACACAGATGATCTGTGTATCATCACTAAGCACAAGGCATATTAAAGGGCACTCTGGTGATGGCCCTCAGCAGCTTAGACCAGTATTCTGCTTCCAACTGTGTGCAAACCCAGGAAAGATGCAAATCCGTGCATTTCATCTAAAAATTATACTGTGAAGCCAATTGTGAATTCAAAATCAGCTGGCTTGGGATAAAATTTATTAATTCCATAAATCCTGTATACCTCGGTGGTACTCTCAACTGCACATTCTCGTTTAGAGCTCACTTCAAGAAAACTAAAGCCAGGGTTAGCATACAAAACAACAATCTTAGTAAGCTGGTAACATCAAAGTGGGATATAGTTGTGTCCACTCTGTATCAACAGCACTGGCATTTTGCTAGTTGTCTGCTGAATATACCTGTGCAGTATAGGTATGCTCAACTCACAAAAAGAAGTTAGTCTCTGTATTTACCACTGCCAGGCTATGTCTACACTTGTAAATTTAGGTCGACTTTAGCTAAGTCGACTTAGTTAAGTCGACTTAACATATCTACACCTAAATTTAAAGTTGACTTAGGGGGGAACTTACAAAGTCGACCTAAAGTGTCCACACTGGACGCCTAGGTCAACTTCTAGGGGCTAGGGGGACCTAGGGCAGGTCCACGGTGGCAGGGGGGCACCCCTAGCTCAGTGCCAGGGGGCTCAGCCTTTGCCACATTGTACATGGGTACAATGAGGCCAAGGGGGACATGCCAGGTTCCCCCTGTGCCCCCTTGTCAGGGAGGGCAGTGGGGGAGTTCTGGAGTAGCCCTAAGTCGACTTAGGGCTACTCCAGTTCTACACTGGCTTAAGTCGACTTGAAAAAGTCGACTTAAGCCTAAAGTCGACCTAAAAGTCAATTTAATAAAGCCAACTTACTTTTCATTAAGTCGACTTTATTTTCCTTAAGTTGACTTAAGCAGGTTGCTCAAGTTGACTTAAGGAAACTGTAGTGTAGACGCAGAGTAAATTAAGTCGACTTAATTTACAAGTGTAGACGCACCCCCAGTAACTACAGAACAGGGTGCCTTAAATCTACCCATGTCAACATCCTTGCAGTTCTTGCTCCTCCTGATATATGCTGTAAATTTGCTAGTAGAGTCAAGCTCACAAGGCAATGTACAGCTCCTAGACACAAGCTATGTGATATAACAATGATACTAAGTCAACTGAAGTCATGACAAAGTTTTTTTTACCACCTTTAAACCCATAACTTCATCACACAAGGGTTCAGCTATTGCAAACAAGACTAGAGAATGTAAGCTGGGTGCTCTGGCTCACACCAGTCAGCCATCTACCACCTAGTGCAAATTAGCTCTGAACTACATGGCATTGCCTTAATCTATGCCACACTGAGGTTGGCTAATCTAGAGTCACAATGATCAACTAGCTAAATCACTGGCCCCATTTCCTGTGACTGCAGCAGAAAGCCTCAAAATTTGAACTGTCTCCTGCAATGTCAACTGCTTGAGCATGAATGCTCTTCCAGGGACCTGGCAGAGTGCAATCATCAGGCAAGTGCATGTGCACAGATGTGGTAGGAATCAGTATGAGGACATGACAAGGAGGAGGAGGAAGGCCTCTAAATTACATACACATATGCACAAATACAGTGCCCAATTCTGTTTGGAATGAGGGACCTGACTTACATTCTCTTATCCCCTGAAATGTACATAGCTGCAATTATAGTCTCCTCCCTCCTCTCCCCTTAGTGCTATTATTTTTCCCTCCTCTTTCCATCTACCTTCTGCTTCATTCACAATGAACCTTCTTGCTCACCCACCATTTCTAGTTCATCCACGTACAGGTTCCCTACATTCACGTGCTCTCCATATTTTCACTTCCCCTCAAGTTGTGTACTCCTCATGTTCTTCCTCCTTGTTGCTTAATTCCCCTGCACAACACAGTCGCCTCTTGCACCTTATTTTCTTTCATGCTTCCCACTTCATTCCACCTTCAGTATCCTCCCATTTCCTTGAATCTCTTCAGCCTGCATGCCTCACTCATTTGTTACCTGCTTTCCATAGTCCTCTTGTTCCCATTACTCTCCATAGTTTCCTGTCTAATCTTCTAACTATAAGACAAAGGGCAGCCACCTTCCCTAGGAGCTGCTTGGATTCAATGAAACATAAAGGGGGATTGTGGACATCTTATTCAAGGGACAGCCTCACTTTCACATGTGACAGCTATAGGAAAATGACAGTCCTCTTGACTGAAGCAGCTTGATGGCTTCAGACCCACTGGTTGTAAGAGGATAGAATTTGACTAGGACAACATTTGTGTGCTTGATAGAAGAAATCAGGAGATCACAGAAAAATTTAAAAACATTGTAACTCTTGCAATTAAATTGTGAAAGCTGGCACCTCTGTCTTTGATTTTTAATCAATTTGGGGGCAGTCAGAATCTTTGTATTCTGTCCATCTTATCAAGATGCTTATAATTCTTGCATCAGTTATGGCAAACAGGTCAACCGGTGTGTACATTACACAGGCGATGTATATAATTCAAAAGATTCTTAAGGTCTGAGAATGTAATCGTCAGTAGGATCATGATTAGTAGGTGTTAAATACAGATTTGAGGATAATTATTTTCTCTTTATCTAAATTCTCCCTGTAGTTTCATTTAATAGAATGTTCTTCATATAGTGCCATAGAGCTCTAGGCCTAATATTATAAGGACTTAGGTACATGAATAAATCCTTCAAGGATCAGGTCCCAAACTGTTATGTATTATTCTGCTGTGCCATTTCGCCCCAAGGTAGGAAGTGATTCATATATGCAGTTTGTGCTCTTGATTTTCAAAACATAAAAGGTCAAAAGTGTGACAATAATTGTGTGTGTAATTTGCACATGCAGATCAATTTTTGCACAGTTGCACATGCAGATCAATTCTTCATATGTACAAATAATAGGTTAGGTGTCTAATAACCAAAAGGAAAACTTGTTTTCTATCGCCAGCTCATTTGCATATCAGGTTAATTAAGGTAGGCCAAGTAGTGAAATACTTTTAGACAAGGGCTAATTTTCTTTTTATTTCTGTCCACTCTGTTCTCTTCCCTTTTATGCCATTATCTTTTCTGAACCAATTTCCAGACCACTTCACTAATTTCCCTGTACAGCTATAAAATAAAATGAATAGCTTTATTTTTATCACAAAAACATGGAAGTATATACTAAATAGTACTTACCTAGACTCCAGTTAAGTATTTGAAGTAGCTCAGAATCATTACAAGCTTTCTTCTTTTAATGCGTGAACATCCTGATTACTAAATGGCGCCAATAATTTGTGCTTCTGAATTATATCCCAATACCTATATTTTACAATCCCTAATTATAGTGATACAAATATTTCTTGGCTTGAAAAGGCAGAGGAATAGCTTCTCACTAGTTTTAGTGCCCTCCAGTCTCAGGGATTATCTGCAGAAATGATTAGGCATAGGGAAAATGCATGGTTCTCTGGTCACAGTGCCATTTATCTTAAACAATATCATTTTTAGCACGCAGGAAACAAAGCTGCCCTTTAGAGCTCAAAAAATGCTCCATGTAGTAACTGTAAAATGTATAAAGTTCAAAATGAAAATTGTGCTTTTATATTTTATCTTATTGCACTGTGCATATCAATAGGTTTCTAGGTGCAACTTTTTTTAAAAAACACTGTAATTAAACATCAAAATAGCATTAACAACCTCTAAATTCCTCTACTGTATATAGCTCACCAACTCAACCTCCTTTAAAACCTGAAAAACTCTAAGACTATTTCTATACTGGCAGTTTTGTTAGTAAAACTTTTGTCTGTCAGGGGGGGTATAAAAACACCTAAGTTTTACCGACAGACGCACCAATGGGCACAGCACTATGCCGGCAGGAGGCACTCTTCTACCTACATAGCTATAGCCTCTCATTGGAGGTTGTTTAATTATGCTGATGGGAACTGTTGGCATAAAAGGAGACCTATCACTGGCAAAAGTGCAGTAGTGCACCCATTCTGAAAGCAGGACAACCCAATGTGTTGCTTCTGCTGCTGACTCTGCTTAAGCTTGGAGCATCAAGTAGCAACTGTCCAAGAACAGGCAGCTTAGTTTCTCTGCCCAGTCACTTCCCGAACTTTCCCACTTCTGAACACATGACCAGAAGCAGGAATTGGTCCAGGCCCACTTGAGTCAATCACAAGCCCTACCAGAAAAATCACTTCTGGCTATGCCACTGGTCTGTAGTGTAGACATAGCCTAAAATTACAGGATAGAATGCCTATTTCTGCAAACATTTACTACATATATAGTGCTAGCTCAGCTAAACAGTTTAGGGTAGAAAGTATTATACCCATTAGTAAGTGTTATCATAATCTGTCCTGTATTCTATGCCAAAAATATGTGACAAGGCCTTATGTTTTATGCAGCAGAGATACATGAATTCTGAGGATAGTGTATGGTTACATGGCAATGCTGACTGAATACAAATGTATCCAATTAACTTCAGTTGTATGTAAATATTTCTAAAAAATAGTAAAAATACGTAACCAGTGTATTTATTTAAGAACATAAAAATGGCTATATTGGATCAGACCAATGGTCCATCTAACCCCGTATCCTGTCTTTCAATAGTGGCTAATGCAAGGTGCTTCACAAGGAATGAATAGAAAATGCAACCATCAAGGGATCCATCCCATCAGCCATTCCCAGTCTCTGGCAAACAGGAATCCCTGCCTATTCTAGTTCATAGCCATTAATGGAGCTATTCTCCATGAACTTATATAGTTCTTTTTTTAACCCTGTTTTACAGCATTGACCTTCACAACCTTCTCTGGCAAGAAGGTCCACAGATTCTACTGTGCATTGCGTAAAGAAATACTTCCTTTTGTTTGTTTCAAACCCGCTGCCTATTAATTTCATTTGGTGATGCCCCACCCCCTGTTTCTGTGTTACATGGAGTAGTATATACTATTCCCTTATTTAATTTCTCCATACCAATCATGATTTTATAGATCTTTATCATAGCCACTCTCAGTTGTCTCTTTTCCAAGATGAAAGAACCCAGTCTTATTAATCTCTCCTCATTTCCATCCATCTCATAATTTTTATTGATCTTTAACGTACCTTTTCCAATTCCAATATGTTGGGTTTTTTTGCGTTGGGGTGACCATATCTACACATAGTATTCAAGACATGAGTGTACCACTGATTTATAAAGAGGCAGTATGATATTTTCTGTCTAATCAATAGGCGGTCTTAGCAGGGGTGGGGGGGGGGGTGCTGCCAACTGCCCCAGGCCCTGCTGCACTGGGGTACACGCACCACCGCCATTTTAAATTTCCCACCTGCTGGCGCATGTTCTACATGTGCACCAGCCAGGGCAGGAGGCAGAGCAACAGGTAAGTAGTTGGGGGGGGGGGTAAGGGAAGGACCTTGGGGGCCAGGGAGACGGTGGGTGTTCGGTGGGGGAGGAGGGTGTGGGGATCTGGCCAGGGTTCAGGGGTGGGGGGGTGGGGAGCCAGCCAGGGGTCAGCAGGGATCCGGCTGGGGGTCGGCAAGGGGGTGGAGATCTGGCCAGGGAGCCCAGCGGGGAGCAGGTGGGGGACCGGGACCCCTTGGGGGATATAGGGGATATGGGGGGCTGGCAGGGCTTGGGGAGCAAAAGTCAAGGATGGGGGCCCCCCATGAAGCATGGGAGGGCCCCGTCCTTGACTTTTGCCCTGGGCCCTGTAATCGCTAAGACCATCCCTGGTCTTATCTGTTCCTTTCCGAATTATTTCCAGCGTTCTGTTAGCTGGTTTTGACTGTCACTATACATTGAATGCATGTTTTCTGACAATTAGCCACAATGGCTCCCAGATCTCTTTCTTGAATAAAAATAGCTAATTTAGACCCCATCATTTTATATGTATATTTGGGATTATGTTTTCCAAAGTGCATTAATTTGCATTTATCAGCATTAAATTTCATTGCCATTTTATTTCCTAGTCACCCAAATTTGTGAGATCCCTTTGTAACTCTTTGAAGTCTACTTTGGACTTAACTATCTTGAGTAGTTTTGTATTATCCACAGATTTTGTCACTTCCTTGTTTACTCCTTTTTCCAGCTAATTTATGAATATGTTGAGCAGTATTAGACCCAGTACAGACTGCTGGGGGATACCACTATTTAACTCCCTCCATTCTGGAAACTGACCATTCATTCCTACCCTTTCCTATATTTTAACCAGTTTCTCATCCAGGAGAGAACCTTCCCTCTTATCTCATGACCGCTTACTTTGCTTAAGAACCTTTGGTGAGGGACCTTGTCAAAGGCTTTCTGAAAAATCTAAGTACACCCTATCCACTGGTTGTATTAACAGAGTACTGTGGCACTAAATGCAATAAATATATCTGTTAGTCTTAAAAAGTGTCGCAGGACTCTGTTAGGCGATAAATAAATCTGTTAGTCTTTAAAAGTGCTTATATCCACTGGATCATCCTTGACCACATACTTGTTGACTTCCTCAAAGGATTCCAGTAGAGTGGTGAGGTATGATTTCCCTTTACAAAAACCAGGTTGACTCTTCTCCAACAAATCATGTTAATTTATTTGTCTGATAATTCTCTTCTTTATGATAGTTTCAACCAATTTGCCTGGTTCTGAAGTTAGGTTTACCAGCCTGTAATTGCCAGAATCTCCTCTGGAGTCTTTTTTAAAAAATTGGTGTCACATTAGCTATCCTCAAATCATCTGTTACAGAAGTTAACATAAATGATAGGTAAATACCACAGTCAGTAGTTCTCCAATTTCACATTTGAGTTCTTTCAGAACCTTGGGTGGATACCATCTGGTCCTGCTGACTTATTACTGTTTACTTTATCTGTTTAATCTAAAACCTATTCTAATAATACTTCAATCTGGGACAGTTCCTCAGATTTGTCACTTAAAAAGAATGGCTAAAGTTTGGATAGCTCCCTTAGATCCTCAGCTGTGAAGAATGCAAAGAATTTATTTAGTTTGTCCAAAATAACCTTATCTTCCTTGGGTGGTCCTTTAGCATCTCATTCATCCAGTGTCC
This sequence comes from Pelusios castaneus, assembly GCA_007922175.1. NCBI lineage: Eukaryota > Metazoa > Chordata > Testudines > Pelomedusidae > Pelusios > Pelusios castaneus. Next base: position 14,695,446 of record ML685772.1, on the reverse strand, counting down.
ACACTGGTTGTTTGGTAGGCTTCCTGTTTCTGGAGTACTTAAAAAAAATTTACTATTACTTTTTGAATCTTTGGCTAGCTATTCTTCAAATTCTTTTTTGGCTATCCTAATTATATTTGTACACTTCACTTGCCAGAGTTTATGCTGTTTTTTCTTTTCCTCAATAGGATTTAACTTCTACTTTTTAAAGGATGCCTTTTTGCCTCTACTTTTGCTTTGTAGTTTAGTCCTGGTGGCACTTTTTTGGCCCTCTTACTATGTTTTTTTTTAATTTGGGATATACATTAAAATTTGTTTGCATGGTAGAAGAAAAATACTACTACTTGAAGTTTATCAGGATTATACAGAAGAGATGATATTTTGGATTCTGTAGTTGGAACAGGTGGCACGCAGCAGAATCACATATTAAAGGGGGCTAAAAAAGGAACATTTTGCTCTCTGCTGCTTTAAGTAGAGCATAGAAGGAAGGCAAAATGACAAACAGAGAAGCCAAGAAGCTAGAAGATTGCACAAAAGTGGCCATTTTGGTAGATTTAGGAAGTGCAAAGAGAGATTTATATGATATCTGCCAAAAAGATTAATTGCAAAATCATATTCGCTGAGGGTGCTCCCTTTGAACAGAACATATTACTAATAATTTAATAATACGACATATTTTTGTGCCCCCATATTGGACAGGGATGGGGGTGCAAAAGAAAAAGTGAGGCTAGACCTACATACATTGGCATATTCATGTTAAGGGAGAAAAATATTCACGTTTTCAAATTTAAAGATGAAGCCTATTATGCTGTGGAACCATTCAGATTATTCTTGCGTGTAGTTTGTAACACCAATGTTTCTGTATTTAACTTTCTTTCTGTGAAGATTCATTAGTAGAAACACAGATGTGGCTGGTGATGTACATTGATATTTAAGGCTGCTCTTGGGTGGAGAAAAAATGGAACGTTCCCATTTAATATATCTTATCTACCTCTGTGCTTCATATAAAAAAACCTGCTGTGACATAGTGAATATTTTGATCTCTCAGAACTTTTCTTCACTTCCAGAAAATAACAGTAATCTCTTTGAATCACTAAACTGCAGTCTGGGTAAAAATGAAATGAACATGAAGTTGCATTTAATTTCTGATCTTTGGCTCATCTTAACATTTTAACCTTATCTCTGTAGTTGAGACATCCGAAGAAAAGTGTCTAGGGAAAGTTCCCAGGTGGTGACTCTGTGCTGGCATTGTGTGTGCCCTTTCAGTCACCAGGGTCTCAGTGTGCAGCTCCTTACAAACTATAATTTTAAATAGAACTTCAGAATAGTTTCTGCATCTGCTCCTTCCATTGCCTCCAGCATGTCTACAAGCCTGACTTTTTTTTTAATAGGAATTGTTCTCAGGCTCATCTACCATTTCCTGGAAGGAGAAAGCATCTTTGAATAGTTTTATGCCCATAGAGTCTAAGGCTATGTCTACACTAGAAAAAGTTAAGTCGACTTTGTTAAGTTGACTTAATAAAATTGACTTTCAGTCAACTTAAAGTCGACCTTATTAAGTTGACTTAACAAAGTGGACTAAGTCGACTTAGTCCACTTTGTTAAGTCGACCTAACTGCTAAATAAACTAAATAAAGTCGACTTAAGGGTTACTCCCCATCCACACTGTCCTTAAGTCAACTTAAGGAGTCGACTTAAGGATTATGTCAACCTAATGGGCGGTTGTTATTAGGTCGACTTAAGCTTTCATTAAGTCAACTTAAGGAATTTCTTAAGTCAATTTAATGAAAGTCAGGTATAGACATGGAATAATTTAGGTCAACTTAAGGGTCCTTAAGTCAACCTAAATTGCTAGTGTAGACATACCCTAATATCTGTGTACACTGCCAAGTGTTTCTCAGTCTACCAATTAGATTTACTATACATCTTAGCAGTTTGCTTCAGCAGTGCTAAAATGGTGTGGGTATTGACTGTAGTTCCTTTAAAGTATTTATTTACTTCCTAATTGCTTTCATGACTTTTTTGATTGTTGTAATTTGTTTGTGGGGTTTCTTCGGTGTTCAGCCAGAGACAAGCTTCAGCTTCTAAGTCCAATATAGAAATCTGTGCTATTTGGGGGCAACCTGCTGAATAGGAATCTGCTAAAAGATTGTTTAATCTGTCCTCTATCCCTATTTCCTCACATGATACCCTCTTGTTTAATGTGAATGGATTTGAAATGTTGTCATTCCTAGCCTTTTTGAAGTTTTGTATGTGTCCAAAGTAGCCACTCACTCAAGCTTCACCGAAACACTGTTCTCTCTAATTACTCCTTCACTGAATTCCCCTTTCCTGGAAATCACCACATCTCCTTTGGCATTACCTACTTGCCTCCTCCACCCCACCCTGCTACTCAGTCATTCCTTGACTTTCAATCACTTAATGAATGTTATTCATCTGATTGTCGCAACCCTTTCCTCCCTGCCATCTCATCTCTTCCACTGACACAGCAGCCGACTCCTTCCACTCCACGCTCTCTGCCACCCTTAATGCCTTTGCTCCCCTCGCTCTTCACAAGCTCTGTCATAATATCCAAATATTTTTTCTTGCTAAGAGGCTTGAGTTATCTGCATATATTTCTAGTGTCACACTTCACTGCAAGTCTAAGAACTGGTGGTCTTTGGAGGTCAATACTGAAAACTGAGGCTAACAGAAATAGCCAAGGACAAACTGATTTATGAGAATTTTGCATTCTCTGGGCAATTCAGAGTACATTTCAGCTGTAAACGCAAGTTGTTGCCCACTATTATATTACCCTTATGCAGGAGGAAAGCACGAACATCATGAATGGTTCACATTATTTTGCAGAACTTGCCACACAATCTTTGTTTAACATTCAAGTAAGATTAGCCAGATAAAGAAAGAAGGCAAGAGAAAGAAAAACTTATGCAAGCTAATGTTAAAGCAATCTAAAGGTCAAAATTGTAATATTAAATAAATCTTACATGATTTTATACACCCTAATTTATTGTCTATGTTCAACTGACATTTTAGCTCTTGGTTTAATACCAAGCACTTCAAAGTATTCTTGTAGAAGAATGGTTGATAACCCTCTTACACAGTATAATTGGAATTCTGCATGTTAGAACATTTGGTTTCTGAAAGATTTTTGTAAATGTTAATAGCTGTCTTTTAAAATGGTGTAAGTGTGAAATGCTATGAAAAGCAAAGGTTTAAATGTCACTGTGTCTATAATTTTCATACTGTAAAAACTAAATAAGTTTAAAAAAAAACCCTAAAGGCCTGCTGCAAGTTTGAAGCTGTAAGCTACCTCATTATTACCTTTTTTAAAAAAAAAAAACACAGATATGACAGACTTTAGGCTTCCTTTGCTAAAATTCACAGTTGAACATTTAACTGTATGACATCAGAGGAATAAATACCGGGGGTGGGGGTGGAATTATTTAAGTTCAGTGCCAATGTGGATACAAGAACTAATGGGCATAAACTGGCCATCAGGAAGCTTAGATTTTAAATTAGTCGCAGGTATCTATCCATCAGAGAAGTGAAGTTCTGGAATAACCTCCAAAGGAAGTAGTGAGGGCAAAATTTCTAGTTGGTTTTAAAACTGAGCTTGATAAATTCACGGAAGGGATGGTATAATGGGACAGCCTAGTTTGACACTTGACTGTTCTTTGGCTCCTGGTGGTAGATATGCACCAATGGGATGATTGATGGGATGGAATCTGAGTTCTTTCTTGAGTGTCTGACTGATGACTTTTGCCCACATTCTCAGGGTTTAACCATAGTGGGGTCAGGAAAGAATTTTCCCCTAGGGCAGATTGGCAAAAGGCTGGATGTGGGGGTCTCACCTTCCACTGCAGCATGGGGCATGACTCAATTGCTGGTAGATTTTATTGTGGGAGGGTGTGGAGGAGGAATTGGTGAGAGTCTGTGGCCTGCATTGGGCAGAAAGTCAAACTAGATCATATTGTTCCCTTCTGACCTTAGAGTTTATAAGTCTAGTGGTGGTGCAGATTCGTCCTATTTACTGACATATCTGATTGGAGTATGAATAATTCACCCTCTCCCTCTCCCCCCCCCAAAAAAACCGGTATGCACATGATGAGTCTTCCAGAGTCTCATCAACTTTCTTATCATAGGTTTATTCCTTCACGATCTCACTGGCACTCAGGCTGAAGAGTTAGGCCTGGTCTATACTATGGGGCTAAGTTGACATAGCATTTTGAATGTAGACATGGCCTTACGCTTTCTCATGGACAAACATGTTTTACTGCCATATATTAACAAAGGGCCTGAAGAACTATGTCAATATGCAAGCACAAGATTACGGTTGGTTGGTTCTTTTTTAATATTCATCTGGAATAAAGAACAGATACTTTCAGTTCCAGCGCAGAGATCTTTTACAATAATTTTACTTCAGAGATAATTCCATGTATCCTGGGTATCTGAATGTTAAAGCAGCAGTTTTTGATAGTTTACCCTCTAAGAAATAACCCACTAAAAGAAGAAACAGAACAATAATGACTATATTACAAGAAGGTAGCATCAGCATAAATGTCTTTGTTTTGTATTATCCTTTATCTATTGTTATTAAATTTTGTTTAGGGATAAAATTAGCTCTCAAGGATTGCAATCTCAACAGTTTCTTTACCATTAGCATAGGTGTTAGTTTACCATGAAACCTGCCTAAATCAAAAGGATTAGGATGTTTACCAGAGCAAAAATATGGTATAAAAAGCAGTTAAAGTAAACAGCTATGCCAAGAATGGCTTGTCCTCATATACTGGTTTTAGGGAGCAAAACAAATTTTCCTTGAAGTACTGTATAAAGATCTACTATAAGCAAAACAGAATAATATTGCTGCATACAAAAGGAAAATATTCTTTTAAATCATAGGTAAACTCTGACTATTCATCCTCCAACAAATTTATTTACTTAACAAACAAATATGTTTATTGGGTTCCTAGTAGAGAGCTTCTGGTTAGAGGAGTTTCCCAAACTTTGTCATTCACAGAGCAGGTCCCAAGCTCAGAGAAAAAAAACAAAACCCCCTAATGTAGAAGGGAGTGTAACAGTTTGCTTCCTATAGGATGCACCTACCACACATGATCCAGGAAACTGTACCTTTGCAAGGGATTATAGACCCTATAATTCAGCTCACCACTCCAGGAGAGTCAGAGATGATGCTACTATTTCTGCTGTTTGGTGAGAAATCAGTAGGAATGTCACTTCCAGAGAAGAGAGGCAGGAGCCTCCTCTTATGTTCCACTGGCGGAACAAAGAGCAGGAAAGAGATTTATAGACCAGGGCTGGAAGTGAGAGTGAATGAGAGAACCAGCAGAGAGGAATGGGAAGGGTGGGTTTAATGCATACTCCTGTGTGTACACTTCTAATGCTAAATGCTGGCTTACTTCTATGTTTATTTTACTAGGTGTCTCCTTCATGCTTTTCTGCTATGCAATATGTAAAAGAGATATGGTTAGTTAGACATTTGCTGTCTTAATTTCTCTCACTGTCCTAAAAACAGGGCAAGGATTAGGCCAACAGAAAAGGAAATTATTATTTTTACTTGGTAATGTCAAAGGTGGCACAGAGAGGAGTGGGTGGGGACGGGAAGGCACAGTGCAATGCCAAATGCCCTGTCTTCTGTTGGCTGTGGGGAATAAACAATGAAAACCAAACCCAGGGTCATTATATAACTAGAAAAGCAAAATTCAATATTTGGTGTTTTCTCAAAATGAAAACTGAGGCATGACTATCTGACTCTACTGAAGTCAATGAGATTCTTGCCAAAGCCTAATGAATAGGCAGAAAGACAAGAAAGTTTTGTTTTCTGCCCAAAAGAACATATAGACATCACAGTAGCAGGTATCAGAAATATATTCTTTTATTAGGTAGCTGTTAATAAAAGACTTGTACTTTAAAATATGTATTTGCTGCACAAAATGTTTAACATTGGTACATTTGTACTCATACATTCATTCCAGGAATTTACAACATACAGAAAATCTCATATTGTATATCTTTAAAGATCCTCATATGTCTTATCTAACCACCCATTACTTCCTTTAAAAAGAATAACAAGATATTATACAAAGAACATAAAGGACACCAGCTGCTGCCAAATTTCATATTTTCAATAACAATGAAAAAACCTTAATCACCTTTAGAGTCCAATGAGGCCAATGTGAATGGACTGTAAATGTTAGCTAAGTATTTAATATTAACAAAGGACAAGTTTATAACCTGAAGAATTTATTTTGTGGTGACATTTCTCAATCTTGATTCCCCCTCCCCCTTTAATTCCATCTTTTCATTCAAAGAAGATCATAGAGTGACCTTGAAATCTGCACTGGCATTTTCTCGGCAGAAAAAGAAGCTCTTGTTTCTCATTTGCAAAAATGAATAACAATTTGATCATTCTTAAACTTCTAAAAGGTTAATTATGCTCTCTCCATGAGCAATGAATAAAAACCTGCTTTATCTCTGCCCAAATGAAACCCACAGGGCTCCCATTCCCAGTACTCTGCCTGAAGACCAAATCCTGCAAGCTGTCAATTAACTCCTATCAACTCATAGATCTGTGTGAGCTGCAGTTGATTTTCTCATTCGAAAACTATGACAGCTCTCATTTGCCAGAGCTGTCGGCTGACTTTAAAAATTTTGCAGCAGGAAAGTGTTATCTGGCTGTGGGCTTGGTGGACAGAAAAGAAATAGAAAAAGAGAGGCAGAAAAGGAGCTGGCTGGGTCACAGACAGTTCATTCCTAACTCTAAGATCTCTATCTGGGTGCAGAACTGCACTTGAACTCAAGTTGTATGTCTCACACAATAATAAAAACGAAAACATGTGCTGCAAAGAAGATTCCACAAGTTAGGTGTCTTTTTCATAGCACAGCCATTTTTAATAGCCAGTCACCCATGAGTCCAATAGGTAGAACAGAAATGTCAGCATTAACTATTACCCAGCTGCTATTAGTTCCCAGCCATAAAATGGCTTTTTAATTTTGAAGTCAGAAATGGGAAACTGAAAAGTGAAGGCTGAGATGCTACAATAACAGAATTTCATTTTTACTTTAAAAAAGAATTACAGTAGAAACTCAGAGTTACGAAAAGCTTGGGAACGGAGTTATTCATAACTCTGAAATGTTCAAATTCCAAAGGGGTAATTCGTAACTCTGATCAAACATTACAGTTTTTCTCTCAAAAGTTTACAACTATACATTGACATAATACAGCTTTGAAACTTTATTATGCAAAAGAAAAATGCTGCTTTAAACCATCTAAATTTGAATGAAAGAAGCACAGAAACAGTTTCCTTACATTTAAAAAAAAAAGATTTGATACTTTCCCTTTATTTTTTTAATAGTTTACATTTAACACAGTTCTGTATTGTACAGTATTTTCTTGTTTTTATTATTTTTTTCCCTGTCTTTGCTACTTGCTTACATAATTTCAGTTCCAATGAGATATGTGGTTGACCAGTCAATTCGTAAATCTGGAGTTCATAACTCTGAAGTTCTACTGTATTTTCAAGTGAAAGAAATAAGAAAAGATGAAAAAAACTGCACTGATTGGCATGTGAACACCATATTTTTCCCATTTGTTCTGTTTCTACAATATAGCACCTGATTTTGTTTACTGAGGAACAGGTACAGCTCTCGATGGGAGCTGTATGATTGTTCTGCATGCCTTAGGAATTAGTATTAGTAATTAATTTTAGAGATATACTTTACAAATACATGGTTTTGTAATTAAGGCACATGACTGAGACTCAGGAGATCTGGGTTTGGTTCCTGGCACTTTCCCAGTCTTCCTGGTTGACCTTGGGAGAGTCCTATACGCAGTGTTACTGGAGTTATGTCAAACCCAAGATATTAGACTAGGTGGGCAAAGTAATATCTTTTATTAGAACAACTTCTGTTGGTGAAATAGACAAGTTTACACAGAACTCTTCTTCGGGTCTAAGAAAGGTACTCTGAGCGTCACAATTAAATACAAGGTGGAATGGATAGTTTAGCATATGTAGTTAGTGCATATTCTGAGAGACTGTTCAAGGTGAAACAGCCCGTTAACATTCCTGTCATCAAAGGACAAAAAGGGAAGTTACTGTATTACAGATTGTTGTAATAAGCTATAAATCCAGTGTCTTTATTAAGACCATGATGTTTAGTGCCTAGCAAAGTTATGAATTTAAGCTCCCAGGCTCATCTTTTGAGAGTGTTGTGCAGTTTCTGTTTGAGGGATGAGGACTGAAAGGTTAGATATGGACTGATCATTTTATTAAAAATGTTCACCCACAGGTGATATAGTGTTTTTGTCTCTTGGGAAAGTCCTTCAGTCTCTCTCTGTGTTAGTGCCTCATCTGTAAAATAATAGTACTTGCTTTTTGGAGCTTGTAAAAAAAAATCAGGATTAAATGATTGTGAAAATGCAACTGAAATTGTGAATTTCAAAAAGTTTTCATCAGCTTTTTAGCTGGACAAAAAAACAGGACAAATTTCCCTGAAATCATTCACCTATTGTGCATTGCTGCTATAGCCTCCTGTCAGGTCTGCTCACAAACAGCCTCCAGTTTGCAAGTCATTCCCAGATACATCTCTGTGTGTGCAGCCAGCCAGTCACACCTTGGGCTCTTACCGACCTGGTTTATATTGCAGGGTGATCCCAATACACCCCCAGTTCTAGATTCCTCCATCTCCCTGAAATGTACTGTACTATCCAGCCCACTCCTGGACAGTATAAATTATATAAAATCTATTATTGCTTTCATAGAAATAGAGTGCACATAACTTGCCACCCCAAATGGAGTTTCCCGTATACTTCAATTCAAGTCAAATATGGTTACAATTAAGATAAAATGCAACTGGCGCCTAATTTAACAAACTATGTTAAATTCAAAGCAAGGGTTTTCTCACCACTTACTTTCAGTTTTCTTACTGATTGGACTCCTTAGGACAGGACCCCTTCTCCAGTTCAATGGCTGCTTCTTTTTCCCTTCTGGTGCAGTGAATCAATGGACAGAAATGAAGAGAGAGAAGAACAGGGTATCTGTCCTTTCTTTTTATAGTCCTGTCTCCCCTTTGAGAAGCATTTCCAGCTGGCAACATGGTAACAGGAAGTCTGTGTGGCATGTAAGTCCATGCTGTTTCTTTGCTAAGATGTATATTCTTTCCCCCTGCCTCCTTTCCTGCCAAAGAATGGATACTTAAATGGTCTATCAACCTCGTTTACACCTGGCCTTTGTCTTTGAGGAACTGGTTTGACCACCCCCCAGACTTGTCTATAAAACATACTTTTAGTCATGCTATCAGTTTATAAATATATAACTTCACATATAAGGCTGTGTTAGGCATTTTGTCATGATATTATTGATCAGCAAATTAAGTGTTTTTAAATGACATCTCACAAGCCATACTTGGTACAAAGATTATTTGTGCATTATGTAGGTGGTGGACACCCTACCCACAAAGGTGCACAGTTTGAAAAGTCAACAATAGTTAATCATAATTACAAATTTCAAAAAATTATGACCAGTCCTACTTAGTTCCTCTCATATCAACTTAGTTTGTGAGCACTTTGAACCAAGAAATGTCACTTACAATGTATTTTTATAGCCCCTAGTATAATTGGGTCATGATCTCATCTAGACAGTTAAGGGCTGCCATGGTAAAGAATACTATAACCAGGAAGATATACTTGTGAAAAATAACATATGAGGTTAAATTAAATGGTTGAACTAAAGAGCTAAAACTATATGATGAACGCCCCACTACCTTCTTCTTTTTCTCAGCATTTCCTGGTTTTCCAAAATGCATCATTCTCCAAATACCTCAAAAGATGTCCCAAAATGCATCATTCTTGATTTCAGTGTCAGTTGAAGTGCTCAACACCTTGTAGGATTAGATCCTCTGTCACTGATACTACGAATTACATTAGATTTTTTTGTAATGTAAAATCCTGGTTCCTTTGAAGTCAATAGTAAAATTCTCATTGATGTCAAAGGGATCAGGATTTCATTTCCCTGGTATCAGTAATGTAGATGAATGATGGGTTCTGGATTAGTTTTGCTGAAGCACTGCCAATTGGTTTAAAATGGGGTGGGGTGGGGTGGCTTGGGGGAAGAATTTTAAATAAAGGTAGTTTAAAAATTAGTGAAGACCTGAAGCCTCCATCCTATCTTTAACCTGATTATTTGGCACTTAATTCTAGGAAGGCTTCCATTTTCCTTTTAACTTTACAGTTCCCCTTGTAAAAAAAATTAGAATAGCTGCTCCGATATTTTCAACAGTAATATATTTAGCAAGGTAGTACACAGTAACTGATTTTTGGACATGCTTCTGAAATATGTTACTATACAGAATATTAAAGAGGTTTCTGTGAGTCTGTATCTCCCGGATCATTAAATAGTAGATCAAACACCTATAGGTATATTGCCAAATATCTTTTACTTATATGACAATATTCCTCCACCTAATGAAGACTACAACTTCAAAATGATTTAATTAAAATTCAAATACACCCAGAAACTTTAATGAAAAGCATGTAGTTTTAAAGCATCCTAATTGCACTCTCAAGACCACCTGATAAAATGTGAGAAACAGAAAATCTACTAGGCAATTATTTAGATATTATTAATAATGTATGAAAATGATTCACAATGGACTACACTAGACACTGAAGTCCTGTGCTTATCCATGAAACAGTCTATCTGAAAAGTTTTGAAAAATTCCAAATGGAATAGAATCAGGCTTACAGCAGATGTCCCTACTGCCTTTTGCTGAAGACAGGGATAATGGTCCTGGCTAGAGTCATGGAGACGAAGCCCTTGGAAGTTTTTGCATTTTTAGATACTTGAATATTTAGGGGGTGCTGTATTTATCCAAATGATGTTATTATATGCATCCAGTAACAATATCTATTTGTTATTTTGCTCTTAGATCTCCTACATATCTACCTCTCTCTCTTTCCTTTATCCTTTTTTCTCTAACACCTTCAGACTGGCCTCTACCATTTTCCTCCTTAGTATCCTGCCTTCCCTTTCCTTGTCCTTTTCTTCTGCATGACTTCCGTCAGTCTTTGTTTCCTCCCTCCTGGTTCCGTCCATCGCAAGATGTTTCTTTCACTCGTTGGTCATTCTTCCCTGGTTACTTCTATTGTTCCTCTTTCCTCTCTACCCATCTCCTAGTACTTATATTACTTATTTCCTCTCCCCTCTTTTGGGGGGATGCTTTCTTTCTGTTCTGCACTTTTCCCTTGTACCTCTTTACTTACTCCTCATTGCCAGCACTGATAACGCACTGTTTTTCCTTCATTAAGTCTCTGCATGGTTCATTTCTGACCTGATCTCTGTCCGTATTTCATAGTTGTTAGCGAACTACACAGTGAGTTCTTGCACTGTTGGACATTGCCCCTTCTGGGCTTCTCCTCACTTGTGCTCCAGGAGCACCTGGTAAATGAGGAATGGATCACTGATTTGAGGTGCTGCATATGTGGCCTGGTACTGTCTAACAGGTAGAACTCTCATATCATGGAATAGTTTTGTTATTACAAAAGAATCTCGGACAAGTATAAATTGTAGACTAGGCAGGGCTGTATTAAGGTATAAGCACTATAGGGCTATGATGACAGCCTCAGTTCCTAGAGCCACAGAAAAAGTTAAGAAACTCGGCTCTTATTTTTTAAACAAACAATATGTTTCTAGCTCTCATACATGCAACAAAAAGCTTTAAAAAGTGTCTCAAGTGTTACTGACAGCCTGAAACAATAGCTCCAGGAGGTGTGAACCACCTCTTTCAACCTAACTCTGAAACAACCTGCCACTCAAGGGGGGTGGTCTTTGGTTGAGGGTGGAACCATGGAGGCCACTATGTGCGATATGCGTAGAGCCACACAATATCTTAATTTGGCCCTGAGTCTTGGGTTGTAGCAATGTACGCCTCATTCTAGCACTGAGGAGATAATTTTTTTCTATTTTATAAGACCGCCAAAAATGTTCTAGCTGAGATGGTGCACTTTGTCCTATGGCTATCTGTCCAGCTAGAATATGGATTGACATTACCAGTCCTTTTCACAGTGGCTACTGAATAGTCAGCAGCTCCTGATAATGACTCTGGTTATCCCCAGACCTGCTGGACTTGGAGTTGGATGTGAAACACTCAATATCCTTTTACCAATCCATTGAGCAATCTATTCAGTTTCCCTCAGAAATAACATGGTAGCCAAGGAGATTATAATGAAAATTTCAACAATTCTAAATTGTGTTTGCATTATGGTCTACAGGTAGGATTTCTGCAAATAGTGAGATATGAGCTGGCAAACTGAAGTGCCAGTTTTAAATGTTTAATTTTGAATGGATGTCTGCACATATTTGGGAATGGACTGTATGTGCCCTTTCACTTTGGTCCATGAACTTTAAGTGGTCTGACATTTTAATCAATAGGCTGTGGGAACATAGGAAAGCAGAACAAGGAGGTATGAGTCCAAGGCTGATTGGCATTGTTCCTAATTAACTGTTCTAGTAGATGAGGTAATAACTTCTATTGGACAAACTTGTGTTGGTGAGAGAGTCAAGTTTTTGAGCTACGCAAAGCTTTCTTCAGGTCCCTTCAGAAGAAATTGGTTCAGTATTACCTCACATATCTGGTTTCTCTAGTTGCCTGTGACCAGCAAGGCTACAAGAAAACTGCAAACTATTTGACAAGTCAGTCAACAGGACACTATGTGGATATAGTTGCCATGACCCATAATGTGTTTTTTACTAGTCAATATACCACACACTTATCAGATTAAGGAGTGAGGACCAATGCCAATCACTGACTTTCTCCCATCTAATGAGTGTTTGTCTTTCCTTCCATGTGATCAAGCTTTTTCAGCCTCCAGGCTTTAATAACATGTTTCATCGTGGCAGCAAGAGGGTAATGAGAATAAACGCAAGCAGATTATGAAAGAAATACCCATTAGTAAATTGTTGGTCAGCATCATTTACCAGCACCAGTTCATCAGTGATTTGGTAAAGGCATCCTTATTAGTGATAAACAACAGAGTCCTGTGGCACTTTTAAAGACTAACAGATTTATTTATTGCATGAGCTTTCGTGGGAGAAAATCCCACTTTGTCAGATACTTTGAAGATGGGAAATTTACAGAATGGGAGGAAATTAAATGCAGGGAAGTGTATGACATAGGATCAGGTCAGGCTGTAACAGCAAATCAAAATAGGTGTTTGGATTCAAACACTGAGGAACAGCACATAGAGGAAGGTGAGGTCAAATCACCTGTTATAACGAGAGAAAAATCTGTAGTCCCTGTTTAACCCCAAGGCAACTGAGTCAAATTTGCATATAAATTCGACTTCTGCAGTTTCTCTTTAAAACGTTAATTTGTTATTCATCTGTTTCAGCACAGCTATTAGCAAGTTGTCAATGGAGTGAGCAGAGAGATTGAAGTATTCCCCTATTGGTTTTTTAGTGTTCCCATTTCTGATGTCAGATTTGTGTCCATTTATTCTTTTGCACAAAGACTGTCCTGTTTGTCCAATATATAAGGCAGAGGGGCATTTCCGGCACATGATGGCATAAATCACATTGGTGGATGAGCAGGTGAATGAGCCCTCGATGGAGTAGGTGGCTTGATTTGGTCCTGTGATGGTGTCATCAGTATAGATATGAGGGCAAAGTTGTCAACATGGTCTGTGGCAGGGATGTGTTCCTGCTTTAATGTTTCTGTTGTTCGATCTGTAGTTGCTGGTGAGTATCCATTGAAGCTTGGGTGGGCTGTCTGTAAGCAAGGAGAGGTCTGTCTCCCAAGGCTTGAGAGAGTGAGGGATCTTGTCAGGAAAACAAAACTGAAGACAGAGCAGTAGTGTCAGCACAAGAAGAGGGCATTCATCAGTGTGAGAGTAGGCAGAGTGAATAAGGTGGCAGGGGTGTCCAGATAGTTCAACTGACACTCATTTGGAGCCCATATTCGCAAATGAGGTAGATCAGTGGTTCTCCAAATGTGAAGCTATTTTTCAGCAAATCCATTAGTGAGGAGAATCCAAGAGTAATCATATTCTGAAGTGAACCATACATCTGATACAAAGGGATCTGATATACCCATCCCATCAAAAAAGATCAAATAAACTAGTTTTGCATAGGAGTTCTCCACAGAGGTTGTGGAGGCAGGTATCTTCCAGGCCCTGGAACACTAGCACAGTTACTCTATGACTGCAGCTGCACTCCATTGATTGCAGTAGCCTCTGAGACTACTGAGCCACAATTCCCTGTTAAGAGAATTTGGCTGCTAGATATGCTTTGTCTGGTCATGGATAATACTGTCTTCCCACAGCTTATCCTCAAGTCTCTCCCCCAGTATTACTGTGCATGGAGCCACTGTGCAGCACAGTCTGGCCTCCTCGCAGGGACATTGGCAAGTGAAGCCACAGTATTTCCATTACATTTCAGATCCTATGTATGCATGGACAGAGGTGGGGAAGCAGTATTTGGATTTAAGACCACATGTTCAAAGTCCAGCATAACAGCAAATATGAACATTGCATCTACAAAACACTGCATTTCTACAGGCCAACCAGCTACAAACAAGGTCATGTGGTAGTAATGTCCAAATGTTCAAAAGTCAGCGCTGCTTTGTGATTACTGGTGCAATGTGTTGTATATGCCAATATGTGTATGATTTTGCAGGAACACTTCTTTATACTGGGATTTGAAAATGTTGCACTATATTTTTCTTTAACTACCATTTTTTTTTTAATGGAAGGCTAAAAATGAATGAGCACCATTAGACGCAGGGCCACTGATCGGTAACTGAGTGCTACGGAAAATTTTTGCATAAGTAATAAAGTTCAAAAATAAGTTCATTCAGCTCGTCAATGATGAATTACTTTTGTTTATTTCTGACTCCAATATTCTGATTTTCTATTCTGATGGTTTGTCCGATGTTCTGTGATACTAATATGTAGCTAGACTTATGGAGTATACCAAGCAAATAATCCATATCTGATCTAACAAACATTAAAATCAGTGGAAAGCATCCCACTGACTTCAGTGAAAGTTAGATCCGTCCTTTATCACATTATTTTATTTTTAAAGCAACATAAAGTGCTGCTCTTCACTGACATTGTTTCCCAGACACCAGCAATTGTTCACTGACCCGGATATGAACTTTATTTTTTTCTGTCTCTGTTTATAGAATCTCTCTCCCTTTGTCATGCTTATCTACCCTAATCACAGAAACCTGTTTAACTTACTGAGAAATAGTGATGGAGCAAATTAGAAAGCTTGCAGAGAACTGTTTATAGCTGGGTCTGTCAGATCTAGTAAAAAAAAAATAAAGGAAATAATATTTACATAAATCAGGGTTCTCTTTTACTGTTCACTTCTTTGCCATTATTCAGTTGCAGGAAAAGAGATTATTACTCAAGAGGGGAAAAAGCAGTTCTCTTTAAAAGTACTATAAACGGAAATAAATTGCCCTTCTCATCAGCCTAATACTTCCATCTGACAAGACAAGATGATAAGTTTCATAGCACTCAAGGGTTCCTTTCTCAATTCTTGCCCATATTTCTTGAGTAATGTTCACTCTTCTGCAATTCGCTCAACCCCTTTTACTCAGCAGAGGAATCACAAGTTATTTATCAGAATGACAAAGCCTGTGAAAGCCAGAGAGGAGGTAGAGTTAATCAAAAAATTCTGTATATTTCTATCCAGAAAATATCAATGCTGCTTTAAAAAAAAAATTAGAATGCACCAAGTTTGGTTATATTTGGATTTCATATGAATCATGCCCATGTATCACTGTGTATCTGCAATGTTGTTGCTAATTTTCATTTGTGGTTGAGCTGTGTTTTTACAAAAAGCCCCAGTCTTAGGGTGTGTCTACACTTGTAAATTAAGTTGACTTAAGCTTGCTTAAGTCAACTTAATTTACTCTGCATCTACACTACACTTTCCTTAAGTCGATTTAAACAGTTGTTTAAGTCGACTTAAGGAAAAATTAAGTCGACTTTATAAAACCTCATTTTAAGTCGACTTTGCTGGCTAAGTCGACGTTAGAAAGTCGACTTAGCCAGTGTGGATGTGGAATAGCCCTAAGTCGACTTTAAGTTGACTTAGGAGGCTCCAGGGCTTCTCCACTGCCCTCCCTGCCAGGGTGGCTCTGCCTTGCCCACATGCCCTGCCAGGGTCCCTGTCCCCCTTTGCCCCTTTATACTAAGGTACAATGGGGCAAAGGCTGAGCCCCCTGGCACTTGGCAAGGGGTGCCCCCCCCGCCACTGTGGACCTGTCCCAGGTCCACCTAGCCCCTACAAGTCGACCTAGGTATCCAGTGTGGACCATCTAGGTCGATTTTGTAGGGTCCCCTCTAAGTCGACCTAAAATTTGAGTGTGGACATGCTAAGTCGACTTAAATTAACAAGTGTAGACATAGCCTTAGATAGTTGTTATACATATTGATATGAAATGGGCCAAAGTATTGCCTCATTGACTTCAAATGGAGTTACTATGCATTTACACTTATGTAAATGAGTGCAGAATTCATCTTAACTTAAATGTTTCTTAATTAAAGTTTTAAAGTAGAGATAATACACTTTCACTTTTTCAACATTTCAGAACTAGGAGTAAATCTTTTCAAGCACTGAGGAAATATGTACATGTTTAAAGATGAAAAGGCCCTTCCTATTCCTTTTGTAAATACTGCTACTATCCTTAGATGAACTACGATTTCTTTTTTAAAATCCAAATCTGGTATGATAAAGCCATAAATGTGGAGACCTGTTTTGCTTTCCAAAAACATGTAAAATCATTAGAGAGAAAAAATAAAATCTGCTTCTGAATTTCTGGTGCTGTTCTTTTTAATCAGAAGGAGAGTGCCTATATGAAGGTGAATAAGTTCCAGAGGAGTAACCATAGATAGTTTAGTGTTTTTTTTCTTTTGTAGGGAAGCAAAGTGAAAGCCAGATAGGAGGTAGAGTTAACCAAAAAATTCTGTGTATTTCTATCCAGAAAATATCAATGCTGCTTTAAAAAAAAATTAGAACACACCAAGTTTGGTTATATTTGGATTTCATATGAATCATGCTCATGTATCACTGTGTATCTGCAATGTTGTTGCTAATTTTCATTTGTGGTTGAGCTGTGTTTTTCTCTTTTTTGTGAAGTCCAGCCACATGGAAGTATGTATTGTAGGTTGGCTTTGTGTGAGAGTTTCCAGTGTTGAGAGTTATCTGAAGGTGCTTTCTCTGGCATTGTGCGCATGCTGCCTGGTGACAGAGCACTGGAAAATATAGCTCTACAAAGAAGAGGTCGCTTCTGGTGTGGTCACACTATTATGGTGCTTGATGTTTGTTGCTGACTTCTAAGTGTCAATCAAATGTAAAAACGAAATTAGGCACAGTGTCTGTTATCCTTACCAAGGCATGGATGTAGATACAACTGACCACCTTTCTTCGCATTTTATATACTGGAAATTTAAAATAAGACGACTAAAAAAATTAAAAGACAATCATCCAACAAAATTACAATAATTTTTGCCCAGAAGTACATTAGTGTGAATCTTTTCTACCTGGAACATCAGAGGCTTAACTCTTGACTTTACTAAAACTTCAGTGTCTGATCAGTTCCAGAGAGAGCGCCGTGTTAGTCTATTTCAGCAAAACAAACATGTAGTCCTGTGGCATTGTAAATATTTTTAAAGTGTCTGATCAATTACTTATGCTGCTGATTCACTGATAAAAATGAATTAATGGGTTTGTTTGATGGCAAGTTCATTATACATATTTGCCCATTTAAAAAAAATTAAATTCCAATTACTATTGAGGCACAAAAGAAAAGAAAAGAAAAGAAAAGAAAAGAAAAGAAAAGAAAAGAAACTACCAGGCACAACCGTGCTTTATCATCTCATCAATTACAGACATCTACCAATGTGATCTACGCCATCATGTGCCAACAATGCCTCTTGTCTTATACATTGGCTAAACTGGACTGTCTCTATGCAAAAGAATAAATGGACACAAATCAGACATCAAAACTGGTAACATTCAAAAACCAATAGGGGAACATGTCAAGCTCCCTGCACATTTTGTAAAAGACATGACAGTTGCAGTTCTTCAGCAAAAAACAACAACCAAAAAAAACCCCTTTGAAACCAGACTTCAACGTGAAACTGTAGAGCTAAAATTCATATGCAAATATGAAACTATCAGATTAAGTCTGAATAGGGATGTGGGATGGCTAACTCATTACCAAAGGGCAATTTTCCCTCTTTTAATATTCTCACTTTCTCATCTATTGTTCCACACTGTTTAAATCAAAACACCTTGTTTGGTTTGCTGAAAAAGATTGAACTGACCTTATGACTTACCCTTTTCTGCATGTATATATTCACCTAACATACTGTAGCTTCCATTTCATGCCTCTCATGAAGTGGGATTATACCCACAAAAGCTCATGCAACGAATACAATTGTTAGTCTGTAAAAGTGTCACCGGACTCCTTGTTTTTAAGTCTTTTTACTTTCTCGTGACAATCATTGCAACTGTAATGAAAAAGTTGCTCTTTTTATACCATACAAGTGTATAATAAAACAGTAGTGGTGTTTCCATTGTCTAAAAATCTCTCTCTCTCTCTCTCTCTCTCTCTCTCTCTCTCTCTCTCTCTCTCTCTCTCACACACACACACACACACACACACACACACACACACACACACACACACACACAATCTAGTTTAGTTCCTGATGGTTAAAATAGTTAGTAGCATTTTTCCTGTGAAAAAACTGAGGCATTTCTTTGATTATAATGTAAAACATCATTGTCCTTCAAAGGCATCATCCACATTTTTAAATATTTGCTGAATAAAACACAGAGGTTGCAATCATAGGGTGCGTCTACACTTGTAAATTAAGTCGACTTAAGCTTGCTCAAGTCAACTTAATTTACCCTGCGTGTACACTACAGTTTTCTTAAGTCGACTTAAGGGAAATAAAGTCAATTTAAGGAAAATAAAGTCGACTTTATTAAACCCAGATTTAATTTGACTTAAGGCTTAAGTCGACTTTTTCAAGTCGTGGACCTGCCCTAGGTCCCCCTAGCCCCTAGAAGTCGACCTAGGCGTCCAGTGTGGACGCTCTAGGTCGACTTTGTAAGTTCCCCCCAAAGTCGACTTAAAATTTAGGTGTAGACTCACTAAGACGACCTAAATTTTCAAGTGTAGACATAGCCATACAGAATAAATCAGGGTTGAGGGCTTTATTTCAGTCAACAAAATGTAACTTTAGAATTGAATACCAACTTTCTTGGGGGAAAGCTGTTATATATACAAAAGCATTCTCTCTTTAAAGAATAGACAGGCACATATTTTTAGACTGGGACAGTGATAAATGCATTAAAGATGGAACAGTTCCTCTTAAAACTGTTTCTATGTAGGCAAGAGGAAAGTGTTACACAGTGACAGGCAACTGGATATAAGCTGCTATTCTATTCTAGGAAGAAAACTGAGTGTAATATTATGTTAGTACATTTATTCTAAAATTTGTGGGCAAAGCTGTTAATTTCATTGGACTTACCCAACACTGTGCAAACAATCTCTGGTTGTTACGAACCTTCCACCCATTTCTCACTCAATGACTGTGCTGTGTGAAATATTGTTAGACTGAATTTTTTTAATGGTTGTTTCTTAGCAGCACTGAGTGAGTATAGGAAATCATATTACTTCCTTTATTCACAGGAGCTGAATGGTTTGAAATACTTAAATAAAGACGTTTTGCAACTGCTAAAGCTAGCTTGCCTAATTTAAATGATCAAGTACTACCATTAAAATTCATGGAAAAAGTTAACAAGTCATTTCATTGCACATAGATATTTTCAGGATATGTCCTGAATACAGGTGGTGCAGGATTAATGACAGTAGAGACATACTTGAAAACATTGGCAAAAACTCTCATTCCACTACAAGACATAGACCTGATTCAAGAGATACAGAAAGCCTTTGACCACTATTTGGAAGTTTCAAGAGAGATGAAAGGTGCAAATTAACGTATCTACCAGTAATCTCAGTCAACAACATTCAGTATACTCAAGTTAGTCTGGTGACACACAGATTTGTTTCATAAACAAAAATTAGTGTTTTCTCTCTAAACAATCAGTTGTGAGCAATTTGTTTTCACAAACAGTTTCTCGCTAAACAAACAAAGAGACTTGTGGCACTTTTAAAGACTAAGAAATGTATTTATCGCATGAGCTTTCCTGAGAGAAAATCCCACTTTGTCAGAACCTTGAAGATGGAGAACTTACAAAATGGGAGGAAAATAAATGCAGGGAAGTGTAAGTCATAGGATCCGGTCAGACTGTTACAGCAAATCAAAATAGTTGTTTAGATTCAAACAGTGGAGAACAGCATATCAGAGGGAGGTGAGGTCAAAGAAGGCAAAATCCCCTGTTGTAATAAGAAAAAAACCAAAATCTATATTTAACCCTAAGGCAATGGTGTCAAATCTGCATATGAATTCCAATTCTGCAGTTTCTCTTTAAAGCTTTGATTTGTAATCCATTTGCCTAAGTACAGCTATTAACATATCAGCAATGGAGTGAGCAGGGAGATTGAAGTGTTCCCCTATATGTTTTTTAATGTTGTTATTTCTGATGTCAGATTTGTGTCCATTTATTCTTTTGTACAGATTATTCTGTTTGTCCAATGTATAAGGCAGAGGGGCATTGATGGCAGATGATGGCATAAATCACATTGGTGGATGACCAGGTGAATGAACCCTCAATGGAGTAGCTCGCTTTATTAGGTCCTATGATGGTGTCTTTTGTGCATGTATGTGGGCAAAGTTGGCAATCCCTTACTTTTGGGAACAAATATTAAAGTATATGATTATGTTACTTGCTCTTCCTGTTTTCTCCTTCACTGCTAATAGTTAAAGGTTTTGCTTTTATTAATATTGAACTATATTTAATTATTATTATGCCCAACATATTGAATGGATACAGTTAATTGAGTTTGATGGTAACAGTATTATTTTCCTTTGCAGAAAAGAAAGACAGTGTTTGGATAAAGGCACTTGACTAGGAAATTTGGGGTTCAATTCCCATTCTGGCACAGGTTTCTAGCACAATTTGGAGGAAGTCGCTTACCCATTCTGTAGCCCATTGGTATAAAGTGGAAATATTAATCCTCCCTTCGTTTCATAGCCATATTCATTTGCTAACCTCATTTGTGAGGAGTCACTGATAATCTGGTGATGAATGAGTACCACATAGCAGGTCATAAATACAATCAATAAATCAATAAATATCTGAAGGAGGATGGGCTATAACCATAGCTCATATATTTCTGTACAACGCTGCTGCAGCTATCACACATTCATGATAGACAGCTAGATCATGAAACAAGATTAGCTGTCTTTTAATTACAAGACTGTATTTGTAAGCACATCTGTGTGATGCAGAGGCTGAGAAGAACTTAGAGGCTTACAAAGTATAACCCCTATTGCACAAGTCAATGCTTATAAGGGGCCTCAGCATTTATTCTGCGGTGGAGATGACCAGGTTTGTGGTATCACTGATTTCATGGCAACAGGATCTGGAGTAATCAAATAGTGGTGCCTCCTGCTTTCCTGAGAATGTGTACAGAATGGCTGTTCCCCTGCTTCAGAGAAAAACAGCATACAAAGCTCTAAAGAAGGAATTTTCCCTCAGGTGAGATTGGTAGAAACCTGGGGGAGAAGGATTAGAGGAGGTTTGCCTTTTTCTGTACCATAGGGCACGGGTCAGTTGCTGGTTTGAACTAGAGTAAATGGTGGATTCTCTGTAAACTGAAGTCTTAAATAATGATTAGAGGTGTTCAATAACTTATCCAGAGAGTATGAGTCTATTACAGGAGTGGGTGGGTGAGGGTCTGTTGCCCGTGATGTACAGATCAGACTAGATGTTCATGATGGCCCTTCTGTCCTTAAAGTTGCATGTATGAGTCTTAATGGATTATAATTGCAGGGCGTCCCTTACAGCAGTGATTTTCAACCAGGGATGCACATCCCTCCATGGGGATGGAGCGGTCTTCTATCGGATACATCAACTTACCCGGATATTTGTAGTTTTACTACAGGCGACATAAAAAACACTAGCAAAGTCAGTACAAACTAAACTTTCATACAGACAATAATAACTTGTTTGTACTGCCCTATACACAATGCCCTGACATGAAACTGTAATATTTATATTCCAATTGATTTATCTTATAATTATATGATAAAAATGAGAAAGTAAGCAATTTTTCAGTACTAGTGTGCAGTGCCACATCTGTATTTTTATGTCCGATTTTGTAAGCAAGTAGTTTTTAAGTGAGGTGAAACTTGGAGGTATGCAAGATCAATCAGCTTCCTGAAAAGGATACAATAATCTGGAAAAATTGACAAATTCCAGAGAGGTAGCCATGTTAATGTCGTGCCACAGGACTCCTTGTTTGTTTTGCTGGGAAGGTTGAGAGTCACTGCTCTGCAGTACTCCCAAAAGCATTCACCAGTATTCAAAAATACTCACAAAAGCAGCCACAGCACAGATGTGGGCCAGCTGGGCACCTCAGAAATATGATTATGTTGTCATGCCATAGGACTCAGTCTAGCTCAGCTGCTCCACAGGAGTTACAGTAGTGCTCATTGTTCAGGCTGTGAATCCGCTCCCATTGGGTCAGACAAAAATTCCGTGTCTGGAACAGGGCATCAGCATTCAGGCACACAAGACAGTTTAAGCCATGGAATTCTTCATAGGATTTACTTTCTATTCTGCTCCCTGCTAAGGGAACAAGTGTTGACTGCAGCAGGGCCGTCCCTGGGGGGGGGGGGGGGCGGCGAATGGGGCGATTGCCCCGGGCCCTGTGGTTACATGGGCTCTGCACCGAGGCGCCCCCACAGCCATACTCTTCCCTGCTCCCCGTTGCCTTCGGCAGGGAGCCGAAGGCAGCGGGGCGGGCAGGGAGCACTAAGCCTGGCCCCTGGGCTAGCCCTCCTGCCCCCGGGGCGGAGCAGGCAGGCCCAGGGGCAGGACAGGTGGCTGGGACCTGCCTCTGAGCCGGCCAGCCCCATGCAGCCAGGGCCAGCCCTCGCCAGCGGCCTCAGGTCCCTGGCTGGGGCACCGGCCACAGCCGCAGCAGCCTGGGGTCCTGGCTGCGGCCTCAGGTTCCCCGCCTGGGCTGGCTCCCTGGGGGGTGGAGCGGCCCGACTCCCCTCCAGCATGGAGGGGGCCCCGCCTAGGCCAGTTAGCCCTGGGCCCCGCTCCCCCCACAGGACAGCGCTGGATTGGAGCTACCTGGAGCTCCAGCAATGTTAGAATGAGGCGCTGCAGAATTTCCTGCTTCAGTTTAGCCCTCTCCAATAAGTGTTTTCTCCAGTAATTGTTTCTCTTGCCCTTTCCTCTCTCTTTTAGCATATTTCCCCAGGGAAGGGAGGGAAGTAAAAGACTGCAAGAGTAAAGGTAAATGTTTCCATTTCAGGGAACACTTTGTACCAGTGCAGAAACCTTCTCGGTCAAGCACTGACTCTGAAATGCCCATGACAAGAGTAAATATTACTGTGAGAGCTAACTTTACAAACACCAGCACTAACTAAGCTGGCTTGCAACATGTATTTGTGCACATGTGAAGCTATGCATCGATGAGTGCAAATATACATTATCACATGCAAATCAAATAATTATTCATGGAACATGCATTTTGCATATGCAAACATCTTTATAGGTACAGAGTGTCCAGTTTTGCATGGGGAAGTGTATACTTCCTAATTGCTTTTGAAAAATTCTGGATGCATATCACAGAGCTGTCATCGTCCATTAAATCTATGATGAGTACAACATGGCGTATGGAAGTACAAACTTTCCCATTTTGTTGCAACCCAGCCTGGCCAGAGTGTACCACCTTAGGATAGAAAGTCTGCATATCTTTGGTCACTTTTGTCCATCCTCCTGCAACTGCAACCATGATGCAAGCATGATGTTCTTTTTTGTGATATATGCATGTATCCACAGAAACACATGAGACCACCAAATCAATTTACATATTAGTGAGCAACTAGTAGATGGTAACAGTTTGTAGTCACTATTAACCATGGGAGATTTGAACTGGTAACCTAATCTTCAGGCGAAGCACTCTATTTCTCATTGTCTATTCCTTTGCTATCAATTCCTCTTTCCTCCATGCTTTTTAACACCATTAAAATATGATTTATGGTTTTGTTTGTGAAATGATTACTCATCTTTAAAGAAAAAATATTGTTATACATGTAGGCTAAAGAGCCTGAGACAATTAACGCTGCAGCAATTTTCAGACTTTTCTTGTATTAAAAATGAACTGCAGTTAACAGGATTTTGGAACCCTAATGGGATGGAGGTAAGGCCAAGCACAACACTAATGTAATCTTCCTCTGTTCCCGTTGTCTCATTTGTTAACCATTATTATTATGACTTGGGTCAAAATACTTGAAAGGAGTTTCAGTTTCTCTGCTAAATAAACTAGCAGTAACAGACCAAAATGAAGACAGCCAGGATGGGAAATCTAGCCCAGCAGCATCTTTTTCTCATCATTTCTCTTTTCTCCTGCACTCACCTTTGTAAGACCGAATGCACGATGTATATTGCAACACATGCCTTTTTATTCTCAACTGCGCTGTGGGCTTAGATTCCTGACTTTTGAGGAATGTAAATTAAATACAATCAGTGTTATTACATCCACTTTTTGTTTCACAGACTTGATCCTTGATGTGTGGGTTACATCTATCGTATGTGCTAACTGTTTTTTTTTTCTTCTGTCCATAATTCTTTCCCAGTAATTCCACAAGATATCCATAATGGAATTGTCGATCAAAAGTGAGCCAGAGGAAAATGCTGTCTGAGAACAAAATGGCCTAGGAAACTCTCACTGGTGTAATCCTCAGACAGACTCAATGGCAGATGGAAAGCTGCTGAAACAACTGGCATCAGAACTTGCCAGGGAGTCAGTTGTCATCCGTACATTGATATCTGGATCCTGGAAATAAAAAGGAAAAGGAACGAGTTGTGAAAGTAGCAGAAGACTAGAGGAATCTTAGTTAACTTCTGATTAAATCGTTCTGTTAAATTCTATGGGTTTTTCATATGATATTTTTTCTTCATGTTACATAAGTTCAGAATCATTTTAATGCATTCCCCAAAATCCAGCGATGCAGTCTGTGCAGTCTGAGAGCATTTGATCACATCGCAGTAAAACAGACATAGTAAAATGAATGTAATTGAGGAAATATTTGTAAAATTGTTATTCTGCTTCCCATACCTGTACTTTCCTTAAGTAAAGGTTGTATAGTCAAAAAAGAAAAAAAAATAGCAAGCATAAAGTGGTTCTGCTAATGGCACTCTAGTTCCAAGCAGAGCCTTGTATACATCCTCTGTATCACGGCTAGAAATGGCTTTTTCTCAGAGTATGGACTCACAGCGCATGTACACCATGTGGAGGACTTCCTCTTTTATAACTACCACAACGGTTTTTTGAATAACAGAAAATATATATCCTGTCTCAGATTTATGAAATGATCATTTGAGATGACCATTTACTCAAAACATGAGTGTAAATATAGCTTGTAAGCAAGACATTTTCCTATGTAACATGCGCTTTTAATTATAACATGTATATACAAACATGGTATATTGGCAATTTACAGGCAATTAGTAGTAACAGGCAACCATCATGTGGTTTACATCATCTTGCTGAATGTTTTGAATCTCATAACTTCTTGTTTCAGTATGATCAGTCTTTGAGGCTAATCTCTCCCACATGAGCAATGCTAAAAGATTGTCTTCACTGTGGAGCAAAAGAAAAATTGCTTAAGTAAAGGTAGTGACTATGAATTATAACGCACTTTCTCAGATAAAGGCCATTAAGTAAAGCTGTGTACAAATTTGACATCTTATTTTGTTACCTTTGACAGTCCCTTAGAAAGGTTTAAAAGAACCAGATCTGACTAAAGCTTTCAAAAGTTCATAGTGGAATATTTGTTAACCTTGCTCTCTGTGATTGCTGTGGAACAAAGATAATACTCTTTAAATGGAGATAAATTATTATCTTTCAAAACATTATCACCAGTCTTAATCAAGTTTGCTCCTATAGCTGAACAGCCAGTGACCTTGTTATTTACACGATAAACATCTCTGCTATTTTATGTTTATAGTTAGTACATTTACTCTAACTAACCGGCTAAGCATGAATCCATGGATTTGTTATAAGTGAAACTTTATAGGTAAATTAGAAGATTCATCTGGTTTGGTAAGAATGGAAAGATTGAAGAGATGCTAGTT
The DNA here is from genome assembly GCA_007922175.1 of Pelusios castaneus. Taxonomy (NCBI): domain Eukaryota; kingdom Metazoa; phylum Chordata; order Testudines; family Pelomedusidae; genus Pelusios; species Pelusios castaneus. The sequence goes on along the minus strand of ML685772.1, from coordinate 14,669,152 downwards.
GAAAGTTAAAATTGGCTTGATTTTGGTTTACTTATACTAAAAAACCCCCTCGATTAGGTATTTCAGGAGCCTTTTCTTATATCAGAACATGTTTGCTTGGCAGGTATTATGGATTAGGGAGCTGGCACATCAGTTGATTATGCCTCAATGCTCATTTTCTGCAGAAATGCTGGGGATGGAAATTAGAATGGTATTAATTATTAAATTGTGATATTTAATTGTACGCCATTGATGTCTGCGCCAAAAGAAAACATCTGTGGGAACGAGTATGAAAATCTGGATTGTTAGCTGTTTGAAATTAAGCTTCCCAAGTTTAAAATGCAGCCTTGCAGGCTAAGCACTTCGTTTTTCCACAAATAACATGACCTTTATTGGAATGAGTGCCTCTTGATGTCTAACAATTGCCCAACATGGCAAGAGATCAAGCGTGGGGTAAAGGAGTGGCTTCTTGTTCTCTGTAGAAACCTCAGCCCCGATGGCCAGCGTTTGTGTGTGCAGTTCAGAATCAGCCATAACATGAAAGCAACTTTCAGAAAAAGCATGTGGCATTATAGGACTGGCCAGAAAACAAGAATTCTGTTTCATGAAAAATGTCAAGGTTTCAACATTTGGTTTTGTCCCATATGGGAATGAAAATGAGCAAATTTTCATGAAAAAAACCACAGGAACCAATAGTCCATTGATTAGGCCACTCACCCAATAGGTGGGAGACCCAGTCCCTCCTTTAATTTGGTGAACTTGAACCTCGTCTCCCATAGCTTAGAAAACCAGAGTCCTATGGCACTTTTAAAGACTAACAGATTTATTTATCGCATATTAGTTAGTTAACCTGTTAGTCTTTAAAAGTGCTACAGGATTCTGTTTGTTTTTCTGTAATAGACTAACACGGCTACCCCTTTGGAACTTGACTTCCATAGCTTAGGTGAGTGCCCTAATCTCTGGCCTACTAGCTTTATGAATGTGGGTGTGTCTCTCTGATTTTGCTCAGAAATTTCATCTGGGTCTGAGAACACTTTTCAATGAATCATCATTTTCTGAAATAAAAAAATAAAAGTTATATCAAAACATTCCTAATTATGTCTATGGCTTTATTGCAGGTTCCTACAATGTAATTATAAGGAGGTTCTCTTAGGGTTTCTACATGTTTCTTGCTTTAATATGGTTGTTCTTAAGGAGTTGGGTTTTTTTTAACTGTTGGCCCAGTGCTGAAGGCCTCGGAGGTCTCAATGGGATTTGCGGGTCCTCAACAACAGAGCTCTAAAAAGGGCCAGTTGAGAGATGGGAAAAAATCCTTTACCCTTGAAGGTGCCGTTCTTAAAACTGGGGCAAAAGAACTAAAAGCATTTTGTCATCAAGTTGAAATTCAGTGAAAGTTAAAAAAAAAAAAAAATGGAGCAGCTGAAATGTTTGCAAAAATCCAGTGGAGAAAAACTTTCTTCAGGTTTCCAGGTCTCTATAGAAAATATTAAAGTACAGACTGACTCTTCCAGTTTTTATTGTTCTCTCCTGCCTAGTTCTGGTGTTTTCTAAATGCTACACTGCTGTGTGAGGGTGTTTAGATCCACCCACTTATGCTCGCCATACATTTTCATTACAGGGTGGGACCAAGGAAGAGCTGAATAAATAACTGTACTGATTTCCACTAGTTTGATCAACTCTCTGCTGCACTTGTTGATCACCCCAGTAACTGGTAATGCTGCTAAGTGTTTTTATCTACTGGAACATAACCCAGGATTTTAATTTTGCTTTTGTAAAATGAGCTTCAAGTTTTGTTCGAATGAGGGGGGGGGAGGGAGAGCTGTTTTAATCATATGGCCATGATCTGAGCTTCTTGTTTTAACAAAACATCACAATGGAATTACACTGTACAAAAGCAACATAAAAATCCCACATCCAGAGCTAGTTTTGTGAAGTTTACACAATTATTTCCATAGTTGCCAAATAGTGTGTAAAAATTAAAAGCTACACACTTTCTTTTATTTACTAGGCAGTTGGAGCCTTGGGCTCAGCTGAGCTCTATGTGGTGCCAGATACAAGGTGGGAACAAAGGTAGCTGTGAACCAGTTCTGTCTGGTCACCACACCCAGCTCAAATTGATCCCTGAGGCTGCCAGGGTCAATTTGTTAACAGAGCTGTCATGCTTATGAGGGTTATTGGAGCACATAATCCTAGGTGTGCCCTTATATGCTCCCTATGCCAAGGGCCTGGGATGGGTTCAATCGCATACAGCCAGGCACAACAGCTTCCACACGGTGGAATCCTCAGCTATTCTGTCAGCCCAGTGTTGAATAGCACTTGAGCAGTGAAAAGTATTCTTAGCATGAGGCTGAATCTAGTCCTTACTCCCAAATTTTTGGTGGGCTCCCACTCATACATTGTATATTGTAACACCTACACATCCAGTAGTGCCTCTGTGTGCTGTTCCCCATTGTTTGAATCCTAACACCTATTTTGATTTGCTGTTACAGCCTGACCTGGTCCTATGTCATACACTTCCCTGCATTTAATTTCCTCCCATTCTGTAACTTTCCCATCTTCAAAGCGTCTGACAAAATGGGATTTTCTCCCACGAAAGCTCATGCGATAAATAAATCTGTTAGTCTTTAAAAGTGCCACAGGACTCTGTTGTTTTTCTACAATAGACTAACACGGCTACCCCTTTGGTAATTGGCATCCAGTAGTGTACAGGGAACACCATAAATGTTTGCACAAGCAGGAATCTGCAAACCGGGAAGCTCGGCACACAAATTAATTTCTAAACAAGTGTGCACATAAGTTTGGCACATGCAGAAAAAGCATCTACTCAAAGCATGGTCCCGTTGTTTTAATTTTAAACAAAGCCTAGACTCAGAGAGAGAAACTGTAATGTTTCACAAAATAAAACAGCTATTTTTGCAATCAAAAACTCAGTGAGCACTCTAGGGCTATGTCTACACTTGAAAAGTTAAGTTGACTTAAGCCAGTGTGGCGGGGGATTAGCGCCTAAATCCACTTTATTAAATCAACTTCAAGTGTTAAGTGACTTAAAGTCGACCTTATTAAGTCGACTTAACAAAGTCGACTTAACTTTTCAAGTGTAGACATAGCCCCTTTTCAACCTTATTAAGTCGACTTAACACTTTAAGTCGACTTAATAAAGTGGATTTAGGTGCTAATCCCCCTCTACACTGTTTTAAATCAACCTAATACAGTTGACTTAAGCGTTAAATCGACCTACATTGAGGTGTTATTAAGTCGACTTAACTTTTCCTTAAGTCGACTTAAGGAAATGCTTAAGTCGACTTAAGGAAAGCCCAGTGTGGACGCGGAGTAGTTTAAGTTGACTTAAGCCTCCTTAAGTCAACTTAATTTGTAAGTGTAGACACACCCTAGGAGCCTTGTAGGGTCAGGCAAAAAAATTTGCCAAAAGTTGCTAGTGAAAAGTGAGCTTTTTCTTCAGTTTGCAGATGCTGCTTCAAAAATTTCTTTAAGCCATCTTCATACATCACACCCAAAAAAGCTCCAAACAATATTATCTGCTGAATAAAATATCTGAGACATCCAACAGGGTTCACTTGTTATTCATGTGATCATATTGGGGAAGGGGTTGTACGTGTGCATATGCGTGCAAGCTTTCCTCATATGGTATAATGGTATCTGTAGTATTTGAGACCACAAATGCTACTGGTGCAGTAAAAAGAGACAGACCCCACTTCTAACAAAACAGCCATTTCAGTAAAATGTTGTTTGTCATTTATAGGAAAAACATCTTACCAGTTTCTTGCTTTTTCCCTGCCTTTTATTCTTCAGGTTCTTAGCTCTAAACCAATTAGTTTTATAAACCGATAATGATAGTTACTCTATCATTATATACTAGGTTAGCTCCTCAACTGACCTAAATAGATATAGCTCCATTGTGCTGTTGCTTTAAAAAGTCAGGCACACAATCGCATGTGAAAATGTGTATTTAGTTAAAACAATTGTGCATCTAAACTAGGTATTTGCAAGTGCAAATAGTGAATTAAGCATCTAACTGGCCAACAGCATGTATAAAGATCCAATGTACACACATACAATCCTGGTAACCAGGCAAATAAATTAGATAAGCAATTGATGCACATTTTTCATGCTCCAGTTCACGTGTGACCTTTTCAGACTCAGGCCTGAAACATCAATGAACACTGTTTGCTTGAAAACTCTGGCTTTGCAACTATTTTTTCTACTACTCTGTGGTTAACCCCAGGACTCTGAAGGGACTGCTGGTTGCAGTATAATGTGCGAGTTTTGCTTAACATGCACATTTTTCTTTTTGCATAACTCTAAATTAACTGCAGTGAATATATTGCAGTAGGACCCCAGATAGGAAGGGGTCCTTAGCTCAGCAGCACTGCTTTCTCACAAGGCAGCCATGATAAACATATTCTGTATATGTGATTTTCTTTCAAATATTTTTAAACTGGTTCTTAAAACCTTGGTCAGGCTCTGCCTCATGGAGGGCTTTTGTTTTGCTTCCTTGTTTACTGCTCTTCATCTATTTCCCTTGTGTTTCTCTGTCTACATATTGGTTCAAGAAAAAAAGGTCCCTCTTTATTTTCAACATTTCTGTCTTTGATCCTTTTGCACCATGACTTCTGGGCACAACTATTTTATGTTTAGCATACAAATGGTCGGGTTAACAATGAGCTGGAAAGATAGAGAAGTGATGTAGAATGCCTACACATTCTCGACTGAATTTGGATAAGAATTACTACAGATTTCAGTTTCCCTGCAGATTGCTTGAGGCCCTTCTTTTTGGTTTTTGGTTTGGAAAACAAGGTTTTACTCTCTGACTAAAAACCTTTGGCAGATTCATACATATTTGAAACTTTCACAATGCGCACAAAATGTATTTAAAAAAATGCCAACTGGTGGTAATTTAAAAGCCTGGGAATGTCTGCAAACAAGATGAACATTATCATTCTATGCTTATCATTCTTAAGTTTATTATGGTTAATTGTCTACTGACATTTGCTCTTGATAATTCCACATAGGCCAAAGAAATAACATTGCTGACAGAGGCGCCCTTCTGTCTTCTAGTGGTGTACGCAATGTGAATGTCTATGCATATTCTATCTCCTCGTAAGCAAACTGATAAGAGTCCTAGCTGAGGTCAGAGGAGACATTTATCTGCTTGCCCACAGCTCTCCAGATATTTAGGAGAGAGCATATCTACATACAAAACTAACTCTTCCTTCTGAACTTATTAGCAATGATACGGTCATTCATCTGAAAAACAGAGTCCTGTGGCACTTTTAAAGACTAACAGATTTATTTATCGCATCAGCTTTCGTGGGAGACTTTGTCAGACGCTTTGAAAATGGGAAACTTACAGAATGGAAGGAAATTAAATGCAGGGAAGTGTATGACATAGGATCAGCTCAGTCTGTAACAGCAAATCAAAACAGATGTTAGGATTCAAACACTGGGGAACAGCACATAGAGGAAGGTGAGGTCAAATCACCTGTTATAACGAGAGAAAAATCTGTAGTCCCTGTTTAACCCCAAGGCAACTGAGTCAAATTTGCATATAAATTCGACTTCTGCAGTTTCTCTTTAAAACGTTGCTTTATTATTCATCTGTTTCAGCACAGCTATTAGCAAGTGGTCAATGGAGTCTGCAGAGAGATTGAAGTATTTTCCCCTATTGGTTTTTTAGTGTTGCCATTTCTGATGTCAGATTTGTGTCCATTTATTCTTTTTCGCAGAGACTGTCCCATTTGTCCAATATATAAGGCAGAGGGGCATTTCTGGCACATGATGGCATAAATCACATTGGTGGATGAGCATGTGAATGAGCCCTTGATGGAGTAGGTGGCTTGATTTGGTCCTGTGATGGTGTCTTTAGTGTAGATATGAAGGCAAAGTTGGCAGCATAGTCTGTTGCAGGGATATGTTCCTGCTTTAATGTTTCTGTTGTTTGATCTGTAGTTGCTGGTGAGTATCTGTTTAAGGTTGGGGGGCTGTCTGTAAGCAAGGAGAGGTCTGTCTGCCAAGGCTTGAGAGAGTGAGGGATCGTCTTCAATCTCTCTGCTCATTCCATTGACCACTTGCTAATAGCTGTCTTGAAACAGATGAATAACAACTCAAAGTTTCAAAGAGAAACTGCAGAACTCGAATTTATATGCAAATTTGACTCAGTTGCCTTGGGGTTAAACAGGGACTATGGATTTTTCTCTCATTACAACAGGTGATTTGACCTCACCTTCCTCTATGTGCTATTCCCCAGTGTTTGAATCCTAACATCTATTTTGATTTGCTGTTACAGCCTGACCTGGTCCTATGTCATACACTTCCCTGCATTTAATTTCCTCCCATTCTGTAAATTTCCTATCTTCAAAGCGTCTGACAAAGTTGGATTTTCTCCCACGAAAGCTGATGCGATAAATAAATCTGTTAGTCTTTAAAAGTTCCACAGGACTCTGTTGTTTTTCTGCAATAGACTAACACGGCCACCCCTTTGGAATTGGTCATTCATCTGGAAGGTAATGTCCTGCAACAACAAGGGAGCAATCAGAATGAGACTAAAACATATAAGTAGTAAAGTAATTCTAGTTCTCGTAGTCAAAGGGCACATTTTCAAAACTGCTTAAGTGACTCACTGAAAGTCAGTGGGACATAGCCTTCCCAAAGCCTCGTCTACCTTAGCATTTATGTCACCAAATCTTGTCTCCCAGGGATGTGAAAAAACATCCCCCTGAGCAATGTAAGTTTTGCCAGCATAATCTCTTGTGCGTATAGCATTATGACAATGAAAGAACGTCTTCCACCAACATACCTACAGCCGTTTGTTTTAGTGATTTTATTATGTCAACAGGAGAGCTCAACAGTAAGGTGACTACACAGGTACTCTTACAGCAGCAGAGCTGTATTGATACTTACAGCTGTACCACTGGAAGTTTTAAAGGTAGACTAGCCCTGAGTGTGTAAAATGGTTTTGAAATTTTGACTTAAATGCTTACATCACTAAAGCACTTTTGAAAATTTTATCCAAAGGGCTTTTCCTAAAGTTGCACCTCTTTGCCCCAATAAAAGGAAATAATTCTCCCCTTCCTCCACCCTCATCATAAGGACAGAGTGTTTCCTTTGCCACTCTTATTAGGGGCTTAGATAAGTAGAGGCTCAGTTTTAATTTTCACTGATGTCTCCCCCAGCCCCTGGTGGGGAAGCTGTCGTGAGGAGACATTAAAACAGAGCATTTTTTGGTCATATTAACCATACCTTCTCCGTGGCCAACACCATACTCTTTTGGGGGTCACACTAGGTTCATGGGACCACCATAGACACTGTTCCTCCCCAATGGACTTTCTCCTTTCAGGAGCCCAGTGCCCAAAATAGGGATCAATCTATTCCAAGTTTTTTATTTGAATCTGCTGATAGAGGTTTATCAAGACAGAAATAGAATTAGAGCCTAATACTGTAGCTGCCCCTTACTCATGTGTTCTCAGGAACTTCCTCAGATAATATAAGACTTGCCAGATGGGGTCTATTATGGACAAACAAGTAGAGTGAGCATAGGGCTGAAAAGAGTGTTGAGAATGTACTGGCCTGGTGCTGCTCCCACTGAAATCAAGGGAAAGTTTTAGGGAATAGGTTGAGGACCTATGTAAGCAATTCAGTAAACTGTGATCACACACAAGTCTGACTGATGGGTAAAATGGTGGTGATAATTTCACATTTTGACTAGTGTGGAGTAATGTGATAATAAAACATCCTAGTAACCCAATAGCACATGTCTCACTCATATGTAAGAGGAGCAGTAGAGGAGTGAGAGAGCAGACGAGTCCATCACTGGAGTTATTAACAAGCCAGGGAAGCAATGAAAGGGTATAGCATACAGAGCCAAAGTTAATTGTAGACTCATGAAGTCTTGGGGATTGCTTCAGAAGACATTTACTCAGGAAAAAAGGGCTAAGAGAGCAAAGCAGGAAACTTAAAGGGATCCCAAGGAGGTCATCAAAGCCTTATAGAGCAAACAGACTAAAAATATCCACAGAATAACTAAAGGGAATAGAAGAACAATTAAAGGAGAAAAATTTATTGAGGCATTTGTATTGTAGTACCTCCATAATTAAAGCTGGATTGACTTTTTAAGTTAAAATTGGATTTGCGTTTGTTTGTTAGGCTAAAGAACAAATGTGGATCAAAGCAAAAGTGGGATAATGATTCAATTTACTGGGAAGTTGCAAGTTAAGCCTTGAAGAAAAAAGAGCAAATATTTTTCCATAGGAGAATCTTCAAAATTACCTTGATCTGAAGGAATTCATCTGAAGAGTCTGAACATTTCTTTGTGTTCCATACATAATGAAAAAATGAGTCAAATTATAATTCAAAACCAATTTGTTAAATAGTTTCTGTCACAGACATCTGCATAGGCTACTTCCCGCTCCCCCACGAAAAACAGTATACACAAGTTAGCATTCTTCTAACTAGCGAACAAGAAACCATCATTTAAGCCAGTGGAGAGGGGAAAGGGAACTATTCCAATGGATATTTTCTAGCAACACCTATCCGCTCATGCAGATACTGAATGAGCAGACTGAAGCTGATGCAGAAACCTATACACCACCAGATAAAATGTATCAGTGACACCTGCTTTCACACACACAGTGGAGAAGGTTTGAAGTTGTCGATGAGTTTACTCGATGTTGGACACACATCTCATTGACAACAATACTAAATGAAGAATAATTTTTGTGTTCACTCCATGACAATCAACTAAAGCAGCAGAATAAACTACATTTCATGAGGGAATGCTTTAGGAGACATCACTGAGAATCTGACCTTTTAGTGAGATTTTTCCAAAAGCACAAAGGGAGTTATTTTATTGACTTTGGATGTCTTGACTCCCACTGTGCCTTTGCAAATCTACCCCTTTAGCTCTGCAAGTCACTGGAAATCAGAAGTAGGCAAGATCCTGGCTCCCTTGCCCCAAGTAGTATGGACTTTCTACATTTTTCAGGAGCTGTTTCATGATGAAGAAGTCCACAGGGACAGTGCTCCAATGTGGAACCTTCGGGTGGCTAAAATTCATTCAATTGCCCTTCTCCAGTGCCTAACTGAAATAAGCCCCAATCACTATGGAGAAAGCAGCTGGAGACCCAGGATCCAGTCTTAAGGCTATGTCTACACTAGAAAAAGTTAGGTCGTCTTTGTTAAGTCAACTTAATAAGGTCGACTTTATTACCCTGAGCAGGGTTACCCTGAACGGGGAATTAGTAAGTCGACCTAACTGCCCTTAAGTTGACTTAATAAAGTTGACTTAAGGGTTAATCCATGTCCACACTGTGCTTAAGTTGACCTAAGGAGTCGACTTAAGTGTTAGGTTGACCTAACCAGCGGTTCTTACCAAGTTGACCTAAGCTTTCATTAAGGCGACTTAAGGAGTTTCTTAAGTCGACTCAATGAAAGTCCAGTGTGGACGGGGAGTAATTTAGGTCGACCTAAGTCGACCTAAATTGCCAGTGTAGACATACCCAAAGGGACTCACAGCAAAGATTGCTCAGAGTTCCCATCCCACATTAAAATACTACTAAGAACAAACGTAACAATGAACTTTATTAACTACTAACTAAATAAATCATATCCTAAGAAAACAAAATGAAGTTAAACAGAACAGACCCCACAGAAACCCCGTGAGAAATATACCCAAGAGTCCCGAAGGCCAGGTGGCGTTCACCCAACTCTCAGCTACAGTCTTTGTTCAAGTCCAAAGGCTTGAGTGGAAAGAAGTAGCTATCCTCTTCTTCTTTCGTTGCAGGAATCTTCAGTAGAATTCCATGCAGGCTTTTGTTTCTCCTCTGGAACCAGAGCTATCCGGTCATCTTACTGGTTAACCAGCCCTCGGTCCCATATGCATGTGCACAAACTCTGCTGCAGAAGACTCCATCGGAGGAAGAAAACATCTTGCTGTTCACTCCTGGCTCAGCTTCTCTCATGAACACTGAGCACATAGGCTCTTCTCACTGCAGCTCCTGCCTGCTGTCTGCGCAGTCTGCTGCTTTCATGTTGTCTGACCACAACATCTGGAAACCCAGTGGAGCAAGCTCAAAATGCTACTACTCCCTGTTTCCAGGAGTTTCTGGTTATGGGCAGCTAATCTGGGTCTTTTAAAGAGACAGCCTGTTTTAGGCATATGGGTTACAAATGCATATTTTATAAAGTATATACTGGAACACTGTTCTTAGAATTATTTGCTCATGTGTACTTTAGAGCATCTTCACAGACACTACATGTTAGAGTGAACAGGCATGAAGAAAGGGAGAGTTAGGACAAAGAAGACGTAAAGCTGGGAGAGGTGTTGCAGGAATCAGGAAGGGAAGCAGAGAGTAGAAAATCCTTCTAGGCACTTCAGCTCTTATCCCTTGTTTCCTAACTCCTAGTTATTTATATTTGTAGTTTCATATGGAGTAAAAAAATAGATCTGTCCTTATACATTTTTTATTTTCTCCATCTTAATTCCCTGTCATTTTCCCGCTTTCTCATTTTGCCCCAGGACTCCCCTGGTTCATTGCTGTTATTCCTGATTACTCTGTGGACTTTCTAAATTCCATATATTTGGGCTATGTATACATAAGAATTGGGGCATTGTTTCTATCAACTTTACAAGCTCAATAGTAGCTCTTGCAGTCTTTAGAATGATGTTTAAGAAACTACATGCTATTCTTTGAAAACAAAGCAAAACAGGGAAATTCATTAACGAACTTTAGCTTTCCATTAAAGTAACTAAGCAACACTAAAAAAACAACAGAGTCCTGTGGCATTTTTAAAGACTAACAGATTTATTTATTGCATGAGCTTTCGTGGGAGAAAATCCCACGATTTTCATCTCAAAAGAGGCATAAATATCATTATTTCCATTTTACAGATGTGGAAACTGAGATATAGAGAGGTGAGATGATAAACTGTGACTTTAGACACCGAAATAATAATGCTAATGTACTTCCCAGTAAGAACAGTCTAACACTTTTTGAAGTATGCATGTAGCTGAACAGGTCATTTCTATTTCAAGCCACGTGTTATTGCTGGCAGTTGGCTGCTGATACTGTATGCTAAAGATGACAGAGATAAATCAATGTGAGATTATGTTGTTTATTATAATGCTTCCTGAGGTGTGCTCTTAGAAGTTAGAGTCTTTTCTAAGTGATCAGAGGTAGTGCAGCTCTTTGAATTTCAGCTGTGAGAGCCAGGATTGATGACAAGCTGTTTTAAAGCAGATCTCCTTGGCAATTTACAAAGATTAGGAGGTTGTTGGAAAGATATCACTGGAGATTTAGGGATCACTGACATGCAGATTTTAGGCACTGCTCCCGGGAGTCTTTCTGAATGGGGATTTAATTTGCTAATTGTTCTATGGCTAGTTCTAAAGGGGTAGCCCTGGCAGTATTGTTTGTTCTATGGCTAGTTATAGTTTGATAAAAATCAGCGATAAAGGAATTCAACAGCATCAACAGGTAAAAGAGTCAACTTGTGGGTGGTGCAGTCATCCTGTTCTTATTTTGTCCACATGCATATTATTCTTCTAGGCATGCTGTAGTCCTTTTTCTCTTGCAATCAGTGAGAGAGGTTGGAAGTTTACAGGTGAAGGGGCTGGAGATTAAAGGATGATTTAGGCTGGATTTTATGTGACAGTTTTGTTAGACAGTGTGCCGTTAAGGTTTTATGGGAGTGTCTATTTGCTGAAATAACCAGCAATCTGAAGGTATTTTACTGAAAAATGTTAGATTTCCTAATAGTGAGTTTGACATTTTAGCAGACTCCCAGAAAAAAAAAAAAAGAGAGAGACATGTTTGAACAATAAAAATTGAAGTTGAAAAATGAATGCAGAATTGGGTCGAAATGTTCAACATTTTTTAAAGAATTCCATTACTAACACTTTTCTTGACAGACTTACTCCTTTATCAAGTCTTTACTTGTAGTATTTTACTCTCTGGCATTTCTGTACATTCTATATTGTATGTATTTCCAATCACGTAAAAAGAGCACATCTTACAGTATATTGGTCTTGATCTGGCTCCAGATGAAGTTGATGGGAGTATTGTCCCTGACTTCACTGGGAGTAAGTCCATTATTTTAAACTGTACTCAGTGTGCTGTTTGGGAAGTTTGTGATTGTTTAAGATATCCATTTAAATACACTTCATTGTAGAGAATCTGTAAAGAATGGTAAAACAAACAAGGAGTCCTGTGGCACTTATAAAGACTAACAAATTTATTTATCACATGAGCTTTCACGGGTGTAAACCCACTTCCTCAGATGCATGAAATGGAAGCTGCAACATGTCAATTGAATAAATAAGTACATAGAAAGGTAAGTCACAAGGTCGGTTCAGTCTTTTTTCAGCAAACCAAACAAGTTGTTTTGAGTCAAACAACGTGGTACAACAGATAAGAAGGAGAGAATATTAGAAGAGTGGAAATCACCTATAGAAATGAAGAACAAACAAGAGTCTGGTGGCACTTTTAAAGAACAACAAATTTATTTATCATGTGAGCTTTTGTGGGAGAAAATCCCACTTTGTCAGACACGTGACGATGGGGTGAGCTAGCCCAAATCTCTATTCAGACCTAATGTAATAGTGTCAAATTTGCATATGAATTCCAACTCTGCAGTTTTATGTTGGATTCTTGTTTTAAACTGTTTATGTTGATGCACTCTAACTGAAATGTGTCTCTCAGAATGTGCAGGGAGCTTGAAGTGTTCCCCTATTGGTTTTTTAATGTTACCAGTCTTGATATCTGATTTGTGTCCATTTATTCTTTTGCACAGAGACAGTCCAGTCTGGCCAATGTATAAGGTAAAGGGGCATTGTTGGCACAGGATGGCATATGTCATATTGGTGGATGAGCATGTGAATGAGCCCTTGATGGAGTAGGTGGCTTGATTTGGTCCTGTGATGGTGTCTTTAGTGTAGATATGAAGGCATCTCTAGCTAGGAAACCAAAAATTGAGACATCCATAGTCACAAGTCACCTTGGAAAAGTTTGGCCTAAATACATCCATGTCAGAGTTATAGTGCCTTGTCAATCCTCTTCGCTGCATTAATATGTTATGATTTGCCTAGGTTAACATTAGTTTCATTAATTTAGAAAAGAAAATTCAGGAAAGAGATTATGGATGTATGTCAGTATCTTCACTAAGTTATGATAGTCTTACTTGATACAATAGGGGTTCATAGAGTTTTTGTCGTATTAATGTAGCCTAACATACAAATTCTATAAATCTGATAAGAAAGGGCCAAATTAATATTGATCTGTGAATAATTTACTAGAGGTGGTAGAGTTGCATGTATTTCCCTTTATATATTGTTTCTCAACTCTTTGCATGTAATGAGATCATTTAGCTAAGTCCTTCTTTAATACAATAGCCTCTTTTTAGCTCAGTAACAGCACTTGACTTGTCATCTAGTTTAATGAGGCTATCAGTATAAAATGGACAGACTGTGAGCAGGGACAGGCAGAAGAGGCGGGACAGAACTGTTCTGCCCTGGGACCCAGAAGTCTTGTTGGCAGGCCTGATTATAATACACCAAACAACTGCACTAAGCCTTGTACTCCTTCATTCAGTTTAACCCCAAATTCCCATGGGATCAAACAAAATCAGTCTTTGAACCACTGGAAGTCATAGATAAAACCATGGTTGCTAGAAAACTTTATACCACGAATTTGGTTAGACTGTTGTCTTAGCAAGCTTTATTAAAATAGCACTGGTCGCCACAGCTGAGTCTTCCTTATAGTTTCCAATTCCAAAGGGGTAGCCGTGTTAGTCTATTGTAGAAAGACAACAGAGTCTTGTGGCACTTAGACTCTGTTGCCTTATAGTTTCCACTATTTCAAATGCCAAAGTGGCTGAAGCAGTGTTAAAACTGGTGAGGATTTTGTATTAATTTCCTGCTTTGTCTACACAGCCTCTGTGACTGATCCTGTTTTGTCTTATCCTTAAATGGTTTCAGTGAATTTTGCCACAGAAAATATTTTCAGATTTGGTCCTATAGAATCACATTTATTTGTGATTCTTAAACTTTGGGTGCTAATTGTATTGTATTTCCTGGGTAGTTTCTACAACAAGATTGAGCCAACTTCTGTAGATTTTTTCCTCCTGCCTTTTGGAAATAATATTGCAAGGAGAAGGCGGGGAACCCTTGTTTGCACATCATTGTTGATAAAATACATATATTTTTCAATTATTTGGTGATAGAGGATTTTCAACAGAGTAGTGCCTAATAAGAGGTGGTGTTCCATGGGATAGAGACATTGTGTTCACATTTTGTGTAATTGAAAATCATGGAATAAAAGCTATGTTTGCATTTTACAGCTGAAAACAAAGAAGTGAATATTCTTGAAGTGACTGCCTTCAGTGAGAAATGTGGAATGAGGTGGTTTTGTTGACTGAAAAAAATGTCACTACTGAGTTTCTTAATCCTTTGTCAACAATTAGCCAATTCAACTTTCATAAAACTAGGGAAGGGCAATGAGTAAATAGACCAGTCACATTCCTCTAATATCATACTATATTACCATTAGAATTTGCAGTTTGTTCTGTATAAAGGGCTGGCTCTGATTTCTTTCTGGGGAGTTTTTTTTTTTTGTTTTATTTTTTAAATAAACCATTAGCAAATTCTGCTTTAAAAAAATATACAAGGAAACAATGGAGGGTGACTGAAGCAAACATGACACATTTTGTAGTAATCTCAACTATGCAGTAATAGCAATTACAAGCTACAACACCAGAATGGTCAGTACAATTAATACCATTAAAGTAATTAGGTCTGGCAGCTGTACGGTCAAATAAAGGTAACTTTGCAACAACAATATGCCAGCAGAAAATTACTTACATTTCCAACTAAATTATAATCTCTAAATTATTGTCTTAATGCTAAATAAATAAAGTTATGCTAATTCAGAGACTGATTACAGACTGAAATTAATGCAATTGCTTGTTCTACAGTCTGCTAGGGTGAACATTTTTTAACATAATTAATAGCCTTTGCTCACTGTATCTGGCTATATGTTGTGTATCTCATTTACATTCCTTTTGCAATATGCTGACAGTGCTAAATGTCTGAGAAGACAGATCTCATCCACTGGAAGAAAATGGTTCTTCATATTATAATGTTCATAATGGCCATGGTTGCTGTACTGTTTTAATAATGACCAGAAAAGGAATGTGAAAGACAGAAGCTCTGTGCTGGGTGGTTGGTTTTTGTTGTTGATTTTTTTTTGTTTTTTTTTCCCCTTCCAGTTTTGTGTTCCAAGTCTTTCCTGGAGTCAATGTGAAATGTAATTGCTCTTTTGACCTCTATCTTCTCTCTCCCCAGGTCTGAGGAAGAGCTACACTGGTTGATTATTGCAGGAATGAAAGGCACTTTGACCTTGTCGACCGAACGCCTTGCTGCTTTCAATGTTGCCCATTATGCTGAAGGCAGGCAACTCCTGGAGAGAGACTGGAATCTACAGGAGAGCAGCAATCTGGGCAACCTGCCAGCAAAGGCTTCATCATCAGGAAGTCAGACATGGCCAAACAGCTCAGGCAGTTAAGGAAAGGGAGGGGGAGAGTATATCAAAACATTGTTAGCACAGCATATAAAGAGCTTTCAGATACTGATCACAGATTGCAGCCTCATTAATAAGGCTTTGTATCATATACCTGGACTGTAAAGGAACTGTGAAGCATACAAGGAAGGGGAGTACAGTAACCAATTTCCTGCAGTGGAATGTGACAATTATTGAAATAAAAAGTTCTCCCAATAATGAAGAAACTGTCCCTATATTAGGATCAATTGAAAATAGATTTCAGAGAAAATGGGTCAATTATTCAGGTATAGTATTTATGCTAAACCAGAAAATATACACCATACAATCTCGTTAGATTATTTTTGGAGCTGTGAGGGAACTGTGTGCTGAACATTCTCTCTGCATTTAAAATAAATGCTAAGCCTTCTGAGTTTGCAGACATAGACATTTCATTATCTGAAATGATTTAATAGTACTGTGGATATAACTTTTCCTTCTCTGATCCAGCCAAGAATGAGATTTCTAATTTGACCTGAGAATAGGTTTGGAGGCTTGGAAGAATTTGTTGAAGGACACTGACCGTGCAAAATGACTCCCTTTTAAATTCAGCCCTGAAAATAAAAAAGTAAATAAGAACACAGAGACTTCATCTTTACATTAAACCTGTATCAATCAGATTAATAGTATCTGAATGTCGTTACTGGTTGAAGGCTATTTTGTGCCACATACAAAATAAGTCAGTTGGTGGTCTCAGTTCATTTCCAGGTGCCAAGAATCCAAATCATGAAAATCACTACCAAAATTTTTAGACAAATAAACTCCCAACTGAGTAGCACCAGATGAGCCATGGAAACGAAACTGTTCTCACCTAGAGATGAAAGCTTCTTGACACATTGGCAAGGACTAAGCACTGCCAAGTCCTTCAGATCTCATGTGACACTCAAGTTTCTGGGCACTCTGTCATGTGTTTCCAACACCAGCTTGATCCTGTCTCATCTTGTTGGGCTGCATGCAGGAGCAGTAGTTGCTCGTTTAGGCCACCAGGGACTATTTACTATGCATGAGGCAATGTGGCTAATCTGCCTCTCCCCTTGCTGCTCCCACTTGCTTGCTGCTTGGTTGACTCAGTAAGGAAGTTGATGCTGGGAGGAGCTGGCAGTGGCACCAGCTGTGACAAGATCAGAAGGTGAGGTGTCTCAAAATAGGCCCCCAGGTCCCCTGAGCCAGATTCAGCCACCCAGGGAGTCACCATCCCCCAGAGATCCCATAAACACTCCCCGATAGAACCCATCACCTACTTCAGCATCACATCAACCTCCTTTTCACCTACCCACACTATGCAGCCATCACTGCCAAGTTTTGTGTATCTCCTGCTCCATGTCCTATCTCCACCTCTGCTTGGGCAGAGTAGCTTGGCCAAAAGCTGAAATGTATGGTTATATGTAGATAGTTTTCAAATTAGCTCATTATGAATTTGCATAAATGTTACAATTAGGACTGCATAAGATTTGGTAGCTATGCAGGGAAGTTTGTCACGGTTCAGTCAAGCTGGATGGATACTTCAAGTGTGGTCCTGCAGGGACTAGTTCTGGTTCTGTTCAATGTCTTCACCAATGATTTAGAAAATGGCATAGAGAGTACACTTATGAAGTCTGAGGACAATACCAAGCTGGGACGGGTTTCAAGTGCTTTGGAAGATAGTATTAAAATTCAAAATGATCTGTAAAACTGGAGAAATGGACTGACGTAAATAGAATGAAATTCAATAAGGACAAATGCAAAGGATCAATCAGTTGTGCGCATAAAATGGTAAATGACTGCCTAAGAATGCGATCTGGGGGTCATAGTGGATCATTAGTTAAATATGAGTCGACAGTGTAAAAACTGTTGCAAAAAAAGCAAACATCATTCTGAGATGTATTTGCACAAGTGTTGTAAGCAAGACACAAGAAGTAATACTTTCCTCTGCTCCATGCTGATTAGCACTCAACTGGAGTAGTGTGTCCAATTCTGGGTCCCATGTTTCAGGAAACAAATGGACAAACTGGGCCTCTGGGCAGGCCTGCCCTGCACAGGCCGATTGGCCCTGGGCCTCAACCTCCCCTAGGTTCGGCCCTGGTCATCCCTTAACCTTCTCTTTGTTAAGAAAAACATATTCAGCTCTTTGCAACTTTCCCTATAAGGCATGTTTACCAGTCCTTTCTTGTGATTCTTCCCTGAGCCCTACCTAGCATATCAATATCCTGCTATAATTGTGGACTACAGAACTGCAGACAGCAACAGTGGCACCAGTGCCAAACACTGAGGCTATGTCTACGCTTGCTAAAATTAGTTTGAATTAGTTAGTTCGAACTAACTAATTTGAACTAATTTTAGTTAGTTCGAATTAGCTTAATTTGAACTAGCAGGGCCACACTGGAATGTTAGTTCGAACTAAGCAAGCACTTGCTTAGTTCAAATTAGCGATCCCCATTCATTTCAATGGCCGGTTAATTCGAACTAAGAAATTAGTTCGAATTAACATGGCCACATTGGTTAATTCGAACTAGTTAGTTCGAATTAACCCCTTAGTTCTAATACCCTATTCGAACTTATTAGTTTGAATTAAGAAAGCCCTTAATTCGAACTAACTAAAGCCTAGTGTAGCCATGGCTTTAGTTAGTTCGAATTAAGCTTCCTTATTTCGAACTAACTTGCCAGTGTAGACATAGCCACAGATAATATAACCTGTTCCTCTTCCATATTACCAGGTTTATGCATCCAGGGATCACATTAGCCCTTTTGGCCACAGTGCTATACTGGGTGCCCATGTTCAGCTGATTATTTATCACGACTCCCAAGTCTTTGGAGTCAGTGCTTCCCAGGGTAGATTCCTCCCCATGTAAGGATGGTCTACATACTTTGTTCCTAGATGTTTGGCTTTATAATATAGCTAGTCCACTGTTTCTTTGTTGCTGTGAAAGCAACAGTGCTGTGTCCAAGTGAAAGAGGCCATATTTTAAAGTACCAGGTCTAAAGAGCCTGAATGTTCCAAATGTAGGACCATATACTATGTTTGATCCCGTCATGCAACTTCTTTTGAGTTCATTAAGAGTTCTCCGCAGCTCAAAGGCATAAGTTTCGCCAGTAATCATTGTTTTAAGATTGGAAGCTAATACTGAGGAGTTTCTTTTATTTTAAAGTGACTTTTCCCCCCATGTCCCTTACATTTAAGGTGGGAGTCTTTAGAGCTAACGCTGAAATGGGATCGCAGTCCATACACAGATTTGACACAGCCCTTTGGCATAATGAGAATGAAAGAAAGGTGAACATGAGCTTGACAATCAAACAAAGGAGTAAGAACATATTTTTCTCCTAGATACCTACAGAGCCTCGGTGTGGTACGGGTTGGATGGGGGGTTTTGTTTTGTTTTTTTCCCCCCAGAGTTCAGCTCTCTAGCAAACAGCTTGCGGCAGCTCAAGATAGTTTGTTTGGAGAAATGGAAGAAGGTTAAGCTAACTAACCCCATGAGACAAATGGTTCAAGCCCTGTAGAGTCCAAGTATTAAATAAGTTGTAAGTTCACACTATGCAGGTTCTTAGTTTTCATTGTTTTCAGCTAAAGGATAAAGTCAAGTAAATCAATGTCAGATAAAAGAACATATCAGTAACTTGACACAAAATATATAAAATAGAAAATAATTGTTTTCAGTAAAAAAAGCTCATCAACTAGAAACAGTCAAACAGGTTTTCTCATATAAACATTCAAAAGAAATTTGAGCCATTTACATTCTGAACTTCTTCCTCTCCCCTTCACCCCCTTCTTTGAAGCCTTGTGTTAGGGTGAAAATGTAGCATTGTGTTTATGTATTTCTTGCTGTCTGTAGTGCTTTTTTGTCCACTGTATGGTACTTGGGCAGCAAAGCAGACTGTTAGGTGCAAATTTTCAAAAGGTTAAGCACCTGATACTCAGGAATTATGTACATGTGTAGCTAGGTGCACATGCAAATCTAAACATGCAGGTAAGCTGAGCATTGCATGTGAATTTCTCTACAAGTTATGCTTGATGCACACAAGGCATTAATCCTTGACTTGCATGTGAATCAGGCCTTCTAGGTGTAAAAGCTAGGCATGTTCAAAAATGCATGTGCACTTTTAAAAATTTGTACCAATCTGTATGTTTTCTGTTCAGGTAGGCTCTAATTCTGTTTAAAAGTACCACTCAAGGTCATTTTTCTAAGCTAAAGCATGATAAGATCACCATGAAAGCAATGGTATTTAAAACAAAGTACTACTTAGAAATTATTCATTTTCATTCTTAATGCAGCATTGCAGTTGCTGTTTATTAAATAAGCCTTTGTCAGGACTTAATTTAGGCCAAAATAAGATTAGAAGAAAAGTGAAATTGAAAGGATAGGAGATAGTTTTCTAATACACACTTTTGTGTGGTTTCTTTAGACTCTCCTCTAATCCTTTTCTTTTTCTTTGCATTTCGAATAGAATTATTCACAAAGGCCAAACACTATCTGTACTTTGTCTCTACAGTGTTTTTTTTAATCTTTTTTTTTTTCTTTTTAAATAGCTAGTAGAGGAAAGATCACAACAATATGAACTCTGAGATAACTGAGTAAAAATTTTTGGAGACTTTGGTTTTTTTGCTTATCAACTGCCTGATTCTGCAAGAGGCTACGTGTGTTCAACTTTCATTGGGCCTTATTCTGCAAAATAATTTGTTTCCCACTGAATTTAATCCTACAAATCACAGGATTGAGCCCAATGTGGACATGTTATCAGTGTTTGCTCTTTGCTTCCTTTTAAAGGTTGAAATGTGGCATTTGAAAAATGTAATGTCAGGTAGGTAAGACATTTGAATGTTAAGAGGTTAATAAGTATCAAATTTCATTTTAACAGGAGGAAGCCATAATTTCCTTAATTCTTGTTGGAATAGAGTTTTTGTTTGAGGGGGAAGGGCAGATTTTGTCACTGCACTGGAGTCTCCCTGTCAGCAGACAAGTAGGCGTATAAGAAGCTTCCTTGTGTTCAATATCAGCAACTTCTGCTCCATTTGCATTTGAGGGAGTTTTTTTTCCATAGTGTATTCATTCGCGGGTGAGTTAATGTGTCCCTGCATAATCAGATAAAAATGGAATAGAATTACTAATGATAAGAGGAGGTAGAACAAGGGCAGGACTGCAAAGCAGCCTTTCCTTCTCCCAACTAATCTGAATAGATCTTAATTTCAGAACTCAAGTTCTTTTTCAAGGTGAGAGTAGGGATTTTTTTTTAAATTGGGTTAGGGGAGAATCAAATACCATGCACTGAATATGGCAGATACTGCTGCATTCAATAAAGCTCTATTTAAAGAATTCTCCTTAAATTCTGTTTGAAGTATTCTCCCAAACAGATGGTCAGATATGTTACCCACCTTCCATACCCAATCCTACATCCAATGAATTATATCAGAGTGAAAAATATTCAAGCACTGAGCAAAAAAATACATATAAACATTGATAAAAACATAAGCCGCCAATGTAACATATTTCAATAGGCATAAATCAATAGTTATACCTGCATTAGAATAAGTGTCACTAAGGATTATTTACTATGACTTTTATGAGGCAGAACTGCCTTGAAGGAGGAAAGGAGTTCCACTGTCCAAATGACTGTCACCTGCCATTGCGCCTTCTGGGCTCTGAGAGAGAGCGGTGGTGAGCAGCTTTTCTTGCAACACCCTCTGGCACTTGTTCAGGAAAAAGGGTGTTGACTGAACCCAGGAGATTACAGCCCTACTTCAGAAGTAATGTTGCAACTGGAGACTGTTTTAGACTATTCAAAAAAGCATTTTTGAAATTCCTTCTTCAACACAAGGGCAGGCAACACATTAATGGACAAATAAGCATAACAAAAAGTATAAAAAATTTTTAGTAAAAACACACCAAAAAGAGAGAGTGTCGACCCATTAGTTTCTTCTGTGTCCTCTTAGATTATTGGGGATGGGCAAACATCCAGAGTTTAAAAGTGTCGTATTTGTTTGTGCTTTTAAATTAGTCTTTAATCAAAAATTTTCTTGTAATCCAGATGATGTTATTTTTATAGTAGAGAGAAAAAAATATTAATGGCTAGGATATATCAAGTCAGATTTTAATCCAGTGTTTGGAATCTTTCCATTCAACTTTGATGGGCACTGGATCAGGCCCTATCTGAACAAAATGTTGTTAAATCTACAGAACGGCACCCATTAACCCATGCAGAGAATTTCTTCAGAAAAGTAGATACTTCATATATGTGGTAATTCAGTTTTTAAAACAATTATTATTATTTTTAGCACCCATAATTTGACCATGTGCACAGAAGAGATAGCCAGGAAAAAAATAGAACTATTAAAGTCTATAGTCATGTGTGAATAATTTGCAAGAAAAAAAAGATGTACATGATAGATCAATGACTCTGTTAGTCTTTTGCATCTATAATCAGCATTTATGTCCCTAAACACATATTTACATGATAAATTATAACAACTCCTTCAGTCTAAAACTCTAACTACTCCCCAATGGGTCTATTCTAGCGTTCTTTTTTTTAAACTTACATAAACATATTTTCTTTCTGCAAATCATTTGCCCAGCAGGACTGATACGCTGGCTGTGTGGTATTTTGCCTAAGTAACACAAACTGTGCAACCTTGTACTGGTCTCTGAAACTGATCTGTGCACTAATATATTTGAATAAAGATTTCAAACAAAGGCAAGAGTAGATCCTTTTGTTAACTGATTTAACATTGCATTATTCCAGTTTTACACAAGTATAACTTCATTGATTTTGATAGAATTACACTAATAGATAAACTAGAGCAAAACAGTGGTGAAACAGGTCTCATACGTCTACTTTACAAACAAAATCAACAAAGCCTTGCTGGGAAATGAGTCTTGAATCAAAAAAGTACCCAACAAGTTGGTCCAGATAGAATTTGAGTCAGTTATCCAGAAACATTAGGACCTCAAGGAACATCCTGCCTGCCAACAGCAAAGCTGACCCTATCCCTCATGACTCAAGAACACCAGCAAAAAACCTCTGAAGCTAAGTACACACTACCGACTTATCCCGCAATAAAGCTGTTGTGGGATAAATAAGTGTTATAACTATAACAGGTTCCCTCGTCCACACAGCACTCCTTGTAGCGAAAGGGAGCGTTCACATGCTCCTTTGAATTTTCGTTACAAGGAGCAGTGCATGGTGGGTACCTACTCCACCATGCACTGCCGTAGCCAGCCTTTGGGCTGGCAGAGGGGCTGCTTCAACCCCCCTTACCCCCACAGGACTGTATGTCTGCCTGGGGAGTTCCCGGGGGCTGTCCTGCCCCACTGGAGCCCCACTGGGGGGGGTGTTCCCCCGGGAGTGGGGCTCAAGCCACAGGTGGCAGCGGAGCCCCAACCCTGGGAAAGCTCTGCTGCAGCGGGGCTTCCCCAGGGCTGGGGCTCTGAAGTCACAGGTGGCTTGAGCCCCGCTCCTGCGGGGCTTCCCCAGAGCCGGGGCTACGCTGCGGACAAGAAACCAGTGCTCTTGGCGGCTGGAGCCCCGCTGACTGCCCGAGTAGCAGGCAGCTCAGCTCAAGCCACCCTGCTTGGGGGCTCCGACTCAGGAGCCTCAAGCATGGGCAGCAGGCAACTCGGCTCAAGCCGCCCGGGCTTGGGTGCTCCCGAATGGGAGCACCCAAACACAGGTGGCAGGCAGCTCAGCTGAAGCTGCCTGTGCTTGAGGCACCCGAGTGGGAGCCCCCAAGCACAGGCGGCAACCAGTGGGGCTGAAGCCACCTGGGCTTGGGTGCTCCTGCTTGGGAGCCGCCAGCCCAGGTGGCTAGTCCCTGGGAGCCACCAGGGTTCCTGGTGGCAGGAGCTCCGCTCCTTGTCAATTTCACTGCTCTACTAGTGAAACTAGCACTGGCCTCGACTGGCACTCCGGGACATTTCCGGAGGCTGTGCAAGGAGCGTACACACTGGCTCTACTGCAGAACAGCTGTTCCGTGGTAAGCATTACCACGATCGTCTGGATGGTTTACCTGTTGCATGGCAAGAGGGCTGTTGCCGCACAACAAGCAAGATTGTAGTGTGTACGCTCTCAGCCTTATCGCGCGGTAAAGTTCCTCACTGCACAATAAGGCTGTAGTGTGTACAAGCCCTGAGTCGCAGAACTGCAATCATCAGTGCCTCTTTGAAACAATGCAAGCCACTGATCACCCTAAAGATTACAGTAGTCTGAGCAGTTTTGAAGAAATCTACCAACAAATTCACCTATTACAGCCTTCCCATTTTCAAACTCCTTTTTCTTGGCAAGATGATTGGGATGCTTTATCAAGGTTTTTGTACTGTGCTTTTCATTTTAATATCTAAGCACCTATTATTGTCTGTCCTCATCCAGTATTCCAGCTCTCAGAAACAAACATTACACAGAAGTCAATTTCAAACCCAATTCAAACCCAAACTCCTGTCCGTTAATGAACCAGACCTTGATTATCTCTATGGTCACCTCTTCATTAGCAAACTAATTACAAACAAATGACCTACATGGCTATGGTATAGTTGAGGAGATCCAATATAAGACCCAAGCACTAAGGTGGCACATTCTGAGCAAGAGGACCCCAGCTGCAGAAAGTGGAGAGAGGAAAACATTCTACAGAAGTTTTGGGCTTTTTATATTATGATGTTTGGTAATATATACCAAGAGAAAGGCTACCTAATACCTAAGATATATATAGTTAATCAAATATGAGAAACAACACAAGTTGTTGTGTGCTTATTCTGCCTAGATTTCTCAAAAAAAAAAACCCCAAAATTAAAAATAATTGAGGCTTTGACATTCATTTTTTGCCCTGCTTTGAATTTTTTTCATGGAAGACACTTCAGAATAGCCAAATCCTAGTGGTTAGGGAACTCACTGAGATATAGGCGACCCAAATTCAAGGCCCTGCTTCACCTGATTCAGGCCAGGAACTTAAACCTGCATCTCCCATATCTAGCTTAGAGAGTCAGTCTCGTTGGTTCAATTTATATTTAATTATTTATACAAAATAGAACAGCCTTTACAGGATAGATTGAGATAGAAACAGACTCTACAATTTGATGATTAGGTCATGCTCCAAGCAAGATGCAGGTTTAGGTCTCTGCCTCAAATCAGGCAAGCAGGGACTTGAATCTGAGGGTCTCAGACCTCAGGTAAAAACCCAAACCACTGGCTTGGCTACTGGCTACTCTGGAGGCTCCCTCTCATCGTTGATCAGAAATTTCGTTCTGGACATAAGAAACCTTCCTGAGAAAAATTTCACTAAACCTGATACCTGTTTGCAAAAAGTTTCTGTTTTGATAAATCTGCATATTCTGAGAAAAAAAAAAGTTTTGTTGAAAAATTCTCCACCCATTCTAATTCTGTCTGAAAGAGGTAGCTTTGATTAGTGAACGGCGCCTTCAGAACAAGGAGTAATCGGGGGTTAAAAAGAAATGCTTCAACAGTTTGACTGTAAAGCTGCTGTTTCTGAATTGTTTTCTATTGTAGTTCTTGTATATTCTAGACAGGTAAGACAAGGACATGGTATGAATATTAATATACCAAAATTAAGATAATTAATCTCCACTTCCTCATCCTGTCAGAGAGAGAGCCACTGGTGAGGAACTGGTGGAATGAAAAGATTTGCATGCTTCTGCTGTTTAAATGTCAGCTTGTTGCAACTACATTGGAACTATTGTTCAAGGACTGCTCATCACTCAGTGAGTTTTTGAAACTATCAGCAAATATGCTTAGCCAATTCACAATTTTTCCATAATTCCAAAAATATTTGTAAACTGTTTACTCATCTGAGCTTTCCCAAAATGCTTTAGTGCATAGGCTTTCCCCTTCAAGTACCCAGAAAATGTCTAGGAATGTGCATGAACTTCAAAAAGCTACATTCCAATTTCATTTCATGGGGATGAGATACATCATAGGCTATATCTACACTTGCTAAAAGTAGTTTGAATTAGTTAGTTCAAACTAACTAATTCGAACTAATTTTAGTTAGCTCGAATTAGCTTAATTCGAACTAGAAAAAGTTAGTTCCAACTAAGCAAGTGCCATTCATGGCACTTGCTTAGTTCGAATTAGCGATCCCCATTCATTTCAATGGCCGGTTAGTTCGAACTAAGAAATTAGTTTGAATTAACATGGCCACATTGGCTAATTCGAACTAGTTAGTTTGAATTAAAGCCTTACTTCTGAAGCCGTATTCGAACTTATTAATTTGAATTAAGGAAGCCCTTAATTCTAACTAACTAAAACCTAGTGTAGCCATGGCTTTAGTTAGTTCAAATTAAGCCTTCTTAATTCGAACTAACTTGCCAGTGTAGACATAGCCATATATTCTAGTGTGTGATGGGTTGTGATTGGAGCCCCAAAGGGTTAAAAGACAATGCTGGGCCCAGATACTCTAGCCCCTGCACACCTGAAATCCAACTGAAATCTTAGCTCTGATCTACACTAGAGAGTTTTGTCAACAAATGTCAGCCCTGTTTTATTGACAAAATAAAACCACCTTGACAAGAGGGATAGAGTTTTTTTCCACCCAAATTCTGTTTTAAAAAAAAGGTCAGTGCAGACCCTGCTGTATGTTTATGTTGTGGTAAACGGCCTCTGGAAATGTTCCACAATTCCAGTCCTGATCTCTCTGGACATCCCTTTTCACTCTGCTGGTCTGGAGTCACCCACCCTGCCTTCTGTAAAATTGCGGGAAGTTTTGAAGTTGTTATTCCACTTCCTGCTTGGTTGGTCTACAGAGCTTGCATCTCATCTTCCCAGCTGACCATGGGAGCCCTATGCAGCAAATGTTCTCCTGTTTGGGATTTGGGAGAGTCTACTGTGCAATCCCAGCTCTGCTCTAGTCAAAGGAACTTTGATACCTATGGCCAGATTCCTCATGTCATGGCGGGGAAGGGCTATGAACAGGACATGCTGCAGTCCCAAGCTAAAATCAAGGGGCTGCAGCTGAACTATCAGAAGATTGGGGAGGCAAACTGTCGCTTTGGTCCAGGGCCAATGACTACCACTTCTGCAAAGACTTGGAAGCCATCCTCAATGGTGACCTCATATCCATCACCCAACATGCCTGTAGATACCTTCAGGGTCCTCCAGATACCAGACTAAACCCAGAAACCATCCACTATTTCATGCGCATTTCTAACACTCACTGCACATTTGCAATAATGCAGCTCTAACAGTGGACTTGCTGACTCCAAACTGATTAGTGACCGACCAGTAGCAGTCTGGAGCTGCCAGCTTTCATGTGGTGATCCCTACACACTTCTCCACCGAGACAGCAGCTCTCATTCTGGTGTTCTTGCACTGCAGAGCAGAAGCCAGTTCCACAGAGAGTTCCATGAAGGTAGCTTTCTGCATCCAAAAATTCTGTAGCCACTGTTCGTCATCCCAGAGCTGCAAAACGATGCGATCCCACCGCTTACTGCTTGTCTCATGTGCACAGAAGTGGCAGTTCACCTTGTGCAGATGACAACAGTAATGCAGAGCTGTTTGTCTGCATGTCACTCAGTAGGTCATGCTCCTCAGATTCCTGGTCTGATTTGGAGCTCATGATATACTCTGTGACCAGCTGTGATTGGTTCAGAACCCTGACAGACACAATGGAGACTAGCACAGGATCCAGCTTTTCAGATACAAATGATGGGTGCCCAGGAAACGGCCAGGAACATTGAAGCAATGGCACGATTTGCTGCCAGAAACACAATGACTGATGGTATGGAAATGCAGTGCACCATGCGGCATTGCGCCAGCACCCATGATGTTCTGCGCTCCTCTACTCCATCCCAGAATTCCTAGTGGTAGAAGGTGCTAAGTAACTTAGTGGAATAAGTGCCCACGATGTACTGCTCTCGCTGTTGATGCTACAGCACCAAGTGTGGACATGTTTTGGTGACAAAATGAGAGAGTGTGGATGGGCACAAGTGCTGTAATTATAGAGCTTTTTTTTTTTTAAATCACTGATGTAACTTTCATCAACAAAACTTTCTTGTGTAGACAAGGCCTTAAAGGGGAGAAACTCAGATCAGAAGAGAGAGTTTGGGGAGAAGAGAGACCTACCAGCCGGATTCCTGAAAAAGGGTACTGAATAGTGGTGGCAGCATGCCTTCCTGAGCATGGAGGCAGAGAGGGCAGAGAAAGGTAGGGCCACCACAGGGAGACGGGGAGGGCAGGGAAAGCAGGGGCTACAGTCCTGTGGTTCCTTGTAGCATCATGCCTTTCTGAGAGGTAGGTGGGGAGAGCAAGGAAAGGCAAAGCTACAGCGGTAGGCGGTGGCAGGTTCTCAGAGAAGGTAGTATCTTCTCGGGCCTGCAATACTGACCACCCATGATGCTGAAGAAGTTTCTCTGTGGGGAACAAAACTGTCTGCTGAGATCAGCTGTCGCTGAAGGTTTAGTTATTGTCTTTTTGCTATCTTCTTTGGGACTTGGCAATGTTGGGGGCAAGTGACCCAGTTCTGGGGGGTACTCCAGAGCAGCGATTCTCAACCACTCTGTTGGGACACATTACTGTGTCACTACACGGTGGTACGTGTGTCATGGAGAGCCAAGGAAATGGCTGGAATTGGTCTGGGGTGGGTGGACTGATCACTGATGTGTCCTGTAGGGTTGCGACACACCGCCAAGTGTGTCGCAACCTACGAAAGGTTGAGAACCACTGCTCCAGAGTGCCCGATACCATTGTCTCTCTTAAGGCTCTGCACTGGATCCTGGTGAGGTGGGTGGATTAGGGCTCCCTTAGCAACTGCCCTTGAGGAATAAGGAAATATGCCTCATTTCCACCTTACCCCTGTTCTACTAAGAACAGAGTAAGGATGTTGAAATCCCTAAGTTGAAGATAAACCATATACAAAAGTTAAGAAGTGGACTGAAAGCCATTCTGCAGAGGAAGCATGAGACTGGTAACTGGGTATACTTCCCATTAGGCTACGTGGCCCTTATTTCCCCCCAAAATTATATGGAAATTCACAATGTGTTAGAGTAACGATGGTCAAAAATAGAACCATCCACACACTATGTACAGTCATCAAGAGCTAACATCAATAATTCTAGTTTTTAAAATGTCTAATGAATATGTAATGACAAATTATTTTAAAAGGTCTCTGGATAGGTATTTATATGATAACTGCTGTGCAGGAATTGTTACATTCTATTGGGCAAATATTATGTATCTCTTTGTTGACAGGATCTTTATGTAGTACATTGCAGGAACTTTCACAAAAATAGCTAATTGGAAAATAATCTGCATTTTAAGACGTATTCATTCATAAAATAGCTTTAAACAGCTTGATGTGAGCTTCCATCGTGCAGAAGCCCAACACCTTGTGTACTGAACAAGTACTCTTTGGTCAGATTTGATTCTTTACATCTAAACATCTAACAATCTGATTTAGAATAGCTCCCTGAACTTGGTGGACCAATCTTTTAGGCTATGTGTACACTGGCAAGTTAGTTCGAATTAAGGAGGCTTAATTCGAACTAACTAAAGCCATGGCTACACTAAGCTTTAGTTAGTTCGAATTAAGGGCTTAATTTGAACTAATAAGTTCGAATAGGGCTTTAGAAGTAAGGCTTTAATTCGAACTAACTAGAAATTAGCTAATTTCTTAGTTCGAACTAACCGGCCATTGAAATGAATGGGGATCGCTAATTCGAACTAACTAAAATTAGTTCGAATTAGTTAGTTCGAACTAACTAATTCAAACTACTTTTAGCAAGTGTAGACATAGCCTTAGTGAATAGTGCCAGCTCGAAGACACATCTTTGGGAGCTACCGTCACACTCTCATCCCATTTATTAGACTCTAACCAATGCTCACAGAAATGGTCAGGAAATATTTAAGATTCACACAGTAAATGGAGACTAGTCTCTGTAAGGATTTTTATTTGAGGAGGGCTCAGATTAATATATTTTTCTGAATATTAGCCATCAGCAAGCTCCCCAGAAGGGTCACGGACCTAAACTTAAAGATTCCAACAAATAAAAAATTCTGTTTAGAATGACTAATAGTAGTAGGGAAAGATAACTTCTAAACAAATCACTTATTGCTGTTGATTGATGTGGTGAATGATTAATGAGTTGTGAAAACCAGTCAGATGAATCACTTGTATCCTGAATGTTGCAATGATAGAGCTAGGTGCATGTGTACTTTCTGTAATACAATTGCTGCCAACAAAGCCAAAATAGATCATCTTTTATTTTCTTTTATTGGCTTATATCTTAAAAAGCATGGTGGTTGATATTGAACAAAATAGGAAAATCCATTTGTTTATATTATATTTGTCCTTCTTTCCAGGTTTTCGTCAAATGATCACAAATCAGAATCACAGTATTTGATGAAAATGTCTTATACATCACGCTGTATAATTGCTCCTGTTGTATTTCTTTTAGCAGCACAGAATACATCTATTACTGTTTGCAGTCTTTGAGATGTATATATTCGTTAATACCATCTTCCCTGAAAGGCATGTAAATCGAATAGTGATTTCATTTAGTTTATTAACATTATTTAAATAGCTATATAACTAATGTTGATTTGCTGCTACTACCTTAGAAATATTTAAACGTGATTATAACTTAGCTCAACATTCCAATTTTGCCTCTGAAATTAATGCTTTTAGGCTCAATTTATGCCTGTCAACAAATAGTGTTCATAGATGTGAGCTGGCTCATAATCCAGAAGTACTAGGTTACAACGCATTGCCATGGAAACTGTGTTTTATTGCATTTTCTCTACTTGATTGAAGACATTTGACAATCATAGCAACTGTTCGCCTGTCTTCCCACATCATAAAAAATTCAAAAACACAAACATCCAATAGTGGAAAATCACCCAGTTCTTGGACCTCACTATAAAAATAAAAAAGAAATGACAACCTTATATTTAACATGGATCTTTTGTGAATAGTTTATCTCACAGAATGTCCAGGAGTGTTGGAAAATTCAATCAGTGGTTAGTCATCAAATGGACCTGTCTTGCTGGTGGTTCATTTTGTTTATTGCATCATATATCTTTTATGATCACTGGGACTTTAGCCTGAAACAGCATTTTCTTTAACAAGAGCCATGTTTCCTCTAACGTTGTTTATTGCATCTGAAACATTACTCTTTGAAACCATAGTACATTTTCAATTGAGCAAAGGTCTGTAACTGAATACTGCATGTCTGTGTTTATGCAGGATCCAGAGTAAAAAAGATCCCAGTTCATGTAACATTAATCACTTTGCAAGTGTAGCTGAGGTCATTGCCACATTCCTAGCAGTATTAAGGCAAGTCAAGATTAATCACATATATTAAACCCTGCAAGGAAAGCACGTGAAACGGATCTGAAATTAGACATTTGGTAAAAGCCTGAGAGCACTGTAACAAAATATGTTAGCACTGCTACAGTTGGGATTTTTCTACTGCACTGGTGTCAGCTCATCTATATTTAAGAGTTTTCAGTGTTTCCCACTTCCGGGAGTTTTTAACTAAACCATAAAAATCTTTGGACAAACAGTCTTAGTTTTTTAGAGTGATTTTTTTTCTTTTGCTTATTACTTAAGTATATGAGTGAAGATAAAATGAGTGAAGATAAGATGTTTTTAAAAAAACATATCAACACTAATACTATCGAAGTATTAAAAATCCCTTATTGCTTATGCTCTCTATTGCTTTTATATGCACACATATTAACAATGTAATGCTTCACATTTCAAACAGATCTAATTGAAAGGAGTTGCCCCACTGATGTATAAATTATGCATTTTAAGCTACCGTACATATTTATGTTGTACATGACAGATTAACAATTTCTGTGTCTGTTCTCATAAACTTCCATTATAGGTTTGATTATATGTAGTGTGTTATATTCTCATAAAAGGGTAAAAAATAAAATATGAAAAACTTTGTTAGAGTTGTTAAAGGCAAAGACCTACTTAGGCCTGACAGAAGCCTGCTGTGGATTTGAAGTGTGCTCTAATAACATTTAACAATGTAAACCGAAGTAGAACTGTGCATATGTAAGAAATTGCAGAGTAATCATTTGTGAGAACAAGAAAAGATAAAATAATGAAAAAACTAGAAAAGATCAGTTTGAACTAACATTAAACTTGTACTGACGGGGAGGAGAGTTTTTATGGAAATAAGAGTAATATATATGTACAAGACAAGATAGCAAAAGTTATAAATAAGTCGATTTTGTTGGTTAGATTTTTTGTAACAAAGGGGGGTTGAAGCTGTATTATTCAGTGCTGGAGGTGACTGTGATGAGATTGTCCTGTACAAGATTCCCAATTATAAGTCAATGAACACTACTCAATGAGTGTTTTGCCTTAATAAATATTTGTTAGATCCATATGCTAAGTAAGTGGCTCTCCAGCCAACAAGAGTGACACTTAGTTTGCATGCACATATGTTTGCACTGAGAACTTATTACATTTAAAGAACATTGAATGTTTTGGGTTGATAATTCTTTTAAAATATAGTTAATGTTAAATTTAAAAGAAAATTCACAGAGGAAATGAAGTTATAGATAACCAAACTAACTTATGCTGCCCCTTTGCAATGCCCTGAGAAAATCAGATATTCTTTCCCCCCTCTGCATCAATAACCCTAAAACCTAGATTTGTCTTAATATAATGGTTGCATTACTCCATGGCCTGCTTCACAGTCTCATAGAGTACGTATTTACTATTATACGAATATTCTGGAATGCAGTATCTATACTTTACATATTCCTGAACAGGCAGAGAAGCCTGCTAATGAAAATAATTCTTCCGTCCTCATTAAGAGCCCTATGAAGCAAGATGCTATGTGAAGCATTCCCCCTTACTTCCTGAGGTGAGCAGGAGAGGTCCCTCACTGATGCACACATCCTAAGGTCCTTAGGAGAGAAGCTTGTTTCCTGCAGACCTTGGATAAGGGCATCAAGTCTGATGAGTCTTTTAATCCTTGTCAGGGTCCCCATCCCCAATCTCTAGAAGCTTTAGGAGACATGTTGAGGCTGCTCTAATGCTCAGTGGTTCTTATGCTTGTAATCTCCTCACCTGCAAGACACAGTAACTTGAAAGAAGCAGGGCTAAAGGTGCATGGTGAGGGCAGCAGGTTTTGACAGGTCGCCGTGTGTGAGAGGTGACCAGCAACTTGGTGCTTCACAAGAAAGCAGGGATTACAAGCACCCCAGCAGTACTGCCCTGCATCTTGCAGCTAACAATACTCCTGTGAGTCATCATAGCAGAGTCCTGTTACTATGACCCACAGGAAATTTGTTGGGTAGAGAAGGCCAAAAAGTGATAGTTCTTCCCCCAAGCTGCAACTGAGTGGCTTCTCCCCACCAGGACCCCTCTTGGTAGCCCCTATGCCAGTTAGGCAAAGAACTGCTCCCTGCCATAGGATCATATCCCCAGAGACCCCCAGAGACTCATGTCTTACCAGAGACCCACTTTTTCCTATGCCAATCGCACCAAATAGGGAAATGTCTGTAAGGAGCAGAAAGGCTGAGGAAGCTGCAGCAGCTTACTGCTGTAGAAGACAGAAGGGAAGCACTAGTGGTTTTATTTCTTTTCCACCCGATGAACATCCTGTGGCTTGTCAGAGGGGAGTCTTATTGCTGTGAACCAAAGAAATGTCAGAGGATTTCACCACAATTGAGGCAGAGGAAACTGGCTGAGAACAAGGGGAATTCTCTTCTCCTTCCTCTCCCAGCTCTACACACACCTCATCTCTGGGCACTTCAGGTCTGCAGAGAGTGGAGAAGAGTGTACCTAGTAAGCCTCAGGAGGCTCATCAGTGCCCTTTATAAGCCACAAAAGACTTATTTTGGTCCTACCTCTTCACACCAGCCTTTGGGGGAAAGTTCTGGGATTTCCCATTGACAAGACCTCCCTTACATTCTGAGGTTTATCTCTGTAAGAATTTAGAGAGATCTACAGATTTGCTATATTTTTTAAATGAAAGTGTAATTTAAAAGCAAGTTTCAAACTTTTGAAATTAGACTTTAATCATCTGAATCTTCATCTTGGACATAAATTTCAACTATACATAAAATGTTATTTGTTTTTCTAATTTCCCTTGTTTTGCTATAAAGTGGCAGAATCCAAACATCATTTCTGGCTTTGCCAGGCTTCCACTGTGGACTTGACAGCAAGTTACCTTACATTGCCCTGCTGAACAATGGCTAAGTAGTAAACTCTCCATATTTTTATCCAAGTTATATCAAAAGGACCTATTCCTGTGGTGTCTAGGGGCTGTATCATATTTCATGGGGATGTAATGAGGATTGACTAATTGTTTGGAAAGTCTTTTGAGCTCTTCATGGGAAGAGGAAAAGAAATACAAAGTACTAAAAGAATTCCATCTCCTACACTGTCACTTCAGAACTGTAAGGGACAAGGAATATGGCCACCCTCGGAGACGGATGCCGAGGGTGGACCAATCCCCTGCAAGGGGGCAGAACCAGGGTCTCCAAACCCAGGAAACAGGTGGGCGGAGCACAGAAGGGCAGTATAAGAGGGCGGCCCTCTCCCTTAGTCAGGCCCCAGCCAGTGCCGGGGAAGCACCGAGGGCTGCACTATCTCAGGGTCATTTGCCCCGCCAGGCTTCCCAAGAGGCTTGGCCCCAATTTCCTACTGCCTGGGGCCCAGCGGAAACGCCAGACCCCTGGGACCTGAGGGAGCAACCCACCACCCTGATCCGGGGTCCTGGGAGCCAGAGACACGGACCAGCCCGTGTGACCTGGAGGAGCTACCCTCTGCTGAGGACCTGAGCGAGATGCTTCCAGCCTTACTCCCACCGGATGAAGCTGATGGCTTTGGGAACTTCCCAACAGCAGAATACCCCGGTGTCCTGTGAGGGACCCGATCCAGGTACCCCAGGGGAAGGGAAGAGGGGACAGTGACCTGACGCAGGGGTCACTCAGTGGCCTGGGGGCAGGGAAGCTGGGGCAATGTGTTGTGGTGGGAGCCCCGCTGCCCCACACCTGGGATAACCCTGGTGCCCCCTGGAGTGTTAGGAACATCCTGCTATAGCCACAGTTTGTTAGTGGTGTTCCTTCCTCCTGTGCGCCCCGTACCCAACCCTGACTGGGAGACTGACTCTGGAGACTACTGCCTGCCCTGCCCTGCCTGAGGGCTGGGGCCTGTGTTTGTAGAGACTCGCCCTTCCCAGGGCTAGAGACTGCTGCCTGCCCCACCCTGCCTGAGGGCCAGAAGGCCTGTTGCATATATTAAGAGACTCGCCCTTCCCAGGGCTAGAGACTGCTGCCTGCCCCGCCAGCCTGGGGGCAGGGAGGAAACACGATCACAAGAATCTTCCACAATTACTCCAGTAACTGAATATTAGAACAATTCTGTATGGATAGTACATTGTATTTTACAACTTCTCTTCTCTCATGCTTGATTCTGAAGGATTTTTATAAGAACCAAGATGCAAAAAGAACCCACCCTAACTCTATATTGTGCAACTCTTATTGTCTGCAGAAACCAAAAGTTCTGATCCTAATAGCTAAGTACCCCAGATGAAACTTTTGTACATCATGTTTTTCCAGCACTCTATTTTAGGACCACTTAATGGCTCTAGACTCATGACATGTTTCTACACAGCCTGAACTACGCCGTGGCAAAGATGCAGTCTCAGCCTGACACTATTCTGTTGAGCTATCAACAGGGTATTAGGACTTGACATTCCACGAATCTGAATTAAGGTTGCTCAAGAAATTTTTGCTGACCAAGACTCTCTTGCTTGTGGAGAAGTCAGACAATTTCAGCCACATCCTCCAATGTCTCCTCCTAGATACTGGCTGCACTATGGAGTTAAATATCTCATGACAGCCAACCAAGGTCCAGAACCTCAGAGATGGGCCACCAGGACCTTTGGTGCAGGTGGGGTTGAGTATCATGGAGAGAACTGACAAGTTCATCTACCTATACTGCAAGCATTGTCTGAACGGTGGCAGCAAACCAGATGTTCTTTGACAAATAGATCTTGTTGCTTTCTTTGTGAAGTCCATGTCTCAGTAATGGATGTAAAAAAGTCTGTGCTGAGATGAAGCTTAAAACTGTGTGCTACTTTTGATATATGGGTCAGAATCTTGGACCCTCTTGCAACCAGTTTTGGAGTAGTAGAGGCATTCCATATGAGCTGTCGGTGCCAAATAATGAGCGTGAAGTGGTTTGACATTGTGCAAAATGTCACTCTTGCAGGATCTGTTCTTTCAATTGCTCATTACATTCAAAAGTGGCTGTAATGTGCTGCTGGAAAGACCCAGAGCTGTGAGCCACTGTGTTACCTTACTTCAGCAAGAGTGAGGGTTATTAGAGATTAAATTGTGCCAGCTCCTTGCCACACCAATCTCTCTTCTTCTTTTGAGCAAGCTTCTCTTGACTTTCCTGGCCTGAACTTACCTAACAGGTAAGAATCAGTGACCTCTATCCCCCAACCTCATCAGAGATGTTTTTCTATAATGCATAGCCCCTACCCGTGTGCATTCACAAATTATATTAAATTTTAAAGAGACAGAACATTGCATCTCATTCTTTTAACTGGGGTACACACTCTTCCCTTCAAATACAGTCCTCAGTTAGTATATAATAAAGAGTTTATGAACAAAAGGGTGTAAGTTAAGTGATATCAGCTACATGAGATAAAGGCAGAAATAGTTTCAAGAAGTGAAAGTGAAAACGCATATCTAAAAGACTAAAATTTAATCTAGCAAGATATTTATTCTAGGTGGCTTCTATCACTCATAGGCTCCTTTCCAGTTCTTATTGGCCAGAATCTACCAGAGAGATCAAGTCACTTGGGCTATGTCTACACTTGGTAATTTAGGTCGACTTAGCATGTCCACACTATAAAATTAAGTCGAGTTAGGGGGTAACTTACAAAGTCGACCTAGAGCGTCCACACTGGATGCCTAGGTCGACTTTTAGGGGCTAGGTGGACCTGGGACTGGTCCACGGTGGCAGGGGACTCAGCTTTTGCCCCATTGTACCTGGGTACAATGGGGCAAAGGAGGACAGGGACCCTGGCAGGGCATAGGGGCAGGGTGGGCAGGGCTCTGCCCTGCCCTGTGGGGGGGGGCATGCCAGGGTCCTCCTCTGCCCCCCCCCCCGGCAGGGAGGGCAGTGGGAGAGTCCTGGAGACCCCTAAGTCGACTCGACTTAGGGCTACTCCAGGTTACACTGGCTTAAGTCGACTTTAGAAAGTCAACTTAATTAAGCCTAAAGTCGACTTTAAAGGAGGTTTAATAAAGTCGACTTAAGCAAGCTGCTTAAGTCGACTTAAGGAAAATGTAGTGTAGATGCAGAGTAAATTAAGTCGAGTTAAGCAAGCTTAAATTGACTTAATTTACAAGTGTAGACGCACCCTTGGTTCCTTGTCTCCTAAAGTGAAGGAGAAGCCATGCGCTCTTTGCCCCTCTCTTTTATAGTCCAGTGAGTGTTTGAAATGTATTCTTCCAAAGGATACTCCCAGCTAAAATTCATTAGTTCATACTGAGTACAGTAGCATGAGGTCTGAAGGATAAGGCTCCATGCAGTTTCATTTAATTTGGATTGTAATTGCACCTGATGGAGACATTAGCCATTGCTTGCTCTGGGGAAAATATATATATATATATATTTACCAACTGCCAGACTTGTGTGGTTTGGACCATTTAGCCCTATATTTCTATGCAACTATACAGTCCTTCCAATGTTTACTTGTACATACACCATGCAAGAATAAAGATCAGTGTTATTTTTTCTGATGATTCCTTACAAGAGATGTGTTGGATACGGATTATGACATTAGTTAGTTGAGGTACACTGAACTGGTTTGGTCATCTGAAACCCACTGCTAGCTGTCAAGAAGCTCCTTGTCCTCTGACATTATGATGGACAAAAAGGCACCCTAGCACACTGGGCTCTTAAAATCTCCCTTAATGTATGAAGGGGTTTGCACCTTGACCCTACTGGTGCTGCCCATAAGACTGCCTAAGAGATTTGTGGATTCACAGGACTGAGTCAGTTCTGGAATGGCTGTGTTTACCCTGGTGTGGTGTCATCAACTGTAGTCATTGCATAATGACCTGCTGTACACTATCCATGTTTTTGATGTTTCAAAAGAGCTTAATGATGAGCTCAAAGGGAGGGAGAATAGTTGTGGGCCTCCCTCCCTCTTCCCCTCCGTTCTTGATGATGTATGCAGTGCCTGAAAACCTCATTAACATGGAGCTGAACTTGACTGACAATGGCCTTCTAAGATGTCAAGTGCACCTGTACTTAAATTTCTGCAAACCATGTAATATAATGGGACTTTTATCTTGCGCAGTTACCTCAACTTTCATCTCCATCTCTATCCCTGGCCTAATGTGGCACAGTAATGTTATGGTAGCAGTGCTACAATAGTTAAGGTTATACCAAGATTGCATTTTAATGGGAATGAAAAAAGATATGCAAAAACTATTTTGGATTATGGTATCACTTTTAAATGTGTACTGTGTTTTGTCTGCTGCTTGATTTTTCTGTAGCAGTTTGTACAGGGAAATACCATTTGAGGTTTGCTACTGCTTTTAAAAAGGGCCATGTAACTGACATTTTTTCCAAGTGTTTGCTAAAGGGGTATGAGGGAGATGTCAAGGAACTACAGCACTTTGTGGAATAAAATGGATAGGTATGAACCGTTGATATGGTAAATTGAACTGGATGAATTATTGTAGAATGCTGTCATTTGTATTCTGTCTTTATTTTTATGCTAACACAAGGTATTGTTTTGCCTGATGACAGTATCTTGGTGCAGATTACTCAATACTAACCATAGGCCATCCTCTAGTTTATGGCTCTCTTTTATAGCTGGGATTTCTGATGTTCAACAATGGAGCTGAGCAGAGAAAGTATTCCACTTCATAGAGGGTTTAGCTATTTCAAAATGTGATTTGGTTTCAATTCAACAAAATCTCTCTTCCCTCCCACCCCCCCAACCTGCAAATTCAAAATCCCCTGAGAAAGGAATGTATCTCTATATTTAGGGCAATTTACTGGATAGAGCTGCCCTGCAGCTACAGACCCTGAAAGGCCAAGGGTAGCTATGTCTACACTTGCTAAAATTAGTTCGAATTAGTTAGTTCGAAATAACTAATTTGAACTAATTTTAGTTAGTTCGAATTAGCTTAATTCGAACTAGCAGGGCCACACTGGAATGTTAGTTCGAACTAAGCAAGCACTTGCTTAGTTCGAATTAGCGATCCCAATTCATTTCAATGGCTGGTTAATTCGAACTAAGAAATTAGTTCGAATTAACATGGCCACATTGGTTAATTCGAACTAGTTAGTTCGAATTAACCCCTTAGTTCAAATACCCTATTCGAACTTATTAGTGCAGCCCTGGCTTTAATTAGTTCGAATTAAACCTCCTTAATTTGAACTAACTTGACAGTGTAGACATAGCCATAGACTCTGGATTCCTCAGTCCCAAGATAATCCACATGGTGGAGTGCTCTGGAGCCGTGGATCCTCCAAGTTTGGGCTACTGAGGAACCAGTAGGAGAACTGGCAAGGAACAAGGCAGGATTCTGCTGGAATTTTGCCTGGTTTCTGAAGGAACTTTATCAAAATCAAACTTTCTGTGCAGTACACCTTAATTTTAACTAATTAGGAAGTTCAAACAAAAAAGTGTTCCATTGGAATCTTTAGGGCCAGCTCTACTAAGCAACCCGTTTGATCACATTGACTTGATTAGAGCTGAAGCTACCTGTTTTCTTTGATCACGCTCAGTACCACCATTCAGGAAATAAGTGAAAAAAAGCTTGTTACTCTTGTGTTGCTATTTATTGAAGCCTTTCACCTTCCCTCGGGTTCATTATATTCTTTTCAATACTTCTCAAGTAAAATTAGAGTATGCATGCACATTTTAGGGTACTTTGAAATACCACACTCTGCTCTCAGTGGAAAACTTGAAGATGGAGCCCCTGTAAAATGCAACTAAGTTGCACAACATACATTCTCAGAAAGCTGCCCAGGGCATGACTCAGACTTGTAGTACCTGGGAGCTGTTTGGGTTTAGTGGCCACGGCGTATATCCTTGGGTTACCCATTTAGTCTAGACTATCAACAAATTATAGCTTGCGACATCTCCAATCTTGCTGCACATGCACAAATGGCTCTCTACTTTGACAAATGGGCTTGACTCATAATGTAGATTCAATTTTTTTTTATCTTGAAAAGCTTTTAAAATATTCTTTTCTCAAAGAACTAACGGGTGCTGGACATACGCTGAGATACATCCCAAAGGGGTGATATCATTCTGAAATGAATCAGAGGAAGAGTTTGCATTTTAAGACTATGCAAAAGGAGTTTAGAATGTACAGTATGTGTCACTCTTTGGAGAGGTTGTGCAGAATGGGGGCTATTGGTCAAGAAACCTTTGCTCAAATGACCTCAAAATTGGATCACTAATCCTAACCCTGATCAGTTTTCAAGATGAACTGGGACAGCATATGGATGCTACAGCACTTAGATAAGTTGTCTATGAAACAAAAAGCTAGTCTCAGCCTTAACTACAATAGTGCTAATGCCTGACAATAATGAGGGCCAAGACATTTAATTTAATTTTTACAATAAGTACATTATTTTAAAAATCTGCCTGACTTTTACATTAGAAATTCAGGTTCTGTTTTAATTTTTGTCTGGGAGGGAAAAATGTTAAGTGAATAATTAGTGAAATGATGACATCACAAGAGAATAAAAATTGAGCAACTGACAAGGGAAGGAATTACTAATCCAATGTTTTGAGATTTTTTTCTTTTTTTAACAGCTATTTAA
The DNA here is from genome assembly GCA_007922175.1 of Pelusios castaneus. Classification (NCBI taxonomy): domain Eukaryota; kingdom Metazoa; phylum Chordata; order Testudines; family Pelomedusidae; genus Pelusios; species Pelusios castaneus. Next base: position 14,628,817 of record ML685772.1, on the reverse strand, counting down.
TTTAAATAACTAACATTTTGGGAGACTTCCACTTGTTTAAAAATTCCACAGCCCACCTATTACTTAAGAAATGAAAGCTAACTGAGTACAGCTTGTGAGCTCTGCCCTACTAAGAAGTGTACCTGAAATTACAGAAGACCACAGTTGAAAATGCATACACATAGCAAAAATAAAAATAAATAAATAAAAAGAAAAGAACATCCTAAAAGAAAAGTCCGGGAGAAGGTAAACAAGGATGTGCACACCCAATTAAAAAAAAGAGATAACTTATAGATCATTTTAAAATACCAAAGATTTCTCCATGTTGTGGTCCAAGATGTTACATTTTTATTGGGTGGTGGGAGAGGGTGCCAAAAAGGTTTTACTGGAAGAATGCACATATACACATTAAAACAGGTTAGGCCTGTTATTAAATTCTTTAGTTAAAGGACACCATCTACTTTTGAATTTATGCATCTTTTTCAGCAAATAACACCACATGCCAAGGATACAAAATTGTTTGTTTGTGAACTGAACACTTAAGGTCTGATTCTTATTTTATTCCCACTGATTATTTTCAGGAGTAACTCCACTGAAGTCAATGACTTTACACCAGTGTATGCAGATTTAGTACAAGAAACTTTGAGTCTTTTAGTGAGACTTCCACTGCTGTGCCATTTTACAAGTGTGGAAACTTTTAAGCTGCAATTAGATTTATATTAAGTAAGCCATTAAAACATCATTTCATTTTAATGATTTGTATCTTTGAGAGGATGTAAATTAATAATGGTCTATTAAATGTTACCATTTAAGTTACTCTAAAAAAAACCTGTGTATATTAGATGATGAAAAAAATAATTATCTTTTTCAATATACTTAACTATATCCCTTTCAAACACAAATGAGAAGAGGTGAATTAATAAGGAAATTGAACATGTTTTCTGTCACTCTTTAAATAAAAGATTTATATATGTTGTGCAGCTTGAAAGTTCCCAAGGAAGATGATTGCAAACAATCATTTTGTATTTGAGGAACATTTTCACTATATATTTGGTGCCACGATAGGAGTGTTTCATTCAGTACCAAGATTTTGGGAAGGCTCAAATCCAGGGCTTAATCTAAGGGGGAACGCATCTGAATGCTGTTCTGGGCCCCCAAATTTCTAGGGGCCAGTGTTCCGGGGCCCTTAAAAATAGAAAACCCAGGCGGAACACAGTGGTCCGGTGCATTCTGCCAAGGGGGCCCAGCAAAGCCGCAGACTTGGGCGGAACAATTCCGCCCTGTCCTGCTGCGGCCAGGCTAGGGAGTTTCAAATCTCCCGCCCTGAGCATGCTCAGACAGAGCGTACTCAGGGCGGGATCAGCCTGGCCCAGGAGTGGCTCTGCCAGCCACCCCTGTAGCTCCGGGCCTCCGGCCAAGTAAGGGGGGCTGGGAAGGGGCCACGGGGGGGGAAAGGGGGAAGGGGAGGCAGAGGCTCGGGGAAGGGACCACGGGGGGGGCAAGAGGAGTGGGGAAGGGGCCTGGGGTTTGGGGAGCTGGAAGTCAGGTGGGGATGGGGCTGGGCAGATTGGGGAGCCAGGAGTCGGGCAGGGAAGAGGTCCGGGGGGGGGGGGGGGGGGAGGATGGGGGGAGGGGCCGGGGGGAAAAAGGAAAGGAGGGGGAATGGGGGGGGGGGGGCAGAGAGCAGAGAGAGGTCCTGGGATTTGGGGAGCTGGAAGTCGGGCAGGGAAGGGATCGGGGGGGGCAGGTTGGGGAGTCAGCAGTCAGGCGGGGAAGGGGCTGTGGGGGGTGAGAGGAGTGGGGAAGGGGCCAGGGTGGTCAGGGAGCCGACGGGCAGGCGGGGAAGGGGTAGGGCAGAGTCGTGGATCTGGTGGGTGAGAGGAGCGGGGTAGAGGCTTGGGGGAAACGAGAGGATAGGGGAGCCGGTGGGCAGGCGGGGAAGAGGTCCAGGGTGGCTTGGGGTCTGGAGACCAATGGGGGGTGCAGCAGAGTGGCCCCATTTGGGGACAACACTAGGGAGACCCAGTGGGAGATCCTAGTGCCAGTGCTCCCCATATCCCTCTGGCACCCACCCATCTTTGCCCTGTCCTCCCAAGCTCCCCCGCCATTCCTCCTTTGCCACCCATCCCTGCTACACTCCCCTGCCAGGATACCGCTGCCTTTCCTATCACTCCACAGCTGCTATGCCTTATCTAGTCAAAATTTGCTCACTGAACCCAGTGACAGAACATCCTTTGACTTCAGTGTGACTGAAGATCAGGACCTGTATTTGTTGCTTAGAAGAGAGGGGGGAAAAGGTGAACAGTTTTTGCTTGTTCTGAATAAAACACCGAGCCACAAGAACATAAAACTGCCACAAAACTAATACCTTTAGCATTAATAGCACCAGTTAGGTGTATTGGCCCTGATTCCCCCACCGCCACACACATAATGTTATTAATGTGTTGAATTGTGCCACGTTGTATGATGGTTTGTGATATGGACGTATTGGGCCAGATTCACCCCTGATATAACTCAGCTGCCTTCATTAGAATGTGTCACACTGGAATCATGGTATCCTTTTTCTCTGATGCAGCAGTTAAAGTAAGTTGTTTGATATTGCTCATCTCTTATTGGAAAATGGCTAAGGCGGACAGGATGCAAACATTGGTCCTGTTACATTTTTTTCTTGATCTGGTTGAACTAGGTAGCTATGATGTTGATGGCATAGAATTACCTTTGCTGCAGTGTTTGACAGCAAGCTCATGGGTTCACCGAGGAATTTCTTAAAGAAAATTGGATTGGTTTAGGTGTAGATGGAGCTTCTGTCATGTTAGGCTGTAAGGCTGGTGTTGCCACAAAATTAAAGACACGATTTCCACTTTTGATAAATTGGCATTGTTTTATTCACAGGTTGGAATGGTCCATGGCTGATGCTATCAAATGTGGCAGTGAAGTTAATCACTTTGAATCATTTGTGGATTCTTCTATGCTCTGTACAGTCAGTCGCCGAAGTGCTTGAGAGAGTTGGCTGAATGTGCGAGTGATCAGGAAGATAGAATTGGATGCCTATCTGATGTACGTTGGGTTGCCTCTGGCTACCAGCCTGTATGAGCTGTTTGGTGGTCATATGCAGCCCTCCATAGCCACTTCCTGAAAAAAAATCAACTGATTTCTCATTAGAAAGGAAAGAAAAAGCAAAATTTGCTGGCGTGGCAAAAAAACTGGAGAATCCAGTTTTTGTTAAAAACTTGGGTCTCATGCTTGATGCTCTGGAGGAACTTGCAGACCTGTCCTTGGCATTGCAAAAGTCTGATGTAACATTATCTACAGCAAGTAAGTTGATAAGTCGACAAGTTCAGGTGTTTATACTCGTAGAGAGTGTGATTCACAGTTCTACCAAGAGGCTTGTGAGTCGATTGCTGAGGTTGCTTTAAAGGTGTATGTGTAAACATGTCTGTGGATGCTGGCAAGCAAATTGAAATTTCTAAATATCAGTTTTACCAGGCCTTAGTGGACTGTATGAAAGCTAGATTGTTGCCAGACTCAAAAAACCCATCTAAATGGTGCTGTTGAAGCGCTTGACCCATCACGTTTCACTACAGAACTGTCACTGGAATTTGGTGAAAGTGACACAAAATTTTTGTGTTCCAAGTTTGGCATCACATTTAATGAAGTGAAATGTGCATATTGGGAATATAAAGATCACAATACTTATTGTGTTAAGCAGTGTTTGCTAGTTTGTGACAATAATTGCTATAGACATAAATGCCATATAAAATTATAAATATTTTTATGGAGTGATAACCAATGCATATCATACTGAGAAGTGGTTGCAAATGCATACCCCTAGGTTGGGGTCCGCACATGCATGTAGGGGGCCTGGACAATACAGGAAGGGGGCCCAGAGATTAGGAGGGTTCCAGAGCCCAGCAAATTATACTTTAACCACTGCTCAAATCCCTAGAGTCCTCCTGATAGCTTTTTTTATTACACAGATTGCTTAACAGTCATTTTTATGGCTGAGGGCTGCTCCTGAAATGCGTATCAACAAGCTATCTCTGAAAAAGAAAAAAAAATTTAAAAACAGAGGACGCTAATCTTCCTTATTCTGAGTAGGAGGTATAATGTATTTATGAAGTGATAATTAAAAGAAAAACAATTACTATAGTCTTATCTGGACTTTGCAGCTGTACTTCCTCCTTTTGCATTAGCAGTGTGTGTTCTAAGGTTATGACAAACCATGAAAATTGCGTGTTAAGAGGAGTTTTATTCCTTTTCCTATGATTTGATTGAAACAGACAGCTACATTTTGTGTATATATAATTAGGCAGTAAAATAGGCTTTGAAGGCAGATTCCCATTTAGTATGTGAGTCACACGCACAACAGTCTTTCATTCAACAGCCAAAGACTGATCTTTTTAATGCCTCAACTCGCTCAACATGTTTTCTGAATGCTACATCTTGCAGGGGAGGAGGGGAAAGAGTGAGTGAGAGAGAGAAATCAGCTTTTAAGCCATATTTCTCCCCCACCCCCACCCTTCTGAACAAAAAACAATCTGAAAAGCCAATCTAGCAAGTCTGTGGTGATTTAACCTTACAACAAACTGATTTTTATTGTCTTTTTTTCCAGATTGTTGTCCAGGGCAGCGATGAATGCTGCACCAGTTCTAGGCGTAGCTAATCCCTCTCATAAAAGACCATTGTGGTAGTAAAACTGAGACCAATGGCTTTTTCATTCTCCAACTCTCAGCCCTCCAAAGTAATGGCACTGGGGTCTCCTCTTCATGTTTTTCTTTTCAGATGCATAGTTTCTCCTTTTAATAAGGTGAAAATGGGGAGATATAAAAGGAATACAATCACATCTTCCTCTAGGTCTCCTTAAGCACCTTTTAGAAAATTAAAAATAGAAATACTCACCTGCACTTTTAGTGGTTGTGATGTTAGCTATGATAAACTTGTTTTTCTATGGCTATATGTCTTTGCAATTTTATGGTTGCTATAAAAGTTTGTGAACATGTTTAAATGTTCTGTAAATTATATTTGGTTCCTCATCTTTTTCCCCTCAGAGTCAGATTCTGCCACCATTCTTGCACTGAAATCCAGGGGACTATTGATGGAGTAAGGAATTACTCAGCATGAGCATGGCTAACAGAATCTAGTAGGGCAATCAAGTATTGGTATGCCTTTTCCCCCTACCCCCCATCTTTTAGTTACTTGTGGTGTATTCCTGAAAAACAATAGGTAGAAAGAAGTATCAAGATAGATGTTCCCTTCCTGCATCCTTTCAGTTGATAGGAAAACACAGGCCCTGAGATCCTGCCCTGTTAGAGTTCCGCATAACAGAAGGATTTCACACAAAAAGTAATATAGCCTGGGCTTTTGCAGGTTTCCCATGGAACTGATTCTCCTAGCTATATCCCCCTCATTTCCTTAATGCAACTCCAGAAGTGGTACTGTGGAGGTAGCGAAATCTTTCTTCCAAGTGGAAGACAGAAGATCCAGCTACAGATGTTGCCTTCCACATATGAGAGATTAGTTTACTCTCTATGAACTCTCCCTGTAGTAGCTGAGTATTCATACATTACACTTGAACTCAACATACTTTAGAAACATTAATCTCAAGCCCTTCCTGTAAGGTAAGTAAATCATTATCACCACAGTTTACAGAAGAGCACTTTCAAAATAAGTCTGTAAAGATGCACAAACACACACTTGTGCTCCTGATCATGCATGCACAATGACAGAAATATGCACCCAAGTCTGGAATATGTGTATGCAAATCAGACTGTAAATAGATCAGGTGTTCTGCTTATGTAAATTGGCTGCAAACCAATAGTATATACAGTTTTAAAATGTGAGCCAAAGTAACTTACCCAAGGTTAACTCAAGACTATTTTTCTTTCCCCATAAAAATGATGAATTATGATGATTGATTATTTATAGGGTGGTAATGTATATGGCTATGTCCTGCTTCTAAACACTTCAATTATTTCTGTTGCTCTCTGCACTCTCTCCAGTTTGTCCAAATCTTTCTTAAAATGTAGCACCCAAAACAGGACACAATACATCAGGCTAGGCCTTTTTCTCAACTTCATCAAAGCATAGTGGCAAAACTCTAAGAGGTGTATGGAGTAAGCAAGCTTTTTCAGATAATGATTCAGCTTCTCTTCCCATAACCAAGTCCTGGTGTACTTAGAATGTATGCTGGCATAGCCCTGTCAGTGAAATGAATGAAAAAAACCCCCCATATTCCCTAGTGACATAACTATGCCCCAAAATCCCCAGTGCAGACGCAGCTCTGCTGACAAAACAGGGCTTCTCTGTGTATAGTTAATGTGGTTTGGGAAGTTGGTGTTCCTACACCAGTAGAAAAACTCCTTCCGTTGGTATATGCAGCACTAACATTTGGAGGCGATGCCATTATAGGCTATGCCAGCTGTAGTAGTTCAGTCATTCCCTAAAATAACAAATTAATGCTAATATTCTCACCTGAGGCTCTTAAATTTCTTTTACCTATCTGAGGTACAGCTCACTATTATTTTCCTCCTTTTAAAAATGGCAGGGGAGGAGGGAGGGAAGTGGTGTTCCTCGGGCCACACAGCAAGTCATGGAGAAATGGGAAAGGAGCTCTGGAGGTCTGTCTCCAATCCTGTGCATTAATCACAAGACCATTCTTCCTCTTCTTGTACCTGAGCTGTTTCTTTCCTCCCTTTCCCTCTCTTGGTTCTGATCTCCCTCCTAGCTCTCCCCCCCCCCCCCCCCCCCGCATTGTCTGCCATATGATGGTCTTTATTCCCCCAGAAAGGTGTGGTTACCTGTTCAGGAGCTCTCACAGTAGTGTCTAGTAGACTTACTAATTTATAACAACATTGCCCTTAATTGTAGCTCCACCATCTAATGTATTTCCCTGTTTCTAATGGAGTCCTGTGGCACTTTTAAAGACTAACAGATTTATTTATCGCATGAGCTTTCATGGGATTTAAAGCTCATGCGATAAATAAATCTGTTAGTCTTTAAAAGTGCCACAGGACTCTGTTGTCTTTCTACAATAGACTAACACGGCTACCCCTTTGGAATTTGACCTGTTTCTAATGTCATTCACCCCTATTATCAGGAACTCAGGCATTCATCTTGATTCTGAGCTGCTCTTATTTCTCCCAACTTTTATGAGGCATGTAAGGCTGCCAATTGTCACTTTTCAAACACATTCTGATACTCTACACACTTTTCAAACACTGCTGAAATTTCAGTGTCACTACTCTACAAACTTCATTCTGTGTAAAATATGGCAGCTCGTCTTCTCCCACCTACTCAATGGTAGGAACATGTTACCCTTATACTCAGAAACTTTCACCAATTCATTCTTCATTTCAAATTTCAATACACACTCTGCCTTCTAGTCACCATGATTTTATTCCTAATATGTACTATCTGATCATCTCTCTTTCCTTTGCCTATCCCATTCCTTCTGCTCACTCAGTGTCAGATTTCCATATGCCCTCTTTTCACACTGCACAACCTCTCTCTCTCATTTTCTAGTAGAGACTACCTACTCTCTAGGCCTAATTGACCATTTCTCTGCAAATTCCAATTCAAAACTCATCTCCTCTCTCCCTGGCCTATGACTCCTAGCCTTCTCTCCAATAAAACAATCTAATCCTATTCCCTAAGCCTTAGTTTCATTTCCCCATGCTCATTTGTTCTCCCTGAAAATCTAAAGTGTAGCACCCAGCCATTGGCCTTTGTACTTTCCTTCACCTTAGTACTCTATGAACACTACCTGTATAAAATATTGTATTTTCATACATCACTTGTATTACAAACTATAATTCACTATGGAGCACTGGGATATTTAGTATGAAAGAAGCCATACAAAAAATTGTTAGAAAAGTCCAATGTGCATTGTAAAAATTTTCTTTATGATGCAGAGTCTTCTGAGTAAATAGAATATTTGAAAAAGTTAGCTGAATCCTTACACAGAACACTATATCATAAATATAGTTTTAAAACTATTGGAGTACAAATGCAGTATCTGTATAGTTGGGTCACTCACATCTGGCTCAAAAAGTCAGTAACTCAAATCCTACCACAGGACTTCACAGAAGTTAGATGAGAAAGACTTATTAGATGGTTCAGTCCATTTCATTGCCAGCAAGGTATTGCTCCCCACAGTCTATTTTTCTAGTGTTTTGTCCAACCTAGTTTTAAAGTCCCAAGCAATGGGATTTAACACCTTCCTTTGGGACATTATTCCACAGATTAATATATCTCACTGGCAGGATTTTTACCCTGATCTGCTGATTATTTCTCTATTATTTTCAGCCCCTCACTCTTAACTATACTCTTGTCTATCACACATGAACACATATATCTTCCATACATAATTCCCTCTTAAGCTCTGATTATATTAGTTGCCCTTCTCTACATTGAGGTGATTTCTGTTCATACAATGCACAGCAATACCTACCTGCATCCTGCACTACTAGAGCAACTGACCTTTAAATTAGGTTTTACATTGAGGTCCCTGGTGATTATTCAGGTGAAATTTAAAGATTGTACTAAAAGAATAGGGGATAGCCTAGCTAACATTTTATTTCAGTAAAATAGACTCTCATGTGTAAGTCTGTTTGTGAACTATTTGCTGAGTTTATAATGGCTAACTTTAGTTGTCTATAGAATCATTCCCCTGCAAGTATCTAATGTACTACTTTCAAAAATGCTGTTGTGTGCCTTGTATATAAAAGGTGCTATATACAACAAAATTGCCTTCTCCTTTTGCCTAATTCATCTAGCTAATTTATTCATAGGAAAATAGATACTGTCCCCTTTTAATTTAAAAAAAAAAAATCTAACTTTAGTCCTTAGTGCCATGGAATGTTTTGCATTGACACCATCACCACATATACACTTCAGCTCTCTCAGCTGAAAAAACAAAAGAAAGAAAAAGAAATCAGGAGCAGTCCTTTTACAATTCAAAAACAGAAAGTAAAAGTCAGGGACAATAAAACAAAACAAAAACCCATCTGAAAACTAAGAGGTTGTCAAGAATTTAAAAAAAAAAACAATTGCTTTAAAATCAGACATTTCAGAGATACTAGCATTAACAAAAACACATTTTCCCAGGAAACATATATTTATACATAGCTAATATGTTTCTCCATGCTTAACTGCTTGTTTACAGAGACTGCTTTGTGGAACAGGGAATGTGAAAAATAAGATGACTTGCCTCTCCTTCACAGAAGGCATAAACCAAGCTGAAGCCAGGCCAGTGTGCCAGACTCTTCTGTATTGCTGCTAACTGAACATACTGGCCTGAGCATCAGCCAATGAAAAGGTTTAAAAGCATATTTCCATAATGATGATTGGCTGCTGGACTCAAGGCTCACTGCAGCCTTAAAGGAAAGAGAAAAGAGGAGCTCTGTTGAGAAAAGAGACAACACAACATTGTGGCTGTCTGCTGCTTGTTAAATATTTTCTGATTGGACCAATTCATCTTCTTAAAAAGCTGGTTGGGGGGTGAGGAAGGAAACATTTGCTCATAGCAAAATTAGTTTTAAACAGTCCTGCAGGTTTTTGTTTGTTTGTTTTTTGCTAAAAATAGATTTTTGCTGGCAAATTTTTTTTTAGCAAATTTGGTGCATATGCTTGGCTGGTTAAACAGTGAGTTTTTCTTCAAGATTCATAACATTCTGAAATTAATAAGAAAAGGTTGTGCTATTTCAGACACACATCACTACTTTATTTGCCTTGTGCAGGTCTTTTACAATGTGCAGGAATCTGAAACTGTAATTCAATTGTGAAAGCAGGCACAAATAAATGAAGGTGGAAAAGCTTCTGAATGCGACATCATACGGAGGACAATTGATTTATTATTATTATGTATTTATTATTATTATTGTAAAGAACTAAGGACCTCTTCCCCCTCCAAAAGAAGCTATTTTAAGCAATGCAACCACTGGTGATGTGTGAGTGCTGGAGGTACACCGAACCTATTTCCATGGGTTGCTGTAATTGTTCCTTTTTAAAAAGCTGCTTAATAATCAGCCAATTAACGACACAAAGCATGTAGGTATAGGCATCGGGTTGTTTCGGAGCTATATGAACTGCTGGATAAGGTGACCCTGTTTCATCGTCGGCTTCAGTTGCACAAACATCTGTTCAATAGCCCGTCCTTTTAAAAAATCAGCATGGTTGACTAATTCAACTAATAAAGCAGTGGGTGCATTTTTTGCACCCACTCCCATTGATCATTCCTTGGCTACCTAACAAACCAGCCATTCAGAAGCAATTTTCTTCAGGCTGAAATTATGTGCTGACGATAGCAGATCACTCCCCATAATAACCCTTCCCCCACCCAATGCTAAATACAATCTGTCTCCTACTCACTGTAATAATAATGTGAAAATGACTGTAATTTTGCAGACGAGACACAGCCCAAAGTGAAACGTGTCTAAACAGAGGTCGATTTTGAAAAATCAGGGCTATTACCTAAATCTGTAAAATACATATTGTTAAAAAAAACCCAAAAACCCAGCAACAACGATCTACGATAAGTAGTGTGGGGGGAGGGGTAGTCTAGATGTTGCTGATCTTAAAATTTTCATAGCACAAAGTTAAATCATTCAAATAATGTTTCATACAACACTCAGATTTTCACAGTTATGCCTTGGTGTCCACACCAGTTATGATGTGCATTGCAATTTCTAGAACAAATAAGGTAGGAGTATTCAGTGTTTATGCTGATTTGCACTGTACTATTCAAAAGACTCAGAAGAAGCAGCTATATGCAAACCATGCTTATATTACAACCAAGTTAAAAATAACCCTTCTAATGCCCCCCAAACAGGGATTCTTTGATCTGTAGTTAAATGCGTTTCCTACTTTTAATACACACAAGCTGTTATTTTTAAAACGATTTTTAATATCAAAGGCCTCGTTGGCCATGTAAGGATCTGCGCCAGTGAGACCCTTCTCTCTGCACTAAAAAGTGGAACGTTTTTAAAATACAAGGAAGTGGAGCATACATCATTCCTTCCATTCAGTTTTAAGTGTTGCTAACCAAACAACATATGGCGTAATGTGTACTCTTCATTCTCAACAAATTTCGGTATAGCTGGGGAAGAGGAGAAATGATCCATTACTGTAGTCTATAGCCATTCAAATATAGTTTTCGTTAAACTGAAAGGCGACCTCATTTATATGATACATTAGCAATAATTCAGATATGTTGTGATTCACCATGCAGCCAGAGGGAAAAAGAAGTACGCCTTCGCCACAGCGAAGAATGGAAAATGTTGTTTATCAGAGCACCGAATCCAGTTCGGTTTTAAAGAACAGAGGCTATCTAGTGTTTTTTAAGCCAACTAAATGAGAAGTTATTTTTATTCAAGTATATGTTTCTTTAACTGTTACTTCTGAAATGAGCAGGTTCTAAAATGTTTACTGATCCGCAAAGACTCCACTAAACATCCCTTTGATGTAAAGTGTCTCCCATATAAGCCCTAACGCACGTTATTTGCTTAGTTGGACAAAGAAAGTCCCAAACCGTATCTTGTCACATTCTTATCTGCATGCCGAATTGCAAATTTGGTGCTTTAACTTCTTCCCGGAAACGATGACTTCTCCATTAGAAAAGTCCAAAATTGATTTTCAGCGTGGTACTTCACACACACACAGATATGTGAAACGAGCCCTAAATGAAAAATAAAAGCGCATACTTAGCCAGGCTCCCTGGTAGTTAATAGACTTTAATATTAAATTAGCTATACAAACTATTATTTTCATGCTAGACCCCGTCAACCTCATGATATGTGACCGCAGAGACACATTATCTGAATGATCAGCCTTTCGTCCTATAGTTAATTCAATTGTCGAAAAGATAGTCATGTTTATTGGGTCCTTTGGAGAAATTGTTCTGTACAGAGTGGGTGGGGAAGAGCTATACCTGGCAAGCGGATCGATTTAAGGAGCATAAGAAATGTACTTGAGTTTTTAAAATAAATTCATCGGAGCTAAGCCTAAACAAAAGACTTGACTAAGAGTCTCTTGCTCTCTTTTTTTACGCAAAGAAAAGCCCCCTAGGTGAGATTTGTGTTACTGATTCTTGTCGTTCACGTGGTAGTTATATGGTCGCTAGCCTTCGCAGTTCAACGCTTGCAGCAGTAAATCAGGAAACTGGAAACAAAAGGGTTACGTGCTTTTCAACAACAGAGAAACCGCGCGCTGCCGTCTGCAAGTCACATTGGAAAAATGAGCACGAAATAAAAGCCGAGGAAGGAACAAGCATTAGGTGGGGTGAGGACGGATAAGGACAAACGGCTTGGAAACACGCTGCTGGGTCCCTCTAACCAGGGGCTGGGTGAGGGGGAGGAATGGCATCCAGCCTGTTATGCTGAGCCTCCCCTTTAGTCTCCTCCTGAAGACGTTGTTTGCTTTTCTCCTCCAGTAAACACGAAAATGATCGCGCACGTAAGAGCCTCTCTCGCTCGGTTTCGTGCCCGACTCTTCTCATTTTGAATGAGGGGCCATTTAAAAAGCGTAGTTAGGTTCTAATTTGCGTCTTTGAAACGGGGAAAAAAAATCATCCATCATTGCTTAGAAAACTGCCTTGAAATTACATTAAAAGGAAAACGAGGCAGCCCCCCCCCCACCCTCGTGTGAGGCTTGGCTGGGCTGTTCGCCTCCGTCTTTGGTTGCCTTGACATAAAATGTTATATAGGATAATACTGTAATTGAAATGGGAAACATGATTTGTATCTTGCTGCAGCAGGAGGCTGTCTGCTGGGTAGCACTAAATGTAGTTGGAGGATTGCAAAATACAAGGCTTCTATGTATGCCAGTGTGTTTCTCCCTCTCACCCCCTCCGGCAGCCGAGAGGAGCAGCTATCCAATCAGAGAGCGCGGTTTCATAAAAGCTGGTCTCTGATTGGGCAGATGGGAAAGGGCATTGGGAACAAAGAAAAGTCCCTTTCAGGTACAGAGTCTGTGCTTGCTTCACACTCTCCCTTCTCTCCAGTTCTGATTTCTGCTGTGCTCACTATTGCAGTAAAGCCAGCTTGTTGTGTAGTGTGTATGTGTGTATATATGTGTAGGGGGATTTTTATTTTTTTTTATTTTGTTTTAAAGAGGAAGGTCCATGATATCTGGTGCTCTTTTCTGCCAAACACAATAAATCTGTTGAAGAAATTAGATTTTTTTTTCCAAAAATAAAAAGCGGCTGCAACAAAAACACACTCAATGCAGTTAGAAGGAAAAGGTCAACTCGATCCAATACAGATCGTAAGTACGGTTGCGTGGTGTGTCTATAGCACTTAGAGGGGATTTTTTTCATGCAAAGGGGAGTATTCTGAGTTGTGTGCATTAAAATAAGGAGCTAGTTAGTTATTTGTGTTTAAAAACAACAACCAACCAACCACGAATAGGCTGAATTATCTAAGGGATATGAAGGTGAGGGTGAAAGCATTGTAGCCTCTCACACAAATCATACCTGACGGTGCACTCGGCGTGGGGGGATGGGGCGTTTTTAATTTTTTTTTTTTAACTAATCAAGAGGGAAAAATAAGTGACAACTACAGGCCAGTCTGCATATTTGCTCTGTCTCTTCACCCAGGCCCCCCTAAAAAGAGCAAGCAACTTGTTAATGGTACCTTAGGGGTACAAAAACAGCTTAGTGGAGCGGGAGGATTTTTTCCTCTCTTCTGCCACATGTTAACGCCAATAATGTAATGCTAAATTAGGGGATAGTGACGCCCATATGTTGTGGTGCAGTGAGCATTTTCCAAACGATTTCGCTCCCTACTCCCCAAAAGCCAAACAACACCCCCCCCCCCAAGAGAAACTACCGTGGGTTTACCATGGAAGCTGACTTGGTAGCTATCAAATGTTTAGCTGTGTTTTATATACGAAGACATTAAAACCTTGAAATAACCTCCCCCTCGCATGTCTCTAAAACTACTACAAATTGCAGATAACGCGAGGAAAGGTTTTATAAGGTGTTTCTCTAAAACATATGCTTTGCCATGGTGTTCAGTAGATTTCACTCATTCCTAACTTCACAGACCCGGTTCGCAGAGAGAAGTGTTTCACATTCATAACTTGTAGCTGTGCCAGCAGCGGGAGGGGGAGAGAGAGAAACAGACCTTAAGGTTTTTTTTTTTTTTTTTCCTAAAGACCAGATCAGTATTTTCTTGATACGCTTGTCACCCATTTTTGTTCTCACGACAACCAATTGAGCCCTTGATCGTCACGTGATGTGAAAGGCTTGAACTGTAACAAAATCGCTCCTTTTAGATGGTTGGTTGTTGGTAACTCGCCCACCGCCCATCCCCCCATCTGCCCTAACATTTTCAGCAAACCAACTCTCTACTTTCCAATCCATCAACAATTCATTACAGCTTTTAGCTTCCAAACGCCAGCTAATTAAAAATACTAAACTAAGCTCCGAGACCAACTGATTTAAAGGCAAAAGGGGGGAGGGGAAAATAAATAAAAAGACAATGCAACGTGTGTTGAAACAATAAGGAAAAAAATCTGTCCTAGCCCCGGAGGGGGGGGGGGGGGAAGCTATTTTATCTCTTTGGTCTCTAATTACTGAATTACTTGCAACATGACTAATTAGTCTGAGCTCCTGGTCTCCTCCCTCCTCCCCCATAGTTGGATGCTATTTTTTTTTTTTAACAACATAAAAAAAAAAAATCCCAGATCATACTCTAGGGACGATTTACTTAATTTTGAAACACACTCTTGCCTTCCACTCCCACGAAGTGTTCCGATTTCCCCCTCCCTCTTCTGTTCCTCTCCCTCCCCCTTTTGCTTCCCCCCTCAAGTTAGTTCAAGAAATCAGATCTGTCAGGACGGGCGAAAAAAATGCCACTTCCCGACTAACAGGCGGAATCCAGCCCAGATTTTCAGTCCTTTCTTTCTTTTTTTCCTTCCTTCCTTTCACTAATTTATCCCGATGTTAGCACATTCTGTCTTGTAACAACCGGCCGCCTGTAGGTTTGTTTCATGGGATCATTACTTACTGATCAGGATGGCTCTGAAGTCTGGAATTGAAGACGGAATGTGAAGTTGGAAAACATTTTAAAATTGTTGTTATTATTACATCTCGGTGCTTAAGAAAAAAACAAACCCTGGTCCTTGATGCTCCTGTTCTGAATGTGAAATATTATCTTCCAGCTCGTAAAGTTGTGGAACAACATTTTTAAGAAAGGAGGAAAAACAAAACAAATAAAGGACTCCTGATCCGTGTGCCAAAATGGGGGGAGATACATTTTTGAGCGATTATACTGGCTGAGATGTTAATTGTTTTCTATTTCTTGATCAATTTGCTCTCTAAGTAAAATGAGGCACAGAGTTGTTGCTGAGTCGAGTGGGAACAGCATTTTGATTTGTTGGCTTAATTAAAAATGATAAAGAATTAAAGGTAAGCAATATGCCTATTATATATATGTATGTATAAATATTGAGACAGTCAACTGTAAAGGGGGTAGATCCCTTTAAAAATCGTTTAAACTAAGCTTTGTCAAACACACATTTGCGGTCATTGAGGCCACCTTGGTGCAGATCACTTAAAGTGTATGTCTTAATCAGTTTCCTGTACAGTCAGTAATACTATATTTAACAGACTGAGCAATTGTGTAACCTGGGAGTGCATTAGAGTTGCTTTTAAAATTGTTATCTTGGGTATATTTTTTAAAAGAAAAGCCCCTTTTTAGCCATCGACTATCATATTTCTCAAGTAAATGCACTTTTTGAAAGTAAGGGTTGTTTTTTAATGGAAGCTGTATTGTGTTAATGAAAACCTGGCTTCACGTCCCTCCCGCCCCCCCCAAAAAGGTTAAGTTAATTTGGGGTAAAAGATAGTATAGAAATGTCCCACAACTTCAAGGTGCTGGTTTAAAGCCACAAAATCCAAGGAATGCAATGAGGAATGAAGTTGCGTCCTTCCTTTCTTGCTTTTGTGTCTAAAAGTGGTGGTCCAGGGCTTACATTACACGTGCTCGGATAGCTCTGTATTTCCCTGACTTTGTGGATTTAAATCATGTATTTGGGGGTGGGGGTGGTTTTTCGGATTTTTATTTTTTGGGTACATGACTTTTTAAGAGTGATCATGGATATTGGGTTAATACAACTAGATTCAAGCTGATCAATGAAAGCAATTGCCTCCTATTTAACAAACTTTTAAAACAAAATGAAACGTGAAAATATTGAATGATTTTGCTCCCCCACGCCCCTACATTGCTCCCTGTATTAATCGTATTATATTCTGGTAATATCCAGACAAGAAATATTCGACTTTTCCCCTCCCCACAGGAAAAGGTGGACCTGGACTTCAGGGTATAAACCTAGACATACGAGGGGGAGGAAGACAAGAAGAGTTAAATACATAATAAGTAAACAAATAAAATAAAAAGCCCAACGGAGATAAACGAATGTCCCGTCATCTCCAAAGGAAAGTTCATCGGATTTTTATTCTAGAGAGCTCATCTTCAGGATGTCAGTGAACATTTCCACTGCAGGAAAAGGTGTGGATCCAAACGCGGTTGATACTTATGACAGTGGCGATGATTGGGAAATCGGGGTTGGAAATTTAATAATCGATTTGGATGCCGATTTGGAGAAGGACAGACAGAAATTTGAGATGAGTAATTCCACTAATGCCACCAGCAGCAGCACCAGCAGCTCCAAGGATTGTGGGGGGCTGGTTTCCAGTGGGGCTAATGCTACCTCAGCCTTAGCTGATGGCCTAAAATTTGCTTCTGTTCAGCCCCCTGCCCCCCAGGGGAGTTCCTCTCACAAAGAGACTAGCAAATCAAAAGTGAAAAGGAGTAAAACTTCTAAGGATGCTAATAAATCTCTGCCTTCTGCTGCCTTGTATGGGATTCCTGAGATCAGCGGTGCTGGAAAGAGGCAGGAAGTCCAAGGGCGCCCTGGAGAGGCAACTGGCATGAATTCAGCACTGGGTCAAAGTGTGAGCTGCAACCCAAACGGCAATAATAACACCACCAGCACCAACAACCCTATTGCCTCTTGCGGGAAAAACAAAGAGGAGAAACCAGGTAAAACCCAGGGCAGCAGAGGCTCCAAGCGGGATAAGGATGCGGGGAAATCCAGGAAGGACAAACAGCATGACCTGCAGCAGGGCCACCCCAACGGTGGGGGTGGCAGCAGCCAAGCTCCCTCTGGGCACCTGTATGGCTTCGGGGCCAAGGGAGGCGGTGGTGGGAGTAGCAGCCCCTTCCACTGCGCCTCCTCCACGGTGGGGGAGGTGAGCAAAGGCGCCCCGGATTCAGGGTTAATGGGGAACTCTATTTTGGTAAAGAAGGAAGAGGAGGAGGAGGAGAACCACAGGCGAATCAAGAAATTGAAAACAGAAAAGGTAGGACCAGCTCTCCTTCCCCCCACCCCGTGTCTATTACCAACTCCTCGCAGCTGTCTGCTAGCTCCTCTTATTTGTGTTGCGCGTCTAGTGTGTGTACAACCCCCTCCCGGCCTCAGAAGATGCTACCCTGGAGGCTCAATTGCCTCCCGTTCTGTCTTGAATTTCTCTCCCCTCCCACCCCATCCGGCCACCGTGTGTTTTGTGTTGTCTCCTCCTGTGTGTATTTTCAAGGGCAGTCGGACCCACCCTCCCCGACGGGGCTGTTCTCAGGGTCAACCTGCGGTGGTGGTTGCAGCTGACGGGGACACGTGTTTGCAGACTGGCGGCTTGTTTGTATGTGCGGCTCAGACGTAACTGCGTCTTGTTTACTCTCCTGTTTATTGTGCTCTGGATTGGTCAGCGTGGCAGGGGACGTTCCTTCCGCCTAGGTAGAGCGGAATATTCGCATCCTTCTGCCCCACCCCTCTCTGTGCAGTTTACATTGGGGCGGGGAGGAGAGATGCTCTGCCATCTTTAGCCTGGGGGTGTTGTTACTGGGGGCTCTTGTATTTGGCCAACAGCCAAGAGGCCCCAGAACTGGCGTGGGGAATGGGGAGGACTGAGCCAGAAGGCACTCAGTGACTGTAATAATCGGTCTGGGGGAGGGGAGAGCACCTTGTACTGTGGTATATGTGCAGAATATCTTTTTCTCTCCAACGTGGGGAGAACAGCTTGTCTCCTGTCAGGGCAGTCTTTCTTATCTGAGCCCTATAGGTTCCTGGATGTGAACTACTTGTTTGCTGGGTAGTTGAAATGTGTGGAAAAAATCAAGTGGTGTGTGTGTGTGTGTGTTTTTTTTTTTCTTCCTTTCTGTTACTGCATAAAGGATGCTCTCTGTAAGAATAAATGGCCTTGTATTGTTAAGGGAGGGCGGGGAGAGAGCTGTTTCTTGGCTATTGTTATTGCTCGTTCAGGCAGGTTCCAGTGTCAGCGACAATTGTTCTATCCAGAGGGCAGAAGGTTTCTTCTCTAAGATCTTGGGAGCTATTGTTGGCCCATAATTAGGAGTCCAATGAATTCTACAGGTTTCCTTAAACAGAGACACCTCCTTCCCACCCCCCAAAAGCATACCCCTCTCTCCATCTCAAAACTTAAGGGTATTGGCTTGTGGCATGATTGTCTGGAATTGTTCTTAAATTACCTGCCTTTGCAACTTCCCTGGCTTACTTTTAAGGGATGGGGAAACTTTCTGGTTAGAGAGCTAAGTGTACACTTATTTACCAGAGTCCAGAAACATTGATGTCCTTGGGAAAAATTATGCCATTTACCACGTTATGAGCCTTTTTTGGTGTTTTATTGCTGATGTTTACGATTGTGTGAGTTTTTAACAAACTCTTGGGTATTGATAGGGTTAGATTTGTGGGGGTTGTGACATTAGATGTTTATTAAGAAAATCGAAAGAGATTCAGAAGTCTTATATGAGGAGCAGTTTTGAATTTCAAGTTGAAGGTATTGTTTTCAGTTGTAGTGTAGTATAGCTACTGGTCAATTTGAATGTTCTGTTTGACTGCTCTAAATATAGATGAGAGAAACTGAATTGCTTTAATTAATTCACAGGTATAAATTTACACTGATTTATTAAAGGTCTTCTGTTCACTCTGAAAGACGTCCTAAAACCCATGGTCTTTTTACTAATTTAGTACAGTAGGCATTTGCTTTTGTTGCCAGTAGTCTTCAAATTGCAGTTCTCTAATCTGCTTTAACTATCTAGATAAATTGCCCTAATCCAGTCTTCACAATGGTTGTGGTTAAAGAGTCAGAGCCATTTGACTGGATTCAGTGGCTGCCTGGAATGTGGGAGGTACTGCCCTTTTGCAACCCCCTTAGCCTTTTAATCTTTCAGCCAAATGTTCACATTCAACAATTTTGTTTAGCTGGCAATCTGAACATTTCTGTATCTCAAAGGCTGCTGTCATGGCAACAGAGATTAGAGTGTGGTGTGGTTTCTCCAGTTTTTGTGTTCTTTTCACTCTAGTCACATAGAAAATTGTATAAAGTATGAATTCATATACATGCAACTGATGTTCAGCCAGTGTAATGTAAATCAGATAATAGGTAAATTACGAACAAACATGTTAGGAGTAGTTTTGAGCCAAAGATTTACTTCATTTTCCAGTTCTTGGCTTTATAGAATTATTGGAGCTTGCATTTCCACTAACACTCACTGCTGTTGGCACACAGTGACTTTAATATAGGCTTCACATGTTAGAGTCCTGCCGTGCTGGGCATTGTCTATCACACTGGTTGCTGACTTCTACTGTTTTAAACACATCCCTTAGTGTTTCACTCCAGAGAACAATTTTCTGTAAAGAACCTCTCCTACTTGGCATAGGAAAATAAAACTCACTGCAGACTTTGGTTGCAATTTTAGATCTAGCTTGTAGTGTTATAAGTGTAACATAAGTTTTTTTTTAAAAAAAAGACTTACACCATTCAAGATAATGCTTTTAGGAATTTAAGATTGAATAGGTTTTTTTGCTTTGCTTATACACACGTGTATTCATAGATGTGAAATGCTCCAAGGCCATCATTGTGACTGTAAATGATTATATAATTGGAAAATCTGGATGTTAAAATCATCTTCGTTGTTTTAATGTTTATGAATGACTCGTCACATAAATTTTAATAATGTCTTGTCAGATATAAATTAATGAAGGCTTACAAATTTAAAACCTGAGTTTCTTTATGTTGGATATTTTATTGTGTTTGTTTACTCTTTGTTAAAAGCTTGGAGCAGATTCCCAAGAGTTGCAGTCACTGTTTAATTTTCACAGCACGCTCAAATGTCTATTTTTGGTCTGTTTATTCTGTTTCCTTGCTGCAGAAAGTCATGTAAAACATGATAAATTGGATCTTATGAAGTCTAATTAAATCAATGACTGTGTTCTGCTGGCTCTTTTATGCAGAAACCACAAGTATGTTGTAAAAGTCGCCACTCCCTTAATATGTGGATAAAGTCAAAATATGCTATAATTCTAAGATGTTTGAGCTATATTCATGAAGCCCATTTTGTGGTTAAGCCACCAGTGACATGTCTGAATAAGTAGATTTGACAGGTAGGCTAACCACTCCTGAGATTTTTGGTGTTAAAACCTGTCCCTTCTCTACCCTCTGTCTGCCCTTTAATTTTTTTATCAGTTATTCACTAAATGTTTGTTACCATGTATCTTCACCCATCTTCTGTAATTTTAATTGCTTTTACACTGATAAATATTCAGATTACCTACAGTAGTATTATGTCCTACATTTTATTTTCTGTGTGTAGGTGGGTGGGCTCACAACATACCCAATGCTTGGTATTCCCATGTTTTAAGGTATTAGAATCTTCGTGGGGGAAGAAATGCAGGATACTCTGTTGTCTTTCTACAATAGACTAACACGGCTACCCCTTTGGAAGGAAGTCTACAGTAACAGTTATATCTATAAAAAGACTAGCTGTCTTCCTTCTTTAAAATTAATAAGTCTGGTTATATTCCAGAATAGAATTTACGTCTGTATTAGTTTATTGGTTTTCATTAAGACTGTATTTCACATATGAAAGTTGTCTTTGGTGAATTTACCCTCATGTGACTTGTATAATTTATTTTATTCTTCTTGCATAGCTGATTTTTTTTTTTTTTAAATCAACTTCATAAGGCAATTCTAAGCACATTTACAAGAGCTTGTAAATTACTGAAGGACATGCTCTGGTTAATGAATTTATGGAAATATGCTTCCCATATACTTTGCTCCCTACATACTCTCTACTTCTTGCGTGTAGTTTATTCACTGTGAAATAAAAGGGCAAAAAGGTCACTTGCAGTAATTAAAGAACAAAGTCTATTGTTGTTTGATAGCAAACAGTTTTGAAAGCTACATAAGGGATTTAGCTGTTAAAATCATTGATAACTATGGGTGTCTAACAATAAGCACGGCTCAAGGTTCTTAATGTTCTGTAGTGCTGTCTAATAGTGTGACAGTGCTTTCTGAGTTGGGTGAAGAGGTGTTGCCCTTTGGCTGAGGGAACTTTCTGTATGAACTGATTGACCTCTTAGAATATGTATGACCAGCTTTGCTACTGAATTTCTCTGGAAGGATAAAGTAGCATTAAAATAATGAAAGGTGGGTCTAGTATGTTTATACCACAAAGTATTGAAGGTGATGAGGTTATTCTGAACTACTGACAAATTATATTTCACTTAAGGCATCAGTAATTTTACAATTTTAATAACTTCATAAATACCCAGTAAAAAGGAAAAAATTGATTGTCCAGATGTCATGAGGTTAAGCATGTTCTCCATGTTAAATGGTTTTGCTGCAAGATTGTTTTAATTAGAGTTATATAAAGGCTTGTTTTTCCAAAGTAGCATTTTATAGTCCAATAAATGAAATGTATGTTAAAAGTGCTAAGCAAAATTTTCTCATAACCACAGAGGTGTTCAATAACCAGGGTAAACTAACCTGGAAAGTACCATCTGTTCCTAGTTTTCAACATAAAGACAAGAATTGAATAGCTGAGATTTGCTCAGATTTTGACTCTTGCTTTTTAAAAAAAAATTACTTAAAAAGTTCACCTGGCACTTTATAGAAACTTTCTGAATAGCAATAATAGAAGCAAGACTGTGAAAACATATGTTCATACATATATTTTAACCAGGTCCATTTTTATTTAAAGACCTTTCCAGAAGCTCAGTCTCTGAAGAATTTAATAGTGAAACAGCTCCTACAGGCCAATGTGCCGTGATGGTCATTCCTTCAAAGATCTTACTGTTTGGCTAGGAACTGAATTATTCTGCCAATTTTCCCCGAAGAGGAAAGTGGAGGGGTGGGGTGAAGTCTCTCAGAGGATATATTTAGTAAGCTCTTATCAGTTACCTAATTGTACATGATAAAACCATTAACTAAAAATTTCCATGCAGTGACTTTGCCATTTAAACCAGTCTTAAAATTGTTGATAGATGGAAAATCATTTTTTTAAAGATACCTTTTTAAGTTCTGAACTGCTAGACAATGAGATTCTTGGCTGCAGACTATGAGCCCTGGATAAAACATCATCCGGCCTTTGTTTGAGGTCTTTTATTGAAGCTAATGACTGGTCTTGTGCCGCCCTGAGATAAATGACATTATCTCTGAGTGGGCTGACAGGAAACAGACATGTTAATGGTGAAGCTGCGGGGAGGATCCGCTGTAGTTCTGACAAAAGAGTAAAGCATGGACCCCTGGTTGTGATCATTAACACATAATGCATTCCTGCTTTTCCTATGAGAGCCATGATAATTGGAAAACTGTTTTATCAACAAGCACTTAAATCATAAATCTGAAATTCTTGTTTCTGTGCATGCTAAAACTAGTATGTTTTTGTTGAGAAATGTATGTGATCTAGTTTTTAAAAGATGCAGGGTGCATAATATTGATATCTATATAAGAATCTGTGGCCTGTTTTCCATTAATTGAACACGTCTTTTGGATGTTAAACATTATGTTGTGTATTTGGACTGTGTTATCCTTGTGATTTGTGTTTGTAAAAGTAGATAGGAGGCCAAACGCTGCTAGTGTTATTCAGGCAAAAAGTTCCATTGACTTCATTGGGAGTGGGATTTATTCTGTATTTTGTAAATCATTGTTCATTTGTTTTAGTTTTGTGCAAATTGCATTTCCTTATGCAAAAGGAAAGATTTGAAAGGTATTGAGGTGTGACGGAGCTTAATAGAAATTGTTATAGAAAGCCATGAGCTCAGGGATGGCTATCTCTAGGAGTAGGCCTCTTGCCCACCACTTTCATTGAGAAGGGTAAGTGCATTCTGTGAAGCAAAGGCAAATCTCTTCCATTTGAGAGTTTGCAGTGGCTGGCCCTAACACATCTCCTGTGCCCTTCCCTTTCTACTTGCTTCATTTTCTGTAGCCCAAAACATGGTCATGCAGCAGGTTGCCAGGTCTGGAACTTCTACTATAGTTATTTAAATGGCTACACAGCAATCTTAGGGCTTGTCTTCACTGACAGGTTGATCTTTGAAGAATGTGATCTGATCTGTGAACACCCGCTCAGTCGATCGGATGTCAATCTTGAAGACCATTCCCTCAAGTAGAATATCACTGAGTCGATGGGAGGGCATTTCCCAATCGACTCAGCGCACTGAAGACACTGCGGTAAGCAGGCACTTGGCAGTTGAAGGGAAATACACAAGTTATTTTAAGTAACTCGCATATCTCTCTTCGACTGCTACCAGAATCCCCCGGCAGTGTAGACCAGGGCTCAGTCATTTGGAGATTGAGTTGAGAGTTAAAGTAAACACTACTCAGCAAGTGCCCTCAGCAAAATCCTATGGGAAGTACAGGTGGGAAATCAGGAGACTCGAGGCAGCATTTTCCTGGTGCCTGTGGTTGAGCGAGGATGGAAGCAATCCAAATCATGCAACTTTTATTCCCTTTGAAGCCATTGAGACTACAAAAATGAATAGGGATTGCATGGTTGCAGGATTTCACCTGTGAAAGATTACACCAAAAAAGTCTGATGAAGTGGGATTTTCTCCCATGAAAGCTCATGCGATAAATAAATCTGTTAGTCTTTAAAAGTGCTACAAGACTCTGCTTGTTTTTCTGCAATAGACTAACGCAGCTACCCCTTTGGAACCAAAAAGAGTGAATGAATACTATAAGGAAACATGGAGGCCAGGAGGCTGCAGTCAAATATGTTATTAGGCAAAGAGCACAGCTAAAAAGATATGTATTGTGTAAGTAATGCCTAAATAGATACACCATGCACATTCTTTGCAGTTCAAGCCCTAAGCACATATTACATTTTACCTTGCACACCGTGTTTTGATGTGTGGTGTTTCTGGTGCATGTGGCAACAGAGCATGCATTATACAGGTGTTTATTCAAGACTCCTACCAGATTGTTGCCCAAACCACCAAGGCTCACCTCCGGACGAATGATTGGCTTGAATAAAAGAACATGCAGGTGTTAGAGAAGGAGGGGGAGGTAATATATTATTTTTGGATCAACTTCTGTTGGTGAGGGAGACATGCTTTGGAGCTGACACAGAGCTCCTCTTCAGGTTCTGGGAGCAACATAGCTACAACAACACTGCATATATGCAGGAGTAAGTCACTTCCACGATCCTATGGGCAGTCGACTTCTTTCATAGCTATTTAGGCAGCTGCATATTAGCCCTCTACTCAGTATTCTCTATTGCTCAGTTTTACTCCTTTGCATAGCTCAAACAGTATGGAATGATGCATCTTCCTGGTTTGTTCCATGGTACCAATTGGTCCCCATGAGCATAATAAAGGGTTTTATTTAGGTATTTCAGATGATCTCTTACCCTTGAGCTAGGATAATCCTGGTTGGACGCAGTCTGGAGAGAGGGAGCGAGAGATTTATCAAATAGGAGTGTCTGGTTATTCTGTACTTATTAATCCATTAAGCACAATGCAAGCGTCACAAAATATTTATATAATTTCATAACATAGAGTTGTACTAGCCCAAATCCTAAACATGACTGCATTTCCATGAAGGAGAGGTGAGATGATTCAATTTCTTAATTGTGCCTTTTTTCCTTAAATTAGAAATATCAGGCAAGATACTTAGTTGATTCCCTTATACCAGCTGAGGATTTAGCCCTATTTATTGTAAAATCTGAGGTCAGCATTGTTATTTAACATCCGTAATAGGTAAATATAAGCATTATTTAGATATTGTATTTATACGTAGACAGGAAAAAGACTGTTTCTGTATAAGACTAACAGATTATTAATTGCATGAGCTTTCGTGGGAGAAAATCCCACTTCGTCAGACGCTTTTGTCTTTCTACAATAGACTAACACGGCTACCCCTTTGGAATGTTTCTGTATAGTTTAGGATTGCAAACTGGTGTTTCCTCTTCATTGCTTTCAGAGAGGATTATCTGCATACAGTGTACTGTTTAGAATTTAGAAATGATGGCTTTGGGTTTTATTACAGAAGCCCTAAGTCCTTTTTTTTAGGGATTGTCAAACTTCATTTTTCCTTGATGCAATAATGTCTTTGTTTAATGGTGGTCTTTTACAGAACAGCATTTAAAAAACATAGCGAAGCACCATTTTCACCACATTGAAAAATACATGTAGAGCAGTATAGTTCAGAAATGTATCTTATTTGTATTTTCCGAATATGCCAGTGTGAGTCTTCATCTGAAGATGGGGTTAGAATTAAAATCATTTAGATTTTAAATTAGATGTATTCTTCAGTCTAACCTATGCAAAATCAGCTTTGTTCAAGCAATGAATTGCCACTTGGAGAACTATGAAGACCAGCCTAGAACTGTTCTGGGTCTTAGCTGAGACTGAACTAACCAATCACTCTCTAGGGGGGTAGCCGTGTTAGTCTATTGTAGAAAGACAACAGAGTCCTGTGGCACTTTTAAAGACTAACAGATTTAT